>CM024761.1:127108652-127206604 GCA_014218235.1 Colocasia esculenta
AGCATCACTTTCTTGAATATCAAAGTTGATATCGGGTCTTTGTTGCCCATTCTCCAAGCAATCCCAAACAGTCCCGCTGGGCATATCACAAAGTTATCAATCAGTCTTACTGAGTTCATGTGAACCTTTCGCCAGTCATGAGCTTAATTCTGGGCTTCCGGCTTTCCAAACATTGATTCCAGTTAGAATCTTTTAATAATCCTTTAAGAGTACAATCAATCCCTTTTGTCTTCACAACCCCCTGATTGGACAAACGTCCTGATTATGTCAGCGGTCCCGACGGACTTCGGTTGTGAGATTTCCTTGATTCAACCTCATATTACAACTCTTTTGACTCAGACAACACCAGAAACTAGTCAAAGTCCTACTTGGCAATGTCGACAACCCTACCATTGGGTTGCAGTTGTAGTTATACAGTAGATCACCCTCCCTCTTTTCACACTTGTCTTTTAGATGATTCGTCATTTGTTCTAGCCCAACTCATTCGTGTGGCTTGCTATAATTCCTATCCTCAGAGATGGTCCTCCTATCAAATCTCTGCGTCCTTGTTTACCGAGACACTAACCTTTCAGTCCGCGCCACTCCCTTGCAAGATCGGATGTCTTAGAGGGGCATTTGTAGACGCAAGATTTGGCCCATGCCCGCATGGTTCATGGCCCAATAAGGCTTGTTTGACTGCTTGTTGACTTACCTCGGATCCCATGTTAACGTCAACATCGATTGCCGTTGACTCCCAGTTGACGGCACACACCCTGGACGTCGACTCCGGTTGACATCCACACATGTTGAAGTCTGCATGGGGTTGGCGGCAGCATCATTTGACGTCAACCTGGGTTTACTTGGTCTGCACAACTTCCCGAGATTCTTGCCCACTTGCACCCTCCCCTCGCCCATGAAATGCATAGGGCTGTTCCAACGGGCAAATGGGCCACCTTGGCACCCCCTGACCCAGTAAAAGTCCTACTTGGCCCCCTCTCATTGGTCTAGCCTTTCTACATGGATTGCTACATGTTCAAGTGTGTTTCTTCACACTTGAGCATCCTATGCTCACTAGCTCTGCCCCACTGCCTATATATGAAGGACCTTAGCCTTCTAAGTGAGGGGAGATACTGGACGAGCCCAAGCTTTGATGCTTTGAGAGAAGAGAGAGAAAACCCACTTCAAGTCTTGAGAGCTTCCACCCTTGTTTCCTCTCTACCCCTCAACCTTTGGAGCATTCAGGAGGCTTCACCACGAGCTGGAGGAGCCCACAAAGTAGTCATCCACGCCTCAGCAACGAGGATCATCTCTCTCTTCTCCTTCTCTTTCCCTTCTTCTTTCTCTAGCTTTGCATGCTATTCACTCCACACACACACACTTTAGGCACGTAGTGCACATTCGTACACACTTAAAATGGGTTTTCCAAACCAAAAACAAAGGGAAGAGAGTGATCATAACATTTGGCCACCCCTCTTCTCAAGCCCACAATCGATACGAGGCTCTCCTTTTGGGTCTCTTCTTTTCATTTCTGGATGTTTACTACACATCATTAAAGTTTAATAGAGTCTTCTTTATTGCAGGAACACCTTAAATGAGACTGCGGAGCTTCTTCTCTTCAGTCGACTAAAGAGGGGAAAGTTGGAGTCCCACCTCCACCGCTGCACAAGGCTACGTCACCGGCGCGATCAGAACACTACCTTGGCATAGGTAAGGCCCTGGCGATCACCTCCCATTCCTTTATTTGCTGGTTTTCTTTGTTCTTCTCTTAGGTCACTTGGTCAAACAGGAGTCAAGAGCAAGTAAGGGTCAACCAGCAAATGCCAACGCGCCACGAGAGCTCACTCAACGTTCGGGGAACCTCCAGAGTACCCACTCGGAGAGGAACGAGACGTCCACAACCGTGAGAGAAACGTCATCAAAATAGAAGCAACCATACCACCTCCATTGAGTATCTGGAGTGCCACTCACCATTCGTTAAGCCTCTAACTTGTAAGAAAATGTGGTGGGGCATCAAAATGTGCAGCAGAATGAAGTTTAAAATTTTAAATCCACATTTCCCATAAGAAGCTATTGGATTTGGATGATATCCGGTTGCATGACAGTCATGCAACCATACAAGGGTGAGACTTTCTCACCTAGGGGTGTTCGTAGAACCCCTAAAGCGCAGATCTGGTCCCATGGACGAATAAGCTCTCTTAACCTCTCTCTAGTGGTATCCACATGGTGGCGACCGGGAATGATGGATCCTCCTCTCTTCGGCGTCTCCTCCTTGTCGGGGCTGCTCCCAGCAGCACCTCCTCATCGCCTTCCCTCAAGCAAGCCCACAACAACAACAACGGCAGCAGAGCAAGAATTTAGTAGCAGCAGCCAAATGGCTGCCTCCACAAGCAGCCGCAACAGTAGTAGTACCATGCAGCATTAGCAGTTGTTGAAGTAGAAAATGCTGCTTCTCAAGCAGCAAGTAGCAACAGAGCAAGGAGGAAGACCTCCTGCTTCTCCTCTCTTTTCCAAGAGAGGGAGCTACGAGATGGGTTGCTGGAGAAGAGGAGCATGGAGAAGAAGAGAGAGAGAGAGAGAGAGGGTGATGGGAGATCCCCTCAGCTTGTAGGGTTCTCCACACCCTCTATCTATATAGAGGGTCCTTTTTCAACCCTTCACACGACTCTCTTGTCGTGCTAACATGCGCGGTACGACCCAAAGTACATGCAGCCATACCTGCACTGACGGCAAGACAGAGTGTCGCCAACTAGTATTGGAGATAGGTTACTGTTGCCAAGACACTCTTGGAGATAGTCAACCATGTCATTAGGTGGTCCTAATGATAATCGACCATGTTGCATCTTGGCGATAGTCTATCCCGTTGCTAGGACCATCCTGGTGACGGATTGTCTTATCTCCTTCCATGGTTAAATGGGAGTCTATTGGATAACTCTTATCCAATCCTCTATTGTAGTCATGTCATCTACTTTTTATGCGTAACTCTCTAGGCCAATACTGAGCTAGCCGTGAGTTACACCCGTCATAATTATTTTTGACTCAGAACTCCTTCTCACTAAGGGTCCGTTTGGTTGTATGTAAAATAGTTTCAGAGGAAAATAGTTTTCCACGGAATAACTTTTCCGTGAAAATGAAAACGTAATTGTCTATTTGGTTGTTAGGAAAATAAAAGTTGTATGGAGGGTATAAGATTTTATGATCCACTCAAATGAAAGAGAGTCATATACTCTTTGTGTACTAACATTATTCATCAAAATTTTTATTTTATTTTATTTTTTATATTTTAAAAAATAAAAAATTAGATAACTAATGAAAAATAAGTAACTTTGACAAATATAATTTAAAGTAGGAGAAATAAAATAAAAGGCACAATTTGAATGAATAGTGTTTTATAGATATTTTAATAAAAAATAAAAATTAAATTAACTAATGAAAGTAATTAAATTTGATAAAGACTTTTTAAATAAGTAGAAAAAAATAAAAATATAACTCATGTGAATAGTGCCTAAACGGTTACTGTAGCAGCAACAGTACCCCTTTGGAAATGGCATCCAGGGCAAAACCGTGGATGCCAAAATCCAGGTTTTTTGGGACACTTTTCCAAATTTCAATTTTTAGTGGTACCAAATGGTATAAAAACTACAGTTTTCCTGAAAACCATTTCCTACCTCAACTTTTCCCCTCAAACAAACAGACCCTAAGTGAATCATCATCTCCACAATGATTTACTCAACTCATTGATTATGGACATACCAAATTACTACGCCATAGTCTCCAAACGATACAGGAGGATCAATTCCATTGAACATTTCTGCCTATAGTTATTGTTTAACTATAGTCCCTTATCTAACTAATATCTCAGAGACCGTATATAAAGTATAGTACTGTCAGATCTATACGAAATTTAATTGAATATGCTATAACAATTTCTTTTATCATCAATCGAAACTAATTGGCATAATCATGCATGATTCAACACCTACATGATTCATATCACATCGATCTAGACAAGAGATTCACAACTCTACCGATGTGAAGAATTAATCTTCTTGTTTCAATGTTTCAATTCCGATTTTGATCGCAGCCCAGATATCACGACGAATTGCAAGTTTTCTCTGCGCTTTGATGTGATTGTTTATAGTGATCGCATTACCTTTGAAGTTGAATCAGCAGTTGCATTTGATCCATGATGTCAAAATGATCAGTTTGTTGGCCTGATCGAAATCGTGGCTGCATGTCTGTGTTATTTTCTGTTTGGTATCATCGTTCAATCTCGTTCTTCGTGTCATTTTCGTTTGGGCCATACAAGGATTGCTGCTTTCAATTTTGATGATCGGAATCGTTCCCATCGCTGTGGCTCGACCATCCTCGTGCTGGGAATATGGAAGTCATGCACCGTCGCTTGGAAGAACTCCCTGCGTTGTCCGATTTCATGAAAGCCGTTTTTAATGATGTGCATGAGATGTTCCTTCAGGTTGGGGATTTTGGCTTCTCCTAGCAGCCGTGACAAGGGCGGTCTGGTGAGCTGCTGTTCCCGCGATGGTGGCTGGTGGCTCGTCTTCAATCCCAGCGATTTAAAGTGGGTTTCGGCCATTCCGCGAAATTAAAAAAAAATCGACACAGTCTATTTCTCTGGCGCCGGGAAGGGTTCTCCGGCGCCCGCGGCCAGTGTTAGGCTGCCGTCCGGTGTCCCTGGGGGTGGCCGGCCAGTCGGCGGCTATGCCACCTCCTTTTTTCCCTGCATTCGGTGTAACAGTTTTTAAAAGAGTTTAAAAATCTGTTTGGCTTCAGGGTTGTAATTAATTGTTTTTTAAATTGTTTAATGACTGTTAATATAAACCTAAACCTGTTTCACTCAGATTATCATATTTAACAGTATTTAAAAGTGTTTTATATTTCTGTTACTTACGTGATAATTTATCAAATGTTGGAATTAGATTCTAATTAGTTTAATTTGGGTGTTTTTATGGAGATTAGCTTTGATAACAGGGAATACCATGAGTCTGAATTGTTTGGACATGTTTATGATTAACTGAATTATTTATTTAATTATATTTCAACAATATTGTGAATGTTATTCTTAACTGTTTGAAATAATTGTTATTTCAAATTCTAGCTAGTACATAATTTGAATATATCACTAGAAGAAATCTTAGCTCTGCTTATGAAAGTTCCTTACGGTTCAATATATTGTATGATATTCGTATGGATAGACATATCTATATCTAAGAACTGTACGTGTCATAAGGATATTAGACGAATTTTGTTCTTGAACTTTTAAGATATACCTATCCTTATGACGTGATACTACAAGTATATAACAAAATCATATGCTTACGGAGCGTGTTACAGTAAGCATATAACAAAGTTTTATCCACTACTAGAAAATAGGCTTTACCTACATAGCTTACCTACATGTTGGATAATTGTAGTTATCTAAGGAGTTTATTTACGGTATAATAAATAAATAAATATATATATATATTAACTATTATTAAATCAAAGGTATACATAAAAGTATACTCGCCCCCACCCCAAAAACTCCAAAATCTTTTTCTCCTACTCTAAACTTCCCCCTCGGAGCCCACCCCACTTTTTCTTCTCCGTGAAGGCTAGGGCTTGGCTTCTTCACCGATCGTGCAAATGTATCGCCGCCGGCTCCGGGCTTCATCGTCCCCGACTCCGACCACCGTCGCTGATTACAGCCTCCATCTCACTGCTTCCTCCGCCGGTATTCCTCTCCCTCCCTTGATTTTTATAACGGCCAGACCTCCCGGACCCCCGCCAGGGACCCCAAAGGTCGCATCTTCATTCATGGATCCGAAGACTCGGAAGGGTTAGAATTTAGTCCAATGAGATAAGCAATGAATTCAAATAATTATAACACAAAAGTTTGTACATTATAAAGAAATATGTACAACATGTCTTAAATAAAAGTACAGGTAGGGATAACCTCACGAACAAGGCCCAGTAGGGATAACCAATCCCTTACCAGCCAGAGCCGCAGGAACTCCAACGAAAAATGGAAGCAACTACACTAGGAAGCTGTAAAGCGAAGGAACACCTACAACAGGACACTACAAAGTAGCGGAAATAGAGTAACGCCACGACCCACAACCAGGGTTGGGCCACACACGACCCGACAAAACCAGAGAGTCGAACACGATGTAGAAGCAACCCTTGACACCCATATGCCGAGACAAGGAGCTCACGGAACACCGGAGCAACCACGCGAGAACTGAGTCTCACCACACAAGCACAGCCATCCCGGACTTCCACAAGGTCAAAATTCAGCAGATAGGTGCCACGACGAACGGTACGAGCACATGTTATGAAATCGAAGGTGGGGCCTCCACGAGGCACACTGAGAGAACACCAAGACAGAAACCACCGAAGTGTACTTGCGTCGGGGAACACTTCACACCCCCCTTGGTACAACGCCCAGGGATCACATGCTTCGACCCACGGAACACCGTCTAGGTCGGGGGCCCACACAACGCAACACTACGTAACCCAGGGCACCACGCCCTGGCGCCAAACTAACAGCGCCCACAGGAGTTAGACATGGCTAGACTACAACCACTGTGCAGGCTAGGGAACAAGTCACACTTGGAAACACCATGAGGAAAACTCATCACAACAACAACAACAAATCCACCACCACTGCAGCTAAGAGGAGGACACACCGGCTACTCCCTCTGCTCGCCAGCCGACTCTTACCTACCACCTCCTTGGAAGAGTGAGGACAATGAGCCACAACAAGAGCACAGAACCACACACGACAACCGCAAGCCTGGCCGAGCTGTGGCCCCATGCTTGACCCCTCTACATGGCTCCGGAACCAACGCAGAGTGAGGCAAAGAGGAAAAAAAACTAACTAGTCCGCACTAGAAGAACAACCTGAAACCACCTCGGTGTCGATCCCAACCAAGAGAGCTCTGCAAAAACTCTACATCGCCGTCTCCTACCGTTTTTCCCCTTATCTCCAGAGTCTGACACTTGATCACTCCTATCGCCTAGAGAACTCCCTCAACAGATGAGAGGACTGGGGGTCCTAGGTAACGATAACACCTCTGAATGGAACAAACCCTCAAGTGCCAAGCACTGGGCGATCAAGAACAGTGGGGCAACCAACCACACCCAAGCAGCACGGCTGGCTCGCAACCAGACAAGCCTCGCATGCATAGGGCATGCACGGAACACCTCCCAGAAACCCCCAGAAGGGCCATCGGCAAAAAAAGGCACACACACTACAACCAGAAACTCGGCAATAATGCGACCACAGAGGCGTCGCCTTCAGAAATAGAAGGCCACGACCAACCTCTCACAACCAGGTAGCGATATCTTGGGTGTTACCTTCTGATCAGAACACGATGTATCGATCTGCCCATTCAACATCAGAAGGCCGAACCCCAAGAAGGCCGTAGAGCCACAGCCAGACACCACCAAAGCCAAAAGGTGACGAGCAAACTGTCACAACTCAAGCAGAACACGACACAACGTCGGACGCGACTAGAAGCGACAACCTAGGTGTCGCCTTCAGATGATGAACGCGATGTATCGACCCGTCAGGCAGAGCCTTGGGGACACAACCCCAAGGCTCACACCCACAAACCCTACGTGCAGCAACGACCCTGAAGACCAGCCTTGTGCCTAAGTTGGGAAGACACATCCCCTAACCAACTTAGGTGCAGACCACCCTCGAAAAGGCCTAGAAACAGGGAAACATAGCGGGTAAGGAGAATGTGACGGCTAACCTGTCGCAACAAGAAAGTGACAGGTAGCCTATCACCTTCTGACTAGTATCGCAACAGCCAACCTGTCGCGATATCATCAGAAGACCGAGACCAGAGATAGGCCATCCCACAGTCTCCCCAAAGCCACATAAGCCATAGAAAGTAGGGGAAACAAGTGCACACACCATGCACAACAAAAAACAGCTCAAGGGGCACTAACACCACCTCTTCTCGCCCACAACCCACAAGGACGAGGCTACACAAAGAGGGAGCACTACCGACAACATCCACCCGTGCAAACACACAAGAAAACTCACGAGCACGGGGAGGATAGCATGAAACAAGCTCCATATTCTCAAGATATGAGAGAGCAAGAGATCCCTACTTGAAATTGAAGAGTCAGACCTGTTGGGGCCCTTCACCTCAGAATGGTTGTCTCCTCCTTGCTCCATGTTACTCCAACGCTCCGCCATGAGCATGTCGGCACCTCCACTCCCAAAACACCTGAAAAAGGAGAGGGAGCTCCCCCACTACGGAGAGGGGGAGGGAAGGGTGGAAGAAGGGAAAAAAGAAGAATGAGATGCATGCAAGCCTTAAGATCTTGGGACTGAGGTTGTGACAAGGAGCAGATCACATTCTTACCAGAATGCGAGAAGAACATTATTGCCTTCTCAAAAGTTCCTATAGGTAGACAACCTCCAGACCACGTGTCACGCATGCATGTGTCTCAGGTGAACGTGACACCTAGCATGTCGCCTTCACACACATGCGCGGTGATACGTGGCACACCGCCAGACACAGGAATGCGACATAGGGGTCGTCGCCTTCACAACCTGAAGGCGACACAGATTACGTCGCATGCAGAATATGACACTCAGTACATTATGATTCCAAGAACAATGGCAAGATGGGAAAGACCCGCCCAAACACTGGAGTGTTACAATTTGGCAGCAGCACGTATAGGGGGCCATGACATCCTCAGCGGCGGAGGCCCATTCTCATGGACACTCCCTCTTCTCATCTGTAAGTTCCCCCTCGTCGGGATCCCCCACCTGCGACCTCTGCAATCCCAACCTCATCACCTTGACCTCCTCCGCTTTCCCTCTCTGCTAATTAGAAGAGGGGCCTCGTGTTTTCGCCACCATGGTTGTGCTCTGATCTCCCCCGTCAAGAACGAGGTGGCGGTGACTACTCATAAGGCCAGTGCCAAGTGAAGCGCACCCCCTCGTCCACCCCCCCAGTCCCCCACTGTGGGCATTGTCGACTTGTCGCCCGTTCTGGCTTCCAAGCAAAACAAAGTCCCAGGCATCTTAGTTATCGGTGGTAGGGTCTACGATCCAGAGCGTGGCAAGACCTACGATCAGGTGTAGTGCATGTTTATTCTCTCCGCCGTAATCTTAGACTTTTATTTTCTTTCTCTAATATTTTCTTGCATTGGGACTGGTAGTGCCCGCCAGAAGACCATGACTTCTTGTCTGCCTATAGCAAAGAGAGATGCGAGAAGCCTTGCCCCATATGATTTTGCCACAAATGACTTCGTAACAGGTGGATCTTAGTGAGTTTCCCTTACTTGTTTGGCTCGATATTCACTAATTCGTTTTCTACTTTTGTCTGGTTTAGGTATCGAGAAAAGGTAGAGGATGTTGGCCCAACATCGAGATGAATGGGGAAGCATCAGGAAATCAATAAATTAAGAGCGATTACTCTTCGTTTGCTCTGTTGTTTTTTTGTTTTTGCTGGAGACCTTTCTTAAAGGTCATGTTAAAACTCTTGCAAAGCAAGGAACTCTGATGAAATTTTGATGAGTGATTATCATTTAATTTGTGTAAGTCTATTCCAGATATTCATCTGGAAATTGATAAATTGAGGGCGATTGCTCTTTGTTTTTCTAAGAAACCAATTGTTAGCTTTCTTGTTTGCTTTTGTAACTTGCCCTGCTTAAATGTCATCTTAAATTTCTTGCACCTACATGAATGATGGAGGCCCTCCATTTTTTTTCTAGTGCTGCATTGATACATTTCTTTATCTGTGTGGATGGCTAGGAAAGTGGAATACTTAGAGAAATATGCATGTTGCAAGGAGGAAGAAGCCCAGGTACTAGTGGGAATGAATGATGACAACACCAAAAATATCATATCCAGCTCGCCTGGAAATGTTGAGGGCAAATCTGTGGACTTGTTCTAGTTTTTCAAACCCTACACCTATCTGAGGGACATATAAAGTAGGTATCAATTTTTTAATATAAAAAAAATCATGCATTGTGAAACAGGAGGATTATGCAGTTCATAGTTTTACTTCATAGTATATAGATTTTGACAGTTAATACTTGTAGGGTTCAAAAATCTTTAAACAAATTTCTCATAACAACATGTAATGCCAATTTCTCATAAACATCAGCAGCAATGAGAGTATCTGCCTTGACATCCTAAAGAAACAGTGGAGCCTTGCACTAACCATATCTAAGGTAATCTATCTTTTATATATTCATTATCTAGATTATGGAGTTCACAAGAATCAATTTTTATGGTTATGCAAACATAATTGTTTGTTTTCGCCTTCATGGTTATGCAAATAGTTGCACTTACCCACTAATTGTCATCCTCTCATAATTCATGGATGATGGAGAAAATTGTTGACAATCTTTTTATATTTTGTAGAACTTTCTTTTCATCTCAAAGGAGGAGAATGCTTCCTTGAAGGCCATAGATTTTGGTTTGCCAGATTTTGTGAAGCCTGGTTAGTTATAGAAACCACCTAAATCTGTTTTTTCTCTTGAACTTTCTTATCTTCTAGTTTGGACTTAGACTTGTACGCTATCATGATTGGAGGTTACCAGATGAAAGGCTGAATGACATGTTACCTCTTTTTTTTTTTTTTTTTTTTCCAAAAACTCATATGTTACCTTTCCTGGCATGTTTTGCAGATCTTAATTCACCAATGTTGTGATCTTTGTGGATATATGGAGAAGATTGGCATGTGATTCCAAGAAAACAATGTAGGCCCTCCTTATGATGTTTTTCTTAAAGCATTCTTGAACTATATGCTTTTGTTGCAAGTGCTTGTCTTCTTTATGGGGTTTATATTATCTCAGTAACTTAACATATAATTATCACTATATGATACATATGATGTGTCATGGTACCTTTTTTTTTTTATATAACAAAAGGTCCTCAGGGTCAGCAACCAGGATGGTGCACCTACTCCCAGCAGCAGAGCTACACCCCACCAGTGCGATCACCTGGGCCTAGATTATATAAAGAAATTTATTGAACATACAATAGCTTGTGGGAAACCCCTAGAAAGTGGACCTAAGGGAAGGGACCCCAGACCGGTCCATAGTAAGAGGACCTTTACAAGATGGGGGAAGAGATCCAGCTGAAAAATAAAGTACATTGGAATGGGATGTGCAAGCAACGTTTGCCAACGCATCTGCCAATTGATTAGCTTGCTTGTAGATATGATTAATATTGAGGTGAAATGTCTGAATGATGGACAATGCATCTCGCCACCAATGCAAGCACTCCCAGGATGGCACTTTACCGCTGCTAATAGATGTGACCAGAGTGAGAGAATCGGATCTGATTTCAGCCAAATGAAAACCATGTTCAAGAGCCAAGCGAAGGCCATCACACAATGAGCGGGACTCAGCAACCAGACTGGAACCGAACCCATAATAGTGAGCAAAGGCAAACAATAAGTTACCATTACAATCCCTCACACAACTGCCACCCCCACAAGCACCTGGATTGCCTTTGCTGGCTCCATCAACATTAAGGACAAGACCCTTAGAAGGCGGGATCCACCGAATCAGCTTGAAGGAAACCTGTTTAATATTTGGAGAGAAGCCAAGGGAATAGATGTCTTGCAGCTTCTGGTCAGGAGAACTCCCTTTAAAAGTGGCAGCTTAAGAGACAGAGAAAGCATATAACGGATATTGTGAGTTATCCTATCAAAAGATAACTTCTTACCCTCAAACCTCAAAGAACATCTAGATCTCCATATCTCCTACAGAATGAGCATAGTAGAGTAAAGAGTAATGAAACCATGAGGCGTATTGGGATTACTCTGGCACATAACATGCCAAAGTCGACTGGTGATATTATCCTGATAACTCAACTGAATGTTAAGGGTAGAGCAGCCCATCGCCAAAGCTTAGACGCCAGATCACTGGAAATAAATAAGTGATTTAGATCTTCACTGGAAGGCTCAGAACAACACGAGCACCGGGACACCATAGCAACGCCATGATCAGAAATGCGAGAATTAACTGGAATTGCTCTATATAACAGCTTCCAGGAGAAGATGGCCGCCCGTCTATAGAATGCTAGATGCCACAGACTCACCAGCTGCGTTCTCTTCACACCATGCATGGAAAGCAAATCATAGGCAGACGAGGTAGTGAACATACCATCAGTAGAAGCAGTCCAGACACAGCGATCATCCTGATTAATCAGCCGAAGATCTTTAAGGAGAGAAGAATTAGGGAGAAGACAGCGAACATGGTGATGAGAATTCAGAAGAACCTCACGAACAGTAACAGCTGGCCCAGCGTAGGGGCCGGTCAGAATATCATTCAGACAAGACTGCCCAAGCCAAACATCTTTAAGGAAATCAACAGACCGACCATCACCAATAATCCATTTAGAGTTATTTATAATTGTAGAATGAGCAGTCCAGAACACCACTTTGGACATACCATGAAGAGTTGAAGTCTGAAAAGGCTTGCCCACGTCCACCTTAAATCTAGCCCTGGCATATGAAGCCCACTGAGAAGAACCATGATAGACATTCCAGATTGTTTTTGAAGCTAAAGCTAACTGAGTATGCCAAAGGGATTTGATATTAAGACCACCTTCAACAATGGGGTGATGAATAGTATCGCAAGAAACCCAGTGCTTACGATGAACTCCATCCGTCCCACTCCAAAAGAAATTAGCACAGGCCTTCTCAATATAGGTAATGACAGTCTTAGGGATAGAAATAGCAGCAGCAGTGTAGATAGGAATGGTATTGAGAACAGCCTTGATAAGGGTAGCTCTGCCTGCCAGAGAAGGAACCTGGATTTCTAGGAATTGAGCTTCATATTTATGTTGTCAATGAGATATTTGAAATCAGCGACTCTAGGCCTGCCTTGCTTGAGAGGCACCCCCAGATAGTGAACAACACCAATATGATGTTTAAAACCAGTGATGGATGAGATCTTGCGAGCCAAGGATGGAGGCGCCTTGCAGGATAAGATGAAGGTACTCTTCTTAACATTAATCTTCTGTCCAGAACCGAGCTCATACATCCGAATAAAATTAAGCAGTTTGAGAATATTGGATTTTTGACCATTAAGAAACACTAATGTGTCATCTGCAAACAACAAATTTGAAACCAGCGGACAACTCCTGGGGCCAGAGAAAGGGCGAATATGATTGACAGTAACCAGGTGCCGAATACCCCTACTAAGAGCCTCCTCCATAATGATGAATAGGGCAGGTGCAAGAGGGTCTCCTTGACGAAGCCCCTGGAGGATTTGAAGTAGCCCACAGTTGAACCATTGAAGAGAACAGAGAACCAACAATTAGAAACCAACATGCCAATAAAAGAGATAAACCTGTTTGAGAAGCCATTTTTACGGAGCACAGCAAACATGAAATCCCATTCAACTCTATCATAAGGCTTCATCATGTCGAGCTTGAAAATGATATTATGACCCCGAACCTTCCTACTAAGATCCTGGAAAATCTGGTTAGAGAGAGAAATATTGTCCATGATATTTCTACCTTTAACAAACGCTCCCTGTTCCTCAGAAATGATATGGGGTAAGATGTTGGCAAGCCGATCACAGATAATCTTGGAAACCACTTTGTAACAGAAATTACAAAGGCTAATCGGCCTAAAATCACTAAAAGATGATGGTTGTAAAACCTTCGGGATGATAGCTATCAAAGAAGAGCACACACCCCTAGGGAGAGGATACCCATGAAGAAACCTCTCACAGCTGCAATGACATCCTTAGAAAAATATCCTAACAGGTCTTGAAGAAGGATCCTGTGAAACCATCCAGCCCAGGTGCACCATCCTCATTCATATTCCACACCACCTGCTTAACTTCATCATCAGATGGAACCTTAGTTAAAGAAGTATTCTGCTCATCAGTAATTAAGAAAGGAATATTATGGAGCAAGAAAGGATCCACCATGTGACTCTCAGAGGTAAGCAAGGATTGAAAGAAAGTAACAGCCTCAGAAGAAAGAAAGCTTTGGTCATCACACTAGACATCATTAATTTTCAGATGGTGTATAAAGTTCCTCCTTCTATTCCCAAGCACCACAGCGTGGTAAAAAGCTGTATTTTTATCCCCATTATTCAGCCATTGAATCTGGCCTTCTGAGCCCATAAAGTCTCTTTACAGTGGAGGGCACGCCGAAGACATGCATTAGCACTATTCAGATCAGCTCTGTTGTTGGCAGAAGGATTAGCATCAAATAATTTTGCATAACCTCTACCTTAGCTTCAGCCTGGCGAATAGAAACATCCACATTGCCAAAAACAGAGGAATTCCAAATCCTCAGGAGTTTTTAAGCGCCTTAAGCTTAATTTGCAAATTAACAAAAGGATTATGGGATGTAGCATTAACATTGTTCCACACATCCGCCACAGTATGAGGAAAAGTTGCATGGGTAACCCACATCTTCTAGAAAATAAAACGAGAAGCAAAGGGACCTTGGTGAACAACATTCATAAGAAGAGGGGCATGGTCAGATGGCCCTCTAGCAAGATGCTTAACACTGAAACCAGGAAAGCACACATTCCACTGAGGATTAATTAAAACACGATCCAACCTTGCTTTGATTGCTGCGTGACCAGTTCTATTATTCGACAATGTGAAGTCCTGACCACTGTACCCAGCGTCCAGGAGACCAGCAGCCGAACAGAAGGAGTTGAAGTCAATCATGGAAGAATGGCTAGGTGTAGCACCACCTAAATTCTCTGAAGGATTACACACGTAGTTGAAATCACCTCCCACCATCCAGGGCAAAGAACAAGTAGAGCTCAAACCCAGGAGATTATCAAAAAGGATGTGATGATAGCATGTGATGATATCTTTGGATGTTTGTATGATGTGACAGTGATTATTTTAAGGGGGCCTACATGCCCCCCTCTCTCTCTTTATCTGGCTGTACATTCTATCTCCTCCCATTGTGTGCTCCCCTTGATATAAATCAAGGTTTCTTATAAATATTTGATGTACAATTTTTGGGCGTACATACTTTACTAAATTGTAATATGTAATTATTAAGAAGCGGATTTGCTAAAGAGAGTAGACATGTGGAAGGGCTCTTTGGAGAAGAAGTCTTTAGCGAGTATGTGATGTGAGGATTGACAGATTCTGTATAGATTATGTATTGTCGTTTGCCTCCAGTGATGCCACACTAGATTTAGAAGTCCATGATCATCCATATTTTATATTAGCAATTATATGATATATGTGGAATGTGCTACTAGGTACATATTTCTATATGAGCTTATATATGGTACTCAAATTGAAATTTATTTATGTAGCACATATATTCTATGAATGAGACAGAATAAAGCCTTAAATTCCCTCATTCAAATTTAAGTTGTAAATGTGAGTTGTTAAGAATATATCACGTGGCCCTCCTAGACCTAAGGTTAATCCTTATTTAGAATAGGTTTGTTGTGCTACCACAAGACTCATTTGATTTGAGGATTAATCTAAGTCTTTGGCATTATGATGCCTTTGAGAGAGGTAGACAATGGTTGCAGCTTTGTTGTGCTACCACAAGGTTCATAACACAAACTATACTTTCTATGTAATGATTGATCAACTTAACTAAGTCACCTTGATTTGTTGTGCTACCACAAGGTCATAGTGATTTAGGGGCCAAATGTGATCGGATATTGCAAAAGTTACAAGTATCAAGACTTGATTGCCTAAGGGACATGTTGTGATTTGTTCTGCCATAGGTCACATGCATGATGACCTGAGGATTTCAATCCCCACTAGGCGAACATCATGTTCTCCCATTTTGTGTAATTGATGGTTGTATAGATTGCCAAAAAATAGTGGGAGCAAAGTCTAAATTAAAGACCTTATGTGGATTTCATGAATAATCTGCTTATTATCATTATATTTCTTATAGGTTGCTATGTCATCTGCTAATCCTCTTCGTGGCATACTTGATGCGAACAAGCTCATCGGACCCAATTTTTCATATTCGATCTATAACTTGAGGATAATCCTTAGGTGTGAAATGATTACCTATGTCCTAAATGGGGAGATGCTAAACGTCCTGCTTGTTGACTCCTTTATCTCCATGATTATAAATTTTGGTGATAATAAAACTTATCAGAATATTTTTATAAATCATGTGTATTTACCTTAATATCATTTTGGTTAAGTCTGTCAATAGGAGACTCAAAGGAAATAAATTATACTTCAAGGATCATCATTGTAAGTAATCCAAATATTTCTAAGATTCATTAGATGGTGTTCAATTGCTTGTAAGTTCTTATTGTCACTCATAGTTTCATTCATAAGTTCATATGTTTCATCACTGATAATCTTTTCACAGTTTCAATCGAAGTCAAGTTTTATCTTTTATTGCTTTAAACTTCAACATTCGAAGTCATGCATGTTTTTGGTCTTGATCAGTCGAAGCTACACTTCGTCATATACGAAGCTAGTTTTATTATATCCGAAGTTCACTTTGTTATATCCAAAGTTGGCACTTCGTCATGCATGTTTTGATCATGATCAGTGGAAGTCCTACGTCGTCATATACGAAGCTAACTTCGTCATATCCGAAGTTATATACGAAGTTCACTTCGACCGACTGCGGGTTTCAGCTTCGATTGACTGTGTTGTTTTTCATTCTATACAAAGTTCACTTTGTCATATCCATAGTTTCACTTCGACCGAAAATATTATGAACTATTTTATAAGAAGTTCCACTTCGTCATATCCGAAGTTAACTTTGTCATATACAAAGTTCACATCATCATATTCGAAGTCTTATACGAAATTCACTTCATCATATCCGAAGTTAACTTTGTCATATCCAAAGCTACACTTCGACAGATTGTGTTATATTTTGGCCATCTGAAGCTCCACTTTGATCGTTTACGTTATATTCTTGTCCAATGCATTGTTGTTCTATTTCATATCGAATGCTAACCATTTTAAACATTGATTGTCTTGCACTGAAACATCGATTGCCATCTCATATCTATTGTCATATCGATTGTCTTGCATAAACATCGCTTTTCTTATCTACTGCTTAGATATCGATTGCTTGTATGAATATTGATTGATTTCAGCTTATCAAATGTTATTTCAAATAAAATATATATATTGTCTTTATCTAGCTTTTTCCATGAAATCATATTGATCATATTGCATATCATCTGATTAAGGAACTTTCAGAAAACATATTTGATAAAATGATTAAAGTATTCTCAGACTTGTTTCAAATATTCTTAGTGACTTACACGTGAAATTCAAATCTCTCGTCATCTGTAATATTTCACATACATCATTTATATGCATAGTCTGTTGCTAGATGTAGTTTCCCTGCAATATGACTTTTTGACTGACTACTATTTTCATGGTAAGTCTTCCAACACTTTACGTGTGAACATAAAGGAACATATTTTTCTGTGGCTTACTTAGTCATGGGACACAACTCTCTTGCAGAAAACACTTTACGGTTTCCTATACTTATAACAAGTCTTTTTATGATTTATATGGTGACAGAATGGACATATCTATTTCTGTATAACACCTTTTTATTCATTGACTGAAGATCCCACTCTTAGCATTTAATGCCCGCAAGTCTCTGGTAGTCACATGTCTCTACAACGTAAGACTTGCTGCGTCTGCAAGGAAATGAGCACCAAGGAATGAGAGACAACAAATACTTCAATGAACACATCTGAAGATAGTTGAAGTGCTTATAAAGAAGAAGACGATGGCTGTGAAGAAAACATTGAAGCGAACCAAGAAAGAAGTATTCAAGCCTTCACAACCACTAGAAGAGCAGTGCGTCCTCACTCCAAGTCCATCTACTCAGAGCTCTCCTGAAGTTTTCACTCTTCTTTTTCTATTGAGAGACTGTTGTTTCTGAGAGAGCAGCATCATAGACTTATTCTTCTCTCTCTCAATTTGTGCCTCAAACCAAGCACTACATTGTTGTATAAGCTTGGTCTAGGGTCCATCCCATCTACTCTTCTTTAAGAGTGTTCCTCTTCTTGTGAGAAGAGAAGACCTACTGTGGTAGGTGGTGTTGTTCCCCTTGCTGAAGGGAATGTTGAGTTGTGTGTTTTAATGATGACATATTGTACACAATCTAATGATGCTATATTGTACATATGTGGATGATTATTGTGTTGTGTATTTGGATGATAACATATTGCACACATCTTGACAATGACATATTGTACACATCTTCAATTGTACATATAATGATCATGACAACATTCACAATGTTTTGTTGTTAAATCTTAATTGCTTTCATGTTGCATATCATTTGATTAATGTTTGCAATTCATAGATTGACTGGCCACATTGTAATCATGCTTAAATGAACATCAGATGTTCACTTTTGGCAGTAGTCAGTCGAAGCACATACATCAGATGTATAGTTTTGTTCTCTATCAGTCGAAGTCAAACTTTGTCATATACGAAGCTGGACTTCGGATATGACGAAGTGGAACTTCCTCATATACAAAGCTAACATCGGATATGTTGAAGTCACTTCGACTGATAATGATATATTTAACACTGTAACTTCGGATGCTCTATTTTGTTCTTTGTCAGTCGAAGTAGAACTTCGTCATATATGATGTTAGACTTCGGATAGGACGAAGTGGAACTTCATTATATACAAAGCTAAGCTTTGGATATGAAGTCACTTCGACTGATCAAGACACATTTGTCACTGTGACTTCGGATGTACTCATTTGTTCTTTATCAGACGAAGTGGATCTTCGTCATATACGAAGCTAAGCTTCGGATATGATGAAATCACTTCGAATGATTAAGACTAAATTCAACACTTACTTCTGATGTACTCAATTGCTCTTTGTGAGACGAAGTGTAACTTCATCATATATGAAGTTGGCTTGGAAATGATAAAGTGGAACTTCGTCATATACGAAGCTAAGCTTCGGATATGAGGAAGTCACTTCGACTGATCAAGACCATTTTGTCATTGTGACTTCGGATGTTCACTTTGACACTTGGTTAGTCGAAGCTTGGCACTTCAAATGTTCACTTTTACACCTTGTCAGTCGAAGTACTGAGCTTCGTATATTCATGTTATAATTATCACAGTCGACACTATGACAGTCGATGTTATGACAATTGATCAGACATCGATTACTTCATGCTAGACATCGATTACTTCATGGTAAACATCGATTACTTCATGTTTAAACATCGATGTTTGCACATCGATTACTTCATGTTTAAACATCTATTGTCATAACATGGATTGCCAATCACTTAAACATCGATTACCTCATGTTTAAGATGGATTATCATAACATGGGTTGCCAATCACTTAAACATCAATTACCTCATGTTTAAGATAGATTGTCATAACATAGATTGCCTTATTAATCAACTTAACATCGATTGCCTTTTTCTCATGTATACTTAATGTTGCTATCTGTGCAGGATGTCATATGACTGACACGTGTCTTACTTGGGGTACATGAAACCCTAAGTAGGAGGTTTGGACATTGGATATAATAGGCCCTTGTCCTTTGTGAAAAGTGTGCGGCTAAAACGAAAAGGCATCCAGCAGGCGTGGCTAGAAAAAGGGAAAGAACTGTAAAAGTGTGAGCCCAAAAAGAGAGGAGAAGAGTAGCACTGCCAAGAGAAGCAGAGCAGCAGAAGAACATCAAACGTGAAGAGAAGAAGAATAAGAAGAAGATGGTGCAGATGATATTACAGTGAAGGAAGGAGTAGCAGAAGAAAAAGAAGAAGAAGAAGGAGAAGAAGAGCATAAGCAGTTCAAGGTAGACAAAGCTTCAGATCTACGATCTTCAAGAAGAGTCTTCAAGACAGATCAATTTCAGGAGAATTGATCCATCCTTATTATCTACACACCTTATTTTTCTGATCCATTTGTCATGTGTGGATGTGTGATCGTGTAGATCACAATATTTCTGTGTTTGTGTGAATTCTCACACAACTGCACTTAATCGTTTTAGGTGTGTGTTGGAGCCGACGTGCTCTAGTGTGTGTGGTTTGAGCCGTCTTACTCAAGTGTGTGTGTTGTACTGAAGTTTGAGTAGTGTGGCCTCACTATGTGAGGGGTGGATGTAGGGGTCACTGAAGGTGATCTCCAAACCACCTAAAAAATCCTTGTGCAGCTTGGAAGGCTGAAAGGAAATAGGAAATCCCGTAATTAAAGAGGAATAGGAGTTGTAATAGGAAAGGGAAACCTTAGGAGCATAAATACTCTCTAAACTCTCCATGGCCAGCCCTATCACATTGCTAGGGCTTGCTGGACAAGGAGAGGAGGCTAAGGAGCAGAGGAATTCATGGGGAGAAGGCTTGACCAAGCTTCAACCCGTGTTCTTCAAGTTCTAACCCTATAAGATCAAACAAGTCAAAGGTAGGCATTCTCACGAGCAAAACCTAATTAACTTTGTCTGTAGATCGTTCCATCCATCAGGAACAAAACCCCTCTTGTTTCATAATTTTCCACCTATCCAATCTTTTATCCTTTATTTTTGAAGTTATGCAACTACCATGAGCCCAACCCTTCATCTTAATTCTAGATCTCCATGTATACTCGACACCATGCCATGAAATTTTAACTGGAGATACTGATGGATGTTAGGCGTCGTTTGCCCCTAAAAGCCCTAATTTTCATCCATCCTACTTTGCGAATTAATTCTTTTATCTCTATTGTACACTGTACCATGTTCGTCATGAATAAACTTGTTTAAAGCATGTTGAGATCATGTCCACTTTCAAATTCCTATTTATTGGAAGTACTCTTGCATGTCTAGATCCTTTAAAACTAGTTTCACAAATTTTCATCGCTTTGTACATTTAGTTCTATATTTTTGAACAACCTTATGTCAAAATAAGGAAGGTTTGGACCGCAATTGAAAGCATGTCCTTTTGTCGCTCGGACTCAGGCGCAGGACCTGAGAACGCGATACCCTGATAGGTCGCGTTCTCAGGGCTGATCATGACAGAGTCACCATCACGTTTTGAATGCGACAGGTGTTACCGTCGCGTTCTGGCAGCCTGCTCTGACAGACTGTCGCGTTCCTTGCATGACCCTGTCGCGACCCTTATAGGGGTACGTCGTGATCTGGGGTTTTTACATGAAAACCCATGATTTGTGATGTTTTAACTTTCTACAGTGTTTATATTTCTTGTTAACAGTAATACAAGCAGTAAATACACCTGTTATAAAATGAATGTATATTGAATGATTTAAAATACATGTACATGACCTCTTTCTATCTATGATTTGTTTTACACTTGCACACACTTGAACCATCCAATATAGCGTAACTTGGCATGAAAACATCTCATAATACCTCTGGTAATTCATTTCAATTATATATTTAATTGCCGTATTTTAAATGGACTTGCCTTCGTTTCTCGCGATGTTTTGGAAATACCGTTATCGACGCTCCACTGTTCTAGAATTCCTCTAGAACGTCGGGCACTTGTTTCTATATATACACCTTCTCTTGACTTGGACAAACTCTCCGTCGGATATTCCTTCTGCCATACTAGTGAATCCTTGTTCAAGGCCTCCGTAAGACTCCTCTGTCCATGGATTCTCACATGGTCGACGAGCTAGTTGTACCCTAACACCTATGATACCCTTTAGGGATCAGTAAGATCCAAATGGCTTTAGATTGCTCTCACTCTTATCTGAATCATGCCGGACCTCTGGACCTATGCATAACAGGGCTAGTGGAAGGTAGTGAATTCCACCTGACTGCCAACAGCAATCGCACGTGTTGTGCAACTGTTATTATTGCCGTTACTCGACGTTTCATGTGCATTGACCCTCAGTTCTCATCTATTACTCTACTCACTCATCTATTCGCACTCTCCCTACTATCTCGTCTATTCATCTAGTACTCTCATCTATTTCTTGGTACTCTCTATTAGCCATTGACTGATTGTCTAAAGATAAACAATATAACCAATGCCTAACAATATATAAAGGGCCCGGTCTGGTCTTGGGATGTGCGCCCAAAAGTGCTATTTGGCCGCAAGAGTTAAATGACTAGAGTGTTTGGCATTACACTCGAGTGCTATCTATCGCGACTATCTAATTGACAATCAAAAGTGCTATATTCTCTCGTTGTGTATTGACAACAAAGTGCTATACTATACACGTTGTGCTATTGCTTTGCTTTGTGCTATTTGTGCTATGGTCATCCTACTATTTGTGCTATACTCGATGCTTGTACTATTTCAATCACATGCTATCTCTTACATTAGTTGACTCTCTTGCTCTATCATTAGTTACTCTGCATTTTCAGTATATTAATCATTTAAAGCATGTTTGATCCTGAGATTTAAGTCCTACTGGGTGTTATCGCTTACCCTGCGTTATTGGTTATGTGTTCTCAGGTGAGACCGAGGAAGATGCTTACACTCAAGAGGACGGGCATGACCAAGAGTGAAGTCAAGAGTATCCTAGCGTCTTAGTATTATGTTAGAGTTGAAGTTTAGTCTTTTGCTTTATTCAATGAAATTGGGCCCTATAGAATGGCTCTGATATTAGTGGTTGTAAGTAGACATTTGAAAAATTATTAATGAGATGCATTTGCTCTAATATTTATTCTTGTCCAATGGTTTGATGTCTAGTACTCATTCTATACCCGTTTACTTGCAACTACCTCACGTTCCAATATTCCGCATCGGGGCGTGATATTCTGTGGTATTAGAGCCTAGGTTATTCTTAAGTATAGGATGATCTAGGTTGACCAGCCTCGACTAGAGTCAATTACCCTACCTATGTGAGATGTGGTTAGAACCATGGGTAACTAGTTAAAATGAACTCACACACGCACAAATTAAAATCCACATCAATATCCTAACAAAAAATTATTTTGTAGGAACTTAGGTCACTAAGATGACTGCTGAACGTGCTCAGATGAGGGGCATGCAACAAACCATCCAAGAACTCACTCGTGCGCTTCTGCAAGCGACACAAGGTGGAGGAAACTGTGGCGCTGCAGGTGAGCTGCATCATAACTTTAGGAGCTTGAACCCACCTAGGTTCAGTGGATCCACGAATCCGAACGAGGCCGAGCACTGGCTAAAAGAGACGGAAAGAATTTTCCGTGTTATGCAATGTGCAGCGGGGGATAAGCTGCTACTAGGTACATTCCAACTGGAGAAGGACGCCCGCACTTGGTGGGAGTCTGTGGAAGCGACCAGAGTAAATGGTCAATTCACATGGCTGAATTTGAAGAGGCATTTAACTCCAAGTACTTCTCGGAGCGCGTGCAAGAAAGGAAGGCTGCAGAGTTTGCTGCTCTTAAACAAGGGAGCTTGACTGTGGCCGAGTATGAAGCCCAGTTTTCAAGACTGACACATTATGTTCAACATCTGGTGAATACTGAAAAGATGAAGGCTAAGCGCTTTCTCAACGGCCTTAGGCCACAATACATTACTCAACTAGCACCTCTCGACATCCAGACCTATGCCGAGATGGTAAAGAAAGCTCAACTACTAGAAGATGCTACGGACTTCACTGACCGTATTAAGGGAAGTTCGTGAAGAAGGAAATGACATATGGTCCATCATCTGTTAAGCTGGCCAACGACAAGAAGCGTCCCTTCAACATCACGGAGGGACCCAGCCAAGAAAGGAAACCTAAAGCTATTGTCCCCAACACTCTAGCGAAGAGCAACTGCAAGCACTGTGACAAGCCAGGTCACACAGCAGATGAATGCTGGAGGAAAGCCGGCACTTGTCTGTGCTGTGGAAGCTGCGAGCACCGCATCCCCAACTGCCCGCTATTGAAGGAAAATGAAAGGCGCCCTAATGTGCCTAAGAAACAGGGCAGACTGCAAGCCCTGCATAATGAATAGCCCACTGAGGAAGGTGGCGTGGTAGAAGGTACCCTACAAGTTTTCTCCTTATTAGCATTTATTTTATTTGATACTGGAGCAACTCATTCATTCATATCTCAAAACTTTGCTGATACTCTGAATGCTAAACCTATAACCATGGGATGTGAATTTTCTGTCACAACACCATTGGGAGAGAAGGAGAAATTAAACAAATACTTTCCATCTGCCGATGTAATGATCGGAGACCATAACCTAAAAACCGACCTGGTGTGTATGCCCATGGAAGGCTATGATGTCATTTTGGGAGCCGATTGGTTGTCTACTTATGGGGCAAGTGTCGATTGTAAGAAAGGGAAAGTTACTTTTAGTGATTTCCCTAAGTTGTCATTCACTAGGATTAGACATAAGAGACGGATGTCTCTAGTCTCTGCCATAAAGACCCACAATATGATAAGGAAAGGTTGCATTGCTTTCCTTGCAGCCGTAGTAGTTGAAAAGAAGGGCTCTAAAATAGAGGATTTCCTAGATGTGTTCCTCGAAGATCTGCCAGGGCAACTTCGCCATAGAGTTGATCCCTGGAGCTGCCCCGGTATCACGGCAACTGTACTGGATGTCACCTGCCGAGGTAAATGAATTGAAGGCGCAACTGATGGAGCTATTAGAGAAGGGGTTCATCAGACCAAGTACTTCCCCATGGGGAGCACCTGTGCTATTCGTTAAGAAGAAAGATAGATCGATGAGGCTATGCATCGACTATCGTCAACTCAATCAGCTAACCATCAAGAATAAGTATCCATTGCCTCGGGTCGATGAACTTTTTGACCAAATATCTGGAGCTCAATATTTCTCCAAGATCGACCTTAAATCTGGCTATCACCGAATGAGGATCAAGGATGACGATATCTTCAAAACGGCTTTCAGGAGTAGGTATGGGCACTATGAATTCGTCGTTATGGCTTTTGGTCTAACCAATGCTCCTGCATCCTTTATGCAACTCATGAACAACATATATCGACCATACCTTGACAAGTTCGTGGTCGTCTTCATTGACGATATCCTTATATATTCAAAGACCAAAGAGAACATGAAGAACATCTGAAGGTAGCACTGCAAGTCTTACGAGACAACAACTGTACGTAAAACTGAGCAAGTGCAAATTCTGGCTCGAAGATGTGTCCGTCTTGGGCCATGTCATCTCAAAGGACGGCATCTCTGTTGATCCCTCCAAAGTTGAAGTTGTACTCAATTGGGAGAGACCAACCAACATCACAGAAATCAGAAGCTTCTTAGGTCTGGCTGGCTACTACAGGCGGTTCATAAAGGACTTCTCAAAGCTTGCCGTTCTTCTCACGCGTCTGACACGAAAGGAGAATCCTACTCGTGGATTAAAGAGTGTGAGAAGAGTTTTCAGACTCTAAAAGATTGTCTTACCTCAGCACCTATTCTCGCTCTTCCAATAGAGGGAGAAGGTTTCTCTGTCTATACCGATGCCTCAGGAATTGGGCTAGGTTGTGTATGTAGAATCGAATAGATGGATGGATCAGATCTAGAAGGGTGGGGGTGGTTGAATAGATCTGACACCAAATAATGCGGAAGCTTAAGCAATTCAAAATTACTTCAAATCAGAGATCAATTCAGATAAATAGTTTACTGATCTGAAGTGTGGGTGTGTGTAGATTATGTGTGAAGCAATTAAACACTTAGTGTAAAAGCGAAATCCTATGCAAGGATCTAGCGCAGACAAGCAGATCAAACCATTGCACAAAGGATTTTTAGGTGGTTCGGAAATCACACCAGTGATTACTACATCCACCCCTCACACAGTGAGGCTCCACTACTCAAAAGAGTACAACTCACACCGTAGCACGACGACTCCAAACACCCTTGAGCACGACGGCTCAACACACAACCTTGAGTTCAACGACTCACAACTGAGCACGACGGCTCAAACAACAACCGGAGCACGACGACTCCAAATTGAGCACGACGGCTCAACCACACAGTGAGTACGACGACTCACAAACCAGAGCTCGACGGCTCACAATACAAAAGCTAGATCAAAGACAACAGAAATCAGATCCTCTAGCAATGATCTGATTCAAGAGAGATTCGTAGACAGAAATTTGTGCAGAACTTCATACACAATCTCATAGACGAAATAAGGAAGAACAAACTCAGAAGTGAGAGAAATGGATGTAGAATGAGTGTTCTTCGATGAAGATTTCTTGCACAAGGTTGAATTGAAGAGGCTTGAAGATGCTCCCTGTCAATTGGCGATGCTCTGCTTCAATAGCTTCTGAATCGCCAGAAATTCCTCTTCAATTGCTGTGCTTCTGCTGGATCTGCTCCCTTGCTCGGCACTTCAAAGCCCTCTCCTGAAGTTGGCCTTCACTCCCTTGTACTTTCTCTTGAAAAGATGGATCACACTTCTGGAGTGAGCAAGAACTGGAGAGATCCCTTTTTGTCGCCAAAAGTTTCTCTGGAATTACAAGAGCAGCACACCCTTAGGGGGCAAGGATTAGGGGTATTTATAGCCCTATAAGTCTATGTGGACCCTGGAGTGCGTGGGCACAAAAACCTAGGCAGATTCCCTTGATCCCCAAGCGGCCACGTGTCTAGAGAAATTCACATTTTTTAGTTTAGTCGAAGTGTGTCGACACACAGGCAGACTGTGTCGACACCATAGGCAACTGATGCAGAACAGGCTTTTGGGACAGTGAACTAGTGTCGACACACAGGTGGACTGTGTCGACACCACTGGCAGACTGTGTCGACACCACTGGCTACTGCTTCAGAACAGGCTTCTGGGACAGTGAACTAGTGTCAACACATAGGTGGACTGTGTCGACACCACTGTGACAAATTTGTGTAAACCTGAAAATATAAATTGTAAACCATTAATACAAGATATTATCATTAAAATGTGAGATATTAAACATCAAAACATACTTTTTAAGCATTGTTGTGATATGTAGAAAATGTATAACATGTTCAATTAGTCATCATTTTAATATGTACAAAATGTCATCATCAAAATCAAATTATGAGTGATGTTCATTGGTCATCATTAAAATACAACTTTAGAAAATTCCAAAACACACTCAACCCAACATTCTCCCCCTTTTTGATGATGACAAAATTATGTACAATCTCCCAATAGCCTGACTCCCTTGACTGCAATGACTCCCCTTGACCATATTCACCCTTTGAACAACTTTCTCCCATAAGAAACTTTATCCCCTTTAAAGAACTTTCTCCCCTTTTAAGGAACTTCTCCCCTTTTTGACATCATTAAAAAGATAGATAAGAGAGAGAAGCAAAGATGGTAGGAGATCAAGAATTCCAGTTTTGAAAATGAAAGTTCAGGAAGAATCAAAATAAGTGAGGCAAAGTGATATTTACATATGAGAGAAATTATTGTGTTTTTTGTATTGTGCAATAAAGTTTAATCACAAAGACACACTCAACACAAAGTATAGCAAAATATAATGATCTGAATGTAGTTAAATAATATGCAAATGTAAGTAAAGTGACCTATATGAGTGAGCAGAAGTATTTAACAAGGATGTTAGGAGCTTTAATTTTAACACAATGTAGAATAATAGTCTAAACTCAGTAAACATGAACTTTATTAAAGTCTTAAGCTTTTCTATCATGTTTTTTTTTATTTTCTTTCAATTTTAGATGGGAAAGAAATAAGAATAAATTAGTTAAATCTCACTTTTCAGTGCAAGAGATCACATTGATCAGATGCAAGACCTCCTGATTACTCAGTGGTTTAACTTTCATTATCTTATACAGAGTTGAAATTTTGATTTCCACTTTTTGGTGCGAAACAAATCACTTTTTAGGTGAAATGACCCGTTACTCAGTGGTTCAAGAATTTGCATTGCTCTGTTTGTATCTTTCCAGATTGTTGATCATTTTCTTTTGATGTTTTGCAGGAATATGTTTGCTTTGACCAGAAAAGTCATGACTACGAATTTAGAAAAATTATTCTTAACATGTGGTAAAAATGAAGCTTAAACATGCACATGTTAAATAATAAAGCCACTCATGTGCCTACAAGTGTTTTGCAAGTCATTTTAAAGACATTCAGTATTAAGATTGCTTAACCTTGAAATGATAATGAATCTTTGAAATTAAACTAAATGCACAATGAGTTTAGTTTCAATGTCTTAATTCTCTCATAAGAAAAGCACAATGACTCAAAAATTCTGATGAGTTTGGGGTTCAAGATAGACAAGTAAGGTCAAGGAATGTGACAATGACTCCCCCTTTCATGTATCTCCCCCACAAGGTGAACATGAGGATTATTGAAGAAATAGGAATGGAATGAAGTGAAAATAGAATGAACAAGAATATTTTATTGAAAGACAGAGACTCCCCCTCAACAATTGCATACAAGACTCTTGATACTTGGCGGAGACATATACTCACGCATAGTGAAAGTGTCCAGACAAGCCTGACTTGTCTTTCTTCAAATCACCATTTGATATACCAAGAATGCCAATGCAATGTGAGAGTGAGGAATTTATTTGCAAGAACAGAAGACTTTTATTTGCAAAAGAGATAGAAGATATCAAGAATGTGGAAATTTGCACAAACCAAGCTCTCTTCTTAAAGATGAGAATTTGTTTTCTGGAAGAGGCTTAGTGAAAATATCTGCAATTTGTTTTTCAGTTTCAATGAAGTGAAGTTCAAAAGATTTCTTAGCGACCTCATCCCTTAGAAAATGGTGCCTTATTTCAATATGCTTTGTTCGTGAATGCTGAATTGGGTTTTTAGACAAATTAATAGCACTAGTGTTATCACACAAAATAGGAATACAACCCAATTTGTGATTATAGTCTAGGAGCTGATGTTTCACCCAAAGAACTTGAGTGCCACAACAACCAGCCGCAACATATTCAGCCTCTGCAGTGGATAGAGCTACTGAATGTTGCTTTTTAGAAGCCCATAAAATTAGGCATCCACCTAGATATAACACAAGCCACTAGTACTTTTTCTATCAAGCTTACAACCAGCATAATCAGCATCACAGTAAGCAATTAAATCTAACTTGCAACCAGCAGGATAAATTCCAAGTTCACATGTTCCAACAAGATATTTAAAAATTCTTTTGACAGCTAACATGTGACTTTCTTTAGGATTAGCTTGAAATCTAGCACACATGCACACACTATACTGAATATCTGGTCTAGAGGTATTGAGGTAAAGTAGAGAACCAATCATACCTCTGTAGGTCTTTGGATCTACTGACTTACCAAATGAGTCTTCCTCTAGTCTTACATTTATTGCCATTGGTGTGCTTGAATGCTTGAGGTGCTGAAAGTTAAATTTTTCAGAAGTTCTTTCACATACTTTGTTTGACTTATGAAAATCCCTTCATTGTTTGATGTACCTGCAATCCCAAAAAGAATTGTAAGTCTCCCATCAAACTCATTTCAAACTCAGTTTTCATAAGATCAGCAAATTCAGTACAAAGAGCTTTATTTGTAGACCCAAAAATTATGTCATCAACATAGATTTGAACACAATGATTTGATTATTGACAATTCTTGTAAACAAGGTTTGCTACATTACCTCTTGTGTAACCTTTATTCAACAAAAATGAGCTCAAACGGTCATACCAAGCTCTTGGAGCTTGCTTAAGACCATAAAGAGCCTTATTGAGTTTGAAAACATGATCAGGATATTTTTGATTTTCAAATCAGGAGGTTGTTCTACATAAATATTTTCTTTTGATGTATCCATTCAAGAAAGCACTTTTCACATCCATTTGATAAACTTTAAATTTCAGGGATGATGCAAAAGCAAGAAATATCTCACAGCTTCTAGTCTAGCTACATGGGCATATGATTCTTCAAAATCAATTCCAAACTCCTGATTGTACCCCTTGGCAACTAGTCTAGCTTTATTCCTAACAACCTGTCCATTTTCATTCAATTTATTTCTGAACACCCATCTAGTACCAATAACAGATTGGTCACTAGGTCTAGGTACTAATTCCACACTTGATTTCTGTCAAATTGATGAAGTTCATCATGCATTGCATTGATCCAATCCTCACTAGTTAGGGCTTCATCAATTGACTTGGGTTCAATTTGGGAAATTAGTGCTAGTGGGTCTTCATTTATTGCATTCAGAAAAGATGATCTAGTTCTAACTCTATCATGCACATTACCAACTACATTCTCAATTGGATGATCTCTTAAAATCTGTTTTCAGGAATTACCTCTTGGGATGCATTCAGTTCTGGAACAATATTACCTGAACCACTTGTGGTAGGTGATTGATTGTCCAGATTTTCAAATGGATCTTCATCCTCTTCAACAGTTGGTGAAGATTCGACAACGAAGTCATCCTCTTCATTATTTTGAGGAACCCTGCAAGATGTAGAGTCATCAGTTTGATATGAGTTTTCATCAAAAACTACATGTGGAGATTCTTCCACAGTTTTATTCTTGAGAATGTAAACTCTATAAGCTCTAGAAATTCTGAATATCCAAGAAAAATGGCTTCAAGACTTTTGGCATCAAATTTATCAAGATTTTTTTATTGTTGTTATGTACAAAACACTTGCAACCAAAGATTTTAAAATAAGACAGAGTTGGCTTTTTGTTTTTCAAAAGTTCATAGGGGGTTTTTCTGATTTTTTATCTGACCAATGCTCTGTTCAAGATGTGATTTGCTGTGTTCACAGCTTCAGCCCAGAAGGATTTGGGCAATTTACTTTCCAAGAGCATAGATCTAGCCATTTCCACCAGAGTTCTATTCTTCCTTTCCACAACTCCATTTTGTTCTGGAGTTCTTGGAGAAGAGAATCTGTGAAAAATGTTCAGTTCAGCACATAAATCAAAAAAAGCTTTGTTCTCAAATTCTCACCCATGATCAGCCAAAATTGATTTGATTTTATGTGAAAAACCCATTAAGGCAGTGGTGCAGAAATTCTTGAATTCTAAACAAGCATCACTTTTGTGAGATAGAAAGATGAGCCAAGTGTATCTAGTAAAATAATCAATGATGACAAATCCATATCTTTTACCACTAAGACTAAGAATTCTTGTTGGCCCAAAAAGGTCCATATGAAGTAATTCTAGTGGCTTAGAAGTGAGTACATCATTGAAAATTTTAAAAGATTTTCTGGTTTGTTTTCCTTGAGCACATATCCCACAAAGTTGATTCTCTACATTGGGAAGAGATTCAGGAAGTCCTTTAACCAGATTTAGCCTTAAGAGTTTATTTATTGTGTTGAAACTTGCATGACCAAGTCTTTTGTGCCATGTCCATGCAATTTCATTTTTATTTGCCACCAAACAAATGTTTTCAGAAAAGTTTTTATCAAGATTGATCATATAGACATTGTTTTTTCTTTTGCCAAAGAATTTTATTTTTTCAGTTGAAGAATCAATTATTTTGCAAAAATCAGATTCAAAAATAACCTTGTGACATTTGTCACACAATTGACTAATGCTCAAAAGATTATAATCCAAACCATCAACTAACAAAACATTTTCAATTGAGTTTGAGGAGGATTTACCAACCTTTCCAGATCCAATGATTTTCTCTTTATTTTTACCTCCAAAAGTAACAAATCCTCCTTCCTTTTCAATCAGAAATGAAAACTTTGTTCTGTCTCCAGTCATGTGTCGTAAACACCCACTGTCAAGGAACCACACATTGGAGTTGGCTACACGACTTTCCTGCATAAATCAGATCCGAGAAGAAAAGATTTTGGTACCCAAAATTGTTGGGACCATCAGTTTGTTTGAGCAAAAATAATAAGTCTTTTCTGATCCAAATTTGAGTTGTTTTTGCTTTTGTTTTGTTTCAGAAATGATTCCCTTTTTGGCATTTTAACATTCTGATTGGAATGAAAACACCAGTGTTTCCTTTCATAAGCATGGAAATTATGCATTTTGGCATGATTGTTCATGTATGGAAATCCAAACCAAGAATTCTGTTGATATCTTGGAACCTTTGGATAAAAAGATTGTGAATGGTACCAATAAGGATTATGATACCATTAATTCCAAGAATTGATCCAATTAGATTGACATGATGTCCGGATCTCCAATAACCATCATGAAAGTTTGTTTTTGTGTTTTTACAAATTTTCAGATTTTTATTTGAATCTCTGTTCAACTGGTTGTTGTTTTTCAGAATTGGACAGGTCGACCTGTGTTGGACTGGTGTCGACCTATCAGCAATGTGTGTCGACCTGTTTCCTTTCTTTTGGTTAGAAACATTCTTTTTGTTCTGATTCTTGGGTATTTCAGATGTGTTCTTTGACACTTGTTATTTTTGTTTTCTGGACTAGTGCTTTTGACAAATTTTATGAAAGGAATTTTTGAAGGTTTTTCTTTCTTTTCACCAGATTTATTCTTCAAAGATTTTTCTGTGGTGAAACCTAGTCCATGTTTTTTAGCATTCATTCTAAGTCCTAACAAAGCATCAAGAATTTCTTTTCCATTTGTGAAGTTTTTTTATCACTTGTTCTTTTTCACCCAACAACTTCTTAAGTTTCTGAATTTCATCAATAGCTTGTTTCTTTTCTTTTTGTTCCAATTCCATTTTTTCAGAAAGCTTTTCAAAATCATTGTTGGCTTTTGAGATGCAATTTTAAATTCATCAATTTCATTCAGAAGTTCTTCCTTTTCTTCATTAATTTCATATGTTTCATTTTCAAGTTCAGAAATTCTTCTGTTCAATGAAGTGTCATGCATGAAATTTTCAATTTTCTTTTTCAGATGTTTATTTTATTTTCTTATTTCAGAATATTTTTCAACCAACTCAGCATATGCATCTTGCTAATCATCAATAGTATATTGTTCAAAAGAAGTACTTACCTTTCCATCACTACTTTTTGCCATAAAGCATAACTCCTCATTTACAGAACTTGAGGAGTTCTCTTCTTCATCTTCACTTTGGTCTTCATCCGACCAAGTTGCTATCATGGCTTTTAGCTTCTTCAATTTGTTGTTCTTCTTGTGTTTGTCCTTTTTGATCTCAGGACACTCACCCTTCATGTGTCCTATCTTGTTGCACCTGTAGCAAATAATATCTTCATCAATTTTTTGATTTCTGCTAGCATTAATATTTGAAGAAGAAGTATTCCTTTTACTAGAAGAATATTTTTTCTTTCCATTGAATTTTCCTCTTCTTGATTTTAAAAATTTTCTGAATTGCCTAGTCATGAGGGCAAGTTCATCCTCATTAGACTTAGACTCCTCAGAACTTGATTTTTCTTGACTTTTCTCTTTGTTGCTTAATGAAGGTTTAAGTGCTACTGGTTTAGCTTTAAGCATATGTTCTTCACTTCATTTCAGATTTATTTCATAAGTCATTAAAGACCCTATGAGTTCATCCAAAGAAAATTTGGATAAATCCTTAGAATCTTCAATCATTATAGCCTTTGTGTGCCAAATGGATGAGAGAGAATGCAAAATTTTTCTTACCAGATCAGTATCAATGTATTCCTTACCTAGTGCCTTCAGTCCATTGACAATTATCATAAACCTAGCAAACATTTCAGAAATTGATTTATCAGATTTCATCATAAACAATTCATATTCAGAAACAAGTATGTTTGCTTTGGTTTCCCTAACTTGAGATGTTCCTTCATACATTAATTCAAGTTTATCCCACATTTCTTTAGTAGATTTACACATGGATATTCTTGAATATCTTTAGGGTGGACAACACATTGAAGCATATTCATGGCACTGTAATTAGAGTAGCTTTCCTAATTTGCTCTCTAGTTCAATTCTCCTCATCTCCATGATTTTCATAAGGACCCACTTCAACTATCCTCCAGATTTCATAGTTTTGAGCCCTAAGAAAAACTTGCATGCGATTTTTCCAATAAGAGTAATCAGACCCATCAAAAAATGGTGGTCTATTAATAGAATGGCCCTCAGCTACAAATCCTCGAGAATCCATCAATCACAGTAAGAGATAATGAAAGAGCAAGCAAACAACTCAAGCAAGCAACACAGAGATCAAACAGAGGCAATCAAATCAGATCAGAAACAGATATTAACCCGCTCTGATACCAATTGCAGGATCGAATAGATGGATGGATCAGATCTAGAAGGGGGGGGGTTGAATAGATCTGACACCAAATAATGCGGAAGCTTAAGCAATTCGAAATTACTTCGAAACATAAATCAATTCAGACAAATAGTTTACTGATCTGAAGTGTGGGTGTGTGTAGATTATGTGTGAAGCAATTAAACACTTAGTGTGAAAGCGAAATCCTATGCAAGCATCTAGCGTAGACAAGTAGATCAAACCATTGCACAAAGGATTTTTAGGTGGTTCGGAAATCACACCAGTGATTCCTACATCCACCCCTCACATAGTGAGGCTCCACTACTCAAAAGAGTACAACTCACACCGTAGCACGACGACTCCAAACACCTTGAGCATGACGGCTCAACACACAACCTTGAGTTCAACGACTCACAAACTGAGCACGACGGCTCAAACAACAACTGGAGCACGGCGACTCCAAATGAGCACGACGGCTCAAACCACACAGTGAGTACGACGACTCACAAACCAGAGCTCGAAGGCTCACAATACAAAAGCTAGATCAAAGACAACAGAAATCAGATCATCTAGCAATGATCTGATTCAAGACAGATTCGTACACAGAAATTGTGCAGAACTTCATGCACAAATCTCATAGACGAAATAAGGAAGAACAAACTCAGAAGTGAGAGAAATGGATGTAGAATGAGTGTTATTCGATGGAGATTTCTTACAGAAGGTTGAATTGAAGAGGCTTAAAGATGCTCCCTGTCAATTGGCGATGCTCTGCTTCAATAGCTTCTGAATCGCCAGAAATTCCTCTTCAATTGTTGTGCTTCTGCTGGATCTACTCCCTTGCTCGGCACTTCAAAGCCCTCTCCAGAAATGGCCTTCACTCCCTTGTACTTTCTCTTGAAAAGATGGATTACAACTTCTGGAGATGAGCAACAACTGGAGAGATCCCTTTTTGCTGCCAAAAAGTTTCTCTGGGAATTGCAAGAGCAACACACCCTTAGGGGGGCAAGGATTTGGGGTATTTATAGCCCTATAAGTCCATGTGGACCCTTAGGGTACGTGGGCACAAAAACCTAGGCAGATTCCCTTGATCCCCAAGCGGCCACGTGTCCAGAGAAATTCACATTTTTTAGCTTTAGTCGAAGTGTGTCGACACACAGGCAGACTGTGTCGACACCACAGGCAACTGCTGTAAAACAGGCTTCTGGGACAGTGAACTAGTGTCGACACACAGGTGGACTGTGTCGACACCACTGGCAGACTGTGTCGACACACAGGTAGACTGTGTCGACACCACTGGCTACTGCTTCAGAATAGGCTTCTGGGACAGTGAACTAGTGTTGACACACAGGTGGACTGTGTCGACACCACTGTGACAAATTTGTGTAAACTTGAAAATATAAATTGTAAACCATTAATACAAGATATTATCTTTAAAATGTGAGATATTAAACATCAAAAACATATTTTTTAAGCATTGTTGTGATATGTAGAAAATGTATAACATGTTCAATTAGTCATCATTTTAATATGTACAAAATGTCATCATCAAAATCAAATTATGAGTGATGTTCATTGGTCATCATTAAAATACAACTTTAAAAAATTCCAAAACACATCAACCCAATAGTGTATTGATGCAAAATGAGAAGGTCATTGCCTATTCTTCAAGACAACTGAAGACACATGAGGTCAACTACCCTGTGCAAGACTTAGAGTTGGTTGTCGTGGTCTTCGCCTTAAAAATCTGGAGACATTATTTGTATGGAGAGCAATTCACTGTCTACTCATACCACAAGAGCTTGAAATATTTATTCTCCCAGAAGGAATTCAACATGAGACATAGAAGATGGCTAGAATACCTAAAGGATTTCGACTTCAACATCCAATAGCATCCAGGCAAGGGAAACGTTGTGGCTGATGCTCTTCGTAGAAAGCCAATGGCATCTATTTGAGTCTAGTCCTTGGCGAGATGCGACTACTAGAATAGTTCGCAAGGTTAGACTTGAAAATTGAACATAGGGATGACCGAGTCTTGATTGCCAATATCAAGATTCAATCCGACATGTTGGAAGAAATTAAAGCTCAATAAGACAGCGATCCATTCTTGGTTTGTATCAAGAAAACCTTTGCCGAAAGACCTAACTTTGCTATGACTGAGGATGGTAGGCTGGTGTTCCAAGGGAGGACATGCATCCCCGACAATGAAGAATTGAAGAGGAAATTAATGGATGAAGCTCACAAGACAAAGTACACTATTCATCCTGGGGGTACCAAAATGTACCAAGACATGAAAAGGACGTTTTGGTGGCCGAACATGAAGAGAGAGGTAGCCGAGCATGCCGCTCATTGCCTTACTTGTCAACAAGTAAAGGGGAAACACAAGCGCCCTGCTGGCGTGCTTAGACCACTAGATATCCCGGAGTGGAAATGGGAAAGAATTGGCATGGACTTCATCATGGGTTTACCTAAGACTCGTGGTGGACTCGACGCCCTATGGGTCATTATCGACCGATTAACCAAATCCGCTCACTTCCTCCCTATAAAGAGTAAGTGGTCGGTAGAGGTACTAGCTGCTTATATGCTAAGGAGATAGTGAGATTCACTACCATAAAATGCACATTTAGAGACTGACCTTTTCGGTCTCTATTCGTCACTAATCGGTCACTAAAAGACTCAGAGACCGAATAGTGACCGAATTCATCGGTGAAGAATTTCTGGTCACAAATCTGTGACTGAAGGGTTTCGGTCACTAATCGGTCACTATTTAGTGACCGATTAGTGACGAAAGCCCTTCAATCGCTGAAAGTCGTTATCAGTGACCGATGTCGTTCGGTCACTGTTCGGTCCCTAAAATAGGGACCGAATAGTATCGATCACTAAATTGGGGACCGAATAGTGACCGAATTGTTTCGGTCACAATCAGTGACCGATTGGAATCGGTCACTATTCGGTCCCTAAAATGGGGACCGAACAGTGACCGAATTTTTCGGTCACTATCAGTGACCGATTAAAATCAGTCACTATTCGGTCCCTATTTTAGGGACCGAATAGTGACCGAATTTCTTCGGTTACTAATCAGTCACTATTTTTTTAATTTTTTTAAATACAAATATTTTTAGGAAAATAACCTGTGTAATATAAATAACAATGTCCACAATAATATTGTCCACAAGAAAAATGTCTACAACAGAAAAATAATAAAAATATCCACAAGACAACAATAATAAAATGTCCACAACAATAAAAAATATCGACAACAATAATAAAAATGTCCACAACATCATAATAATAAAATGTTCACAACAATAATAAAATGTCCACAAGATAAAAATAATAAAAATGTCTACAACACAACAATAATAAAAATATCCACAACACAACAATAATAAAATGTCCACAACAATAATAAAAATCGACAAAATAATAAACATGTCCACAACATCACAATAATAAAATGTCCACAACAATAATAAAAATGTCCACAATATCACAACAATAAAATGCCAACAACAATAATAAAAATGTCTACAACAATAATAATAATGAAATGAAAATCATGAATCCTCGTCCTCGTGTTCATCCTCGTGCTCGTCTCCTCCCACGCCACCCGATGAAGGAACCTACAATACATATATAACAATAATAAGTTAAATTAAATACTATTATAAGTAATAACTTATTTTAGAAGCATAAATTAAATACTATTATAAGCAATAAATTATTTATATTTATAGATTTTTATTCACTCACTTTTTGTCACGCCCCTCCAATTTAGCAGTGGAATAAATCGGAGGGAGACGCGAACAACGAGTATGGTAACGACAATTGCGCATACTTTCGCAAACATCAGAGCATCTAATGAACAATAATAACTCTTGATTTCATTATAAAATCACTAAGACTATTACAACCACTAATTCGGAGCCAATACATAGGGCTCAATGACATCATTACATTGAAAAGAAATCTAAAGCAATAACTACTAGACTCCATGGTACTAAGGTAACTTCATGAGTTGACTTCGGGTCACTCATCACTCTCGATCCGCCCCATTGGTACGTATAACGTCATTGTTCGACTTACCTGAGACACAATAACAAATAACGAAGGGTGAGCGATAACGCCCAGTAGGACTTAAATCTCAGGATCAAGCAGGTTTTAAATAATTAATACATTAAATGGCAGAGTAACTAATGACAGAGCGAGTTATGTAAAGTTGAGAAAGTAATAGCACAAGTAACATGGTTCAAATAGCAGATGAATCAAGTATAGCACGATGATCAAAGTCAAGTCACGATAGAAAACGATAACAACAATAGCAAGTAACGATATTGTCAAGAATAGCAAGCGACAGGTATAGCAAGAAGAGATGATAGTAGATGGTCATGTAAAGAGTAAATTGTACTTTGATTGATTCTCATCAATCGAGATAGTATAGCACTTTTGATTAACTTTTGTCAATCGAATAGTAATGTCACTTTGGTTATCCGTAGATAGCCGAGAGAGTATAGCACTTTTATTGTCATTAGACAACGAGAGAGTAGAGCACTTTGAATGCGATTAAGTCACGATGGTAGGCAATAACTCAAGATAGCAAGTATCAAGTAGAGCAAGTAGAGCGTATGACAAGATAGCGTGTAACGATAGCGTGTAACGAGATAGCGTGTAACGAGATAGCGTGTAACGAGATAGCGGGTAGGGTTGCACAACGGTGCACTTGTAGAATACGACAGTAGTCACTTCTAGGACAGTAGCCGTTCAGTTTGTGATAGCACAGTACGTCTGAACTCCTCAGACTAAAAGGACAATAGTCAGATGTCTAGCCAACACAGTATAGTCAGAACCGGTGCAATGCAGAACACCGTCAATAGCCCCTGCAGGTATTTTCGGGTGGCTCTTGCCCCCAGGACTAGATTGGAGCCCCTCGGACACTCTCCGTGCCGTGCACAGTATGCATTAGATATAATAGAGTCACAAGACCTATTTTATAGCGCTAGACAGTCATGAAATAGCACAAACGATAGGAGCCACACAGCTCAAAGGGTAACAAGAGAGTACTAGATGAATAGACGAAATAGTAGAGTGAACGTGAATTATGAATAGACGGGCGAGTATAGCATAGATGAGATCTTATGGTCATTGCACATGGAACGTGAGTAACGAGCAATAGTAACAGTTGCACAACACACACGTACGGCGTTGGCAGTCAGGTGGAATACACAACCCTTCTGCTGGCCTCGTTATGCACAGGTCCAGAGGTCCGGCATGATTCAAGATAAGAGTGAGAGCAACTAAGGCCGTTGGATCTTGCTGATCCCTAGAGTGTATCATAGGTGTTAGGGTACAACCAGCTCGTCGACCATGTGGGAACCCATGATCAGAGGAGACTTACGGAGGCCTTGTGCAAGGGTTCACTAGTCCGGCGAAAGGAATATCCGACGGAGAGTTCACCACAAGCCAAGTAAAGTGTGTATATAAAAACAGGTGCTCGACGTTCTAGAGGAATTCTAGAATAGTGGAGCGTCGATATCGGTACATAAACAACGCAAGAAACGAATACAAGTCCTTTAAAATAGGGCAATTAATTTACTTTATTGCAATAAATTACCTGATACATTAAGAGATATTTTATGCTAGATTTCAGCCATATATGGATGGTTCATGTGTGTGCATGTGTAAGAGAGATCATAGATAGAAAAGAAGTCGTGAATGTATTTTAAAGCATTCAATAAAGTTCCATTTTAAAACAGGTGTTTTTACTGCGTGTATGACTGTTAAAAAGGCGTCATACCCATGTAAGGGTTGCGACAGCGTCATGATGGAACACGACAGGATCCTGTACGGGTCGCGACAGGGCTGTCTGCTCAGGCGGCCAGAACGCGACAAGGGCATGAAGGGAACGCGACAGGTTCTGGCAGCAGATAGCGACACCAGGTCTGTCGCTATCTGATCGTGACATAGGTACTGTCGCGACGGTCTTGTGAACGCGACCTATCGGGCCGTCGCGTTCACAGGGTCCGTGCCAGAGTCCGACAGGGAAAGGACAGGCATTGGATTGCGGCCAAAACTTGCCTTTTTGACACATGGTAGTTTAGAAAATCATAACTAATTGTATAGTCAACGAAAAATCATGAAACTAGTTGCAATTAAACTAGACATGTAAGGGTACTTCCAGTAAATCGGAATGAGAGAGAGAGCATGGTTCATATAGGGTTTGAACATGAGCAAGAACGAGTTATTCAGAACATGACACAGAGAGAAAGATCGATTAAATTCGATCAACATGCTCGATGAAATTTAGGTCTTTTAGGGGCAAAAGATGCCTAACATGTATCAGTCCCTACAGTAAAAATCTCGTGGCATGGGGTCGAGTATACAAGGAGATCAAGAGTTAAGAAGGGGGTTCGGGGTCATGTAAGTTGCAGAACATGAAAAATCAAGAACTAAAGATATGCTCGATGGAAAATTATGAAACTTGAGGGTTTTGTTCCTGATGTATGGAACAATCTACAAACGAAATATTAGGATTTTAGCTTGTGAGAATGCCTACCTTGGACTCGATTTGTCTTCTAGGGTTAAAATCTCAAAGAACGAGGAAGAAGCTCCAAGAACTCCTTCTCCCCATGAGATCCCCTCCTCCTTGGCCTCTTCTCCACGTCAAACAACCTTTGGCAACGAGCTAGGGTCGGCCAAGAGGGTTTAAGAGGTGTATTTATGCTAGTTACGTTTCTAATTCCTAATAGTACTCTAACTCCTATTTAATTCCGAATTTCCTCCTTTCCTAACCTCCTCCCAAGCTTTCCACTTCCTATTTGGGTTAGGATGGGAGCTAAATTCATGGCCAACCTATTAGGGTAGGTTTAGGAATCCAATTCTAACGCAACTTCCTATTTAATGCATTAAATACCTCTTTTCTATTTATGTAATAATTAGTTACGAATTTAGGGTATTTTTCCCATTATTCTTATTTTTAAAATCCTTATTTTGGCCCACTATTTGCTAATGGGTATATTTAACCAAGCCCATTATTTATTGGAATTTATCTTATAGGTTTTCCTTTTTTTTAATTAGGGAATAATAGAGTTATAATTTTTATTATATTTTCTTATTTGAATTTATTCATGGGCTATGAGAGGTTCATTGGTCCAAACCCAATAATGGTTATTCATTTCATGAAGTTGGAAGTCTCTCCGACATGTTCATTAATTTATGGGCGCGTTATCTTTCTGTGTTAACAGTTTTCCGACTTAGTTTCTAAATTGGATAATTAGTCACATTGTGACGTACGCTTGGCCAATCAGATTTTTCGTTGCACGTATTTCTTTGTGGAACACTTAGGAATAATATTTGGGGTTGATTTATAATTTTTAAGGAATTTTTAGATGTGTTCTTGCACATACAATAATGGTCCGTATATTTCTATTATTTAGTTTTTATAGAAATTTATTATTTCAAATTTTTTAATACTGAATTTTCCAGGTTGCTACACTTTTGGTCAATATTTTGGTCAAACTATATATTTTGGTCACACTTAAGATGAATTTGAGCATCGAGCTCAAACCGGGAGTCTGAATTGAACTCTGTCAGTTTCCACAAGTCACACTCATCGCCCCGACCGTGCTGGAACAAACCGGATGCCAATCGGATGAGTATTTCTAATTTTGGACACACAAACCTAATTTTTTCATTTTTAAACTAAACTAACTTGTTTATTGTGACTTTGAGGGTCGAGCTCAAACCGGGAGTCCGAATTGAACTCTGTCAGTTTCCACAAGTCGCACTCATCGCCCCGACCGTGCTGGAATCAACTGAGGCCAATCGGATGAGTATTTCTAATTTTGGATCCACAAACTTAAGTTTTTCATTTTTAAACTAAACTAACTTGTTTATTGTGACTTTGAGCGCCGAGCTAAAACCAAGAGTCGGAATTGAACCCCGTCTGTTTCCACAAGTCACACTCATCGCCCCGACTGTGCTGGAATAAATCGGAGGCCAATCGGATGAGTATTCTAATTTTGGACCCACAAACCTAAGTTTTTCATTTTTAAACTAAACTAACTTTTTCATTATCACTTTGAGCGTCGACCTCAAACTGAGAGTCCGAATTGAACTCCGTCAATTTCCACAAGTCACACTCATCGTCCCGACCGTGCTGGAACAAACCGGAGGCCATTGGATGAGTATTTTTAATTTTGGACCCACAAACCTAAGTTTTTCATTTTTAAACTAAACAAACTTGTTTATTGTGACTTTGAGCGTCGAGCTCAAACCGGGAGTCCGAATTGAATTCCGTCAGTTTCCACAAGTCACACTCATCGCCCCGACCGTGCTGGAACAAACAGGAGGCCAATCGGGTGAGTATTTTTAATTTTGGACTCACAAACCTAAGTTTTTCATTTTGAAACTAAACTAACTTGTTTATTGCGACTTTGAGCGTCGAGCTGAAACCGGGAGTCCGAATTAAACTCCGTCAGTTTCCACAAGTCACACTCATCGCCCGGACCGTGCTGGAACAAATCAGAGGCCAATCGGAGGAGTATTTCTAATTTTGGACCCACAAACCTAAGTTTTTCATTTTTAAACTAAACAAACTTGTTTATTGTGACTTTGAGCGTCGAGCTCAAACGGGCGTCCGAATTGAACTCCGTCGGTTTCCACAAGTCACACTCATCGCCCCGACCGTGCTGGAACAAACCGGAGGCAAATCAGATGAGTATTTCTAGTTTTGGACCCCCAAACCTAGCTAAGTTATTCATTTCTAAACTAAACTAACTTGCCTAATGTGAATTGAGCGTCGAGCTCAAACAGGGAGTCCGAATTGAACTCCGTCAGTTTCCACAAGTCACACTCATCGCCCCGACCGTGCTAGAATAAACAGGAGGCCAATCGGATGAGTATTTCTATTTTGGACCTAAAAACCTACGTTTTTCATTTTTAAACTAAACTAACTTGTTTATTGTGACTTTGAGCGTCTAGCTCAAACCGGGAGTCCGAATTGAACTCCGTCAATTTCCACAAGTCACACTCATCGCCCCGACCGTGCTGGAACAAACCGGAGGCCAATCGGATGAATATTTCTAATTTTGGACCCACAAACCTATGTTTTTCATTTTTAAACTATACTAACTTGTTTATGTGACTTTGAGCGTGGAGCTCAAACCGGGAGTCCGAATGAACTACGTCAATTTCCACAAGTCACACTCATCGCCCCGACCATGCTGGAACAAATCGGAGGCCAATCGGATGAGTATTTCTAATTTTGGACCCACAAACCTAAGTTTTTCATTTTTAAACTAAACTAATTTTTTTATTGCGACTTTGAGCATCGAGCTCAAACCGAGAGTCCGAATTGAACTCCGTCAGTTTCCACAAGTCACACTCATCGCCCCGACCATGCTGGAATAAATCGGAGGCCAATCGGATGAGTATTTCTAATTTTGGACCCACAAACCTAAGTTTCTCATTTTAAACTAAACTAACTTGTTATTGTGACTTTGAGCGTCGAGCGCAAACCGAGAGTCCAAATTGAACTCTGTCAGTTTCCACAACTCACACTCATCGCCCCGACCGTGCTGGAATAAACCGGAGGCCAATCGAATGAGTATTTCTAATTTTGGACCCACAAACCTAAGTTTTTCATTTTTAAACTAAACTAACTTGTTTATTGTGACTTTGAGCGTCGAGCTCAAACTGGGAGTCCTAATTGAACTCCGTCAGTTTCCACAAGTCACACGATCGCCCAGACCGTGCTGGAATAAACCTGAGGCCAATCAGAGGAGTATTTCTAATTTTGGACCCACAAACCTAAGTTTTTCATTTTTAAACGAAACTAACTTGTTTATTGTGACTTTTAGCGTCGAGCTCAAACCCAAGTCCGAATTGAACTCCGTCAGTTTCCACAAGTCACACTCATCGCCCAGACCGTGCTGGAACAAACCAGAGGCCAATCGGTGAGTATTTCTAATTTTGGACCCAAAACCCCAAGTTTTTCATTTTTAAACTAAACTAACTTGTTTATTGTGACTTTGAGCGTCGAGCTCAAACCGGGAGTCCGAATGAACTACGTCAATTTCCACAAGTCACACTCATCGCCCCGACCATGCTGGAACAAATCGGAGGCCAATCGGATGAGTATTTCTAATTTTGGACCCACAAACCTAAGTTTTTCATTTTTAAACTAAACTAATTTTTTTATTGCGACTTTGAGCATCGAGCTCAAACCGAGAGTCCGAATTGAACTCCGTCAGTTTCCACAAGTCACACTCATCGCCCCGACCATGCTGGAATAAATCGGAGGCCAATCGGATGAGTATTTCTAATTTTGGACCCACAAACCTAAGTTTCTCATTTTAAAACTAAACTAACTTGTTTATTGTGACTTTGAGCGTCGAGCTCAAACTGGGAGTCCTAATTGAACTCCGTCAGTTTCCACAAGTCACACTGATCGCCCAGACCGTGCTGGAATAAACTGAGGCCAATCAGATGAGTATTTCTAATTTTGGACCCACAAACCTAAGTTTTTCATTTTTAAACGAACTAACTTGTTTATTGTGACTTTTAGCGTCGAGCTCAAACCAGAGTCCGAATTGAACTCCGTCAGTTTCCACAAGTCACACTCATCGCCAGACCGTGCTGGAACAAACCAGAGGCCAATCGGGTGAGTATTTCTAATTTTGGACTGAAAAACCCAAGTTTTTCATTTTTAAACTAAACTAACTTGTTTATTGTGACTTTGAGCGTCGAGCTCAAACGGGAGTCCGAATTGAACTCCGTCAGTTTCCACAAGTCACACTCATCGCCCCGACCGTGCTGGAATAAACCGGAGGCCAATCGAATGAGTATTTCTAATTTTGGACCCACAAACCTAGTTTTTCATTTTTAACTAAACTAACTTGTTTATTGTGACTTTGAGCGTCGAGCTCAAACTGGGTCCGAATTGAACTCCGTCAGTTTCCACACAATCACACTGATCGCCCAGACCGTGCTGGAATAAACCTGAGGCCAATCAGATGAGTATTTCTAATTTTGGACCCACAAACCTAAGTTTTTCATTTTTAAACGAACTCACTTGTTTATTGTGACTTTTAGCGTCGAGCTCAAACCCAGAGTCCGAATTGAACTCCGTCAGTTCCACCAGTCACACTCATCGCCCCGACCGTGCTGGAACAAACCAGAGGCCAATCGGGTGAGTATTTCTAATTTTGGACTGAAAAACCCAAGTTTTTCATTTTTAAACTAAACTAACTTGTTTATTGTGACTTTGAGCGTCGAGCTGAAACCGGGAGTCCGAATTGAACTCCGTCAGTTTCCACAAGTCACACTCATCGCCCCGACCGCGCTGGAACAAACCGGAGGCCAATCGGAGGAGTATTTCTAATATTGGACCCACAACCCTAAGTTTTTCATTTTTAAACTAAACTAACTTGTTTATTATGACTTTGAGCGTCGAGCTCAACCGGGAGTCCGAATTGAACTCCGTCGGTTTCCAAAAGTCACACTCATCGCCCCAACTGAGCTGGAACAAATCGGAGGCCAATCGGATGAGTATTTCTAGTTTTGGACCCCCAAACCTAGCTATGTTATTCATTTCTAAACTAAACTAACTTGCTCAATGTGAATTTGAGCGTTGAGCTCAACTAGGAGTCCGAATTGAACTCCGTCAGTTTCCACAAGTCACACTCATCGCCCCGACCGTGCTAGAACAAACCAGAGGCCAATCAGATGAGTATTTCTAATTTTGGACCCCCAAACCTACGTTTTTCATTTTTAAACTAAACTAACTTCTTTATTGTGACTTTGAGCGTCGAGCTCAAACATGGAGTCCGAATTAAACTCCGTCAGTTTCCACAAGTCACACTCATCGCCCTGACCGTGCTGGAACAAACCGGAGGCCAATCAGATGAATATATCTAATTTTGGACCCACAAACCTATGGTTTTCATTTTTAAACTATACTAACTTGTTTATTGTGACTTTGAGCGTCGAGCTCAAACCGGGAGTCCGAATTGAACTCCGTCAGTTTCCACAAGTCACACTCATCGCCCCAACCGTGCTAGAACAAACCGGAGGAAATCAGATGAGTATTTCTAATTTTGGACCCACAAACCTAAGTTTTTCATTTTTAACTAAACTAACTTGTTTTATTGCGACTTTGAGCGTCGAGCTCAAACCGGAGTCCGAATTGAACTCCGTAAGTTTCCACAAGTTACACTCATCGCCCCGACCATGCTGGAATAAACCGGAGGCCAATCGGATGCGTATTTCTAATTTTGGACCCACAAAACTAAGTTTTTCATTTTTAACTAAACTAACTTGTTTATTGTGACTTTGAGCGTCGAGCGCAAACCGAGAGTCCGAATTGAACTCTGTCAGTTTCCACATGTCACACTCATCACCCCGACCGTGCTGGAGCAAACCGGAGGCCAATCGAATGAGTATTTCTAATTTTGGACCCACAAACCTAAGTTTTTCATTTTTAAACTAAACTAACTGCTTTATTTTGACTTTGAGCGTCGTGCTCAAACTGGGAGTCCAAACTGAACTCCGTCAGTTTCCACAAGTCACACTCATCGCCCCGACCGTGCTGGAATAAGCCTGAGGCCAATCGGATGAGTATTTCTAATTTTGGACCCACAAACCTAAGTTTTTCATTTTTAAACAAAACTAACTTGTTTATTGTGACTTTGAGCGTCGAGCTCAACCGGGAGTCCGAATTGAACTCCGTCATTTTCCACAAGTCACACTCTTCGCCCCGACCTGCTGGAATAAACCGGAGGCCAATCGGATGAGTATTTCTAATTTTGGACCCAAAAACCTAAGTTTTTCATTTTTAACTAAACTAACTTGTTTATTGTGACTTTGAGCGTCGAGCTCAAACTGAGAGTCTGAATTGAACTCTGTCAGTTTCCACAAGTCACACTCATCGCCCCGACTGTGCTGGAATAAACCGGAGGCCAATCGGATGAGTATTTCTAATTTTGCACCCACGAACCTTAGTTTTTCATTTTTAACTAAACTAACTTGTTTATTATGACTTTGAGCGTCGAGCTCAAACTGAGAGTCCGAATTGAACTCTGTCAGTTTCCACAAGTCACACTCATCGCCCCGACCGTGCTGGAACAAACTGAGGCCAATCGGATGAGTATTTTTAATTTTGGACCCACAAAGCTAAGTTTTTCATTTTTAACTAAACTAACTTATTTATTGTGACTTTGAGTGTCGAGCTCAAACCGGGAGTCCGAATTGAACTCCGTCAGTTTCCACAAGTCACACTCATCGCCCCGACCTTGCTGGAACAAACCGGAGGCCAATCGGATGAGTATTTCTAATTTTAGACTCACAAACCTAAGTTTTTCATTTTTAAACTAAACTAACTTGTTTATTGTTACTTTGAGCGTCGAGCTCAAACCGGGAGTCCGAATTGAACTCCGTCAGTTTCCACAAGTCACACTCATCGCCCCGACCGTGCTGGAACAACCGGAGGCCAATCAGATGATATGTCTAATTTTGGACCCACAAACCTATGTTTTTCATTTTTAAACTATACTAACTTGTTTATTGTGACTTTGAGCGTCGAGCTCAAACCGGGAGTCCGAATTGAACTCCGTCAGTTTCCACAAGTCACACTCATCGCCCCAACCGTGCTAGAACAAACCGGAGGAAATCAGATGAGTATTTCTAATTTTGGACCCACAAACCTAAGTTTTTCATTTTTAACTAAACTAACTTGTTTTATTGCGACTTTGAGCGTCGAGCTCAAACCGGAGTCCGAATTGAACTCCGTAAGTTTCCACAAGTTACACTCATCGCCCCGACCATGCTGGAATAAACCGGAGGCCAATCGGATGCGTATTTCTAATTTTGGACCCACAAAACTAAGTTTTTCATTTTAAACTAAACTAACTTGTTTATTGTGACTTTGAGCGTCGAGCGCAAACCGAGAGTCCGAATTGAACTCTGTCAGTTTCCACATGTCACACTCATCACCCCGACCGTGCTGGAGCAAACCGGAGGCCAATCGAATGAGTATTTCTAATTTTGGACCCACAAACCTAAGTTTTTCATTTTAAACTAAACTAACTGCTTTATTTTGACTTTGAGCGTCGTGCTCAAACTGGGAGTCCAAACTGAACTCCGTCAGTTTCCACAAGTCACACTCATCGCCCCGACCGTGCTGGAATAAGCCTGAGGCCAATCGGATGAGTATTTCTAATTTTGGACCCACAAACCTAAGTTTTTCATTTTTAAACAAACTAACTTGTTTATTGTGACTTTGAGCGTCGAGCTCAAACCGGAGTCCGAATTGAACTCCGTCATTTTCCACAAGTCACACTCTTCGCCCCGACCTTGCTGGAATAAACCGGAGGCCAATCGGATGAGTATTTCTAATTTTGGACCCAAAAACCTAAGTTTTTCATTTTTAAACTAAACTAACTTGTTTATTGTGACTTTGAGCGTCGAGCTCAAACTGAGAGTCTGAATTGAACTCTGTCAGTTTCCACAAGTCACACTCATCGCCCCGACTGTGCTGGAATAAACCGAGGCCAATCGGATGAGTATTTCTAATTTTGCACCCACGAACCTTAGTTTTTCATTTTTAAACTAACTAACTTGTTTATTATGACTTTGAGCGTCGAGCTCAAACTGAGAGTCCGAATTGAACTCTGTCAGTTTCCACAAGTCACACTCATCGCCCCGACCGTGCTGGAACAACCGGAGGCCAATCGGATGAGTATTTTTAATTTTGGACCCACAAAGCTAAGTTTTTCATTTTTAAACTAAACTAACTTATTTATTGTGACTTTGAGTGTCGAGCTCAAACCGGGAGTCCGAATTGAACTCCGTCAGTTTCCACAAGTCACACTCATCGCCCCGACCTTGCTGGAACAAACCGGAGGCCAATCGGATGAGTATTTCTAATTTTAGACTCACAAACCTAAGTTTTTCATTTTTAAACTAAACTAACTTGTTTATGTGACTTTGAGCGTCGAGCTCAAACCGGGAGTCCGAATTGAACTCCGTCAGTTTCCACAAGTCACACTCATCGCCCCGACCGTGCTGGAACAAACCGGAGGCCAATTGGAGGAGTATTTCTAATTTTGGACCCACAAACCTATGTTTTTCATTTTTAAACTAAACTAATTTATTTATTGTGACTTTGAGCGTCGAGCTCAAACCGGGCATCCGAATTGAACTCCGTCGGTTTCCACAAGTCACACTCATCGCCCCGACCATGCTGGAACAAACCAGTGGCCAATCGGATGAGTATTTCTAGTTTGGACCCCCAAACCTAGCTAAGTTATTCATTTCTAAACTAAACTAACTTGCTTAATGTGAATTTGAGCGTCGAGCTCAAACTGGGAGTCCGAATTGAACTCCGACAGTTTCCAGAAGTCACACTCATCGCCCCGACCGTGCTAGAACAAACCGGAGGCCAATCGGATGAGTATTTCTAATTTTAGACCCACAAACCTACGTTTTTCATTTTTAACTAAACTAACTTATTTATTGTTACTTTGAGCGTCGAGCTTAAACCGGAGTCCGAATTGAACTCCGCCAGTTTCCACATGTCACACTCATCACCCCGACTGTGCTGGAACAGACCGGAGGCCAATCAGATGAATATTTCTAATTTTGGACCCACAAACCTATGTTTTTCATTTTAAACTATACTAACTTGTTTATTGTGACTTTGAGCGTCGAGCTCAAACCGGGAGTCCGAATTGAACTCCGTCAGTTTCCACAAGTCACACTCATCGCCCCGACCGTGCTGAAACAAACCGGAGGCCAATCGGATGAATATTTCTAATTTTGGACCCACAAACCTATGTTTTTCATTTTTAAACTATACTAACTTGTTTATTGTGACTTTGAGCGTTGAGCTCAAACCGGGAGTCCGAATTGAATTCCGTCAGTTTCCACAAGTCACACTCATCGCCCCGACCGTGCTGGAACAAACCGGAGGCCAATCGGATGAGTATTTCTTATTTTGGACCCACAAACCTATGTTTTTCATTTTTAACTAAACTAACTTTTTTATTGCGACTTTGAGCATCGAGCTCAAACCGGGAGTCCGAATTGAAATCCGTCAGTTTCAACAAGTCACACTCATTGCCCCGACCATGCTGGAATAACCGGAGGACAATCGGATGAGTATTTCAAATTTTCGACCCACAAACCTAAGATTTTCATTTTTAACTAAACTAACTTGTTTATTGTGACTTTGAGCGTCGAGCGCAAACCTAGAGTCCGAATTGAACTCTGTCTGTTTCCACAACTCACACTCATCGCCCCGACCGTGCTGGAACAAACCAGAGGCCAATCGAATGAGTATTTCTAATTTTGGACCGAGAAACCTAACTTTTTCATTTTTAAACTAAACTAACTGGTTTATTGTGACTTTGAGCGTCGAGCTCAAACTGGGAGTCCTAATTGAACTCCATCAGTTTCCACAAGTCACACTCATCGCCCCGACCGTGCTGGAATAAACCTGAGGCAAATCGGATGAGTATTTCTAATTTTGTACCCACAAACCTAAGTTTTTCATTTTTAAACTAAACTAACTTGTTTATTGTGACTTTTAGCGTCGAGCTCAAACCGAGAGTCCGAATTGAACTCCGTCAGTTTCCACAAGTCACACTCATCGCCCCGTCCGAGCTGGAACAAACCGTAGGCCAATCGGTGAGTATTTCTAATTTTGGACTCACAAACCTAAGTTTTTCATTTTTAAACTAAACTAACTTGTTTATTGTGACTTTGAGCGTCGAGCTGAAACCGGGAGTCCGAATTGAACTGCGTCAGTTTCCACAAGTCACACTCATCGCCCCGACAGCGCTGGAACAAACCGGAGGCCAATCGGAGGAGTATTTCTAATTTTGGACCCACAAACCTAAGTTTTTCACTTTTAAAATAAACTAACTTGTTTAATGTGACTTTGAGCGTCGAGCTCAAACCGGGCGTCCTAATTGAACTCCGTCGTTTCCACAAGTGACACTCATCGCCCCGACCGTGCTGGAACAAATCGGAGGCCAATCGGATGAGTATTTCTAGTTTTGGACCCCCAACCTAGCTAAGTTTTTCATTTTTAAACTAAACTAACTTGTTTAATGTGACTTTGAGCGTCGAGCTCAACCGGGAGTCCGAATTGAACTCCGTCAGTTTCCACAAGTCACACTCATCGCCCCGACTGTGCTAGAACAAACCGAAGGCCATCAGATGAGTATTTCTAATTTTGGAACCACAAACCTACGTTTTTCATTTTTAAACTAAACTAACTTTTTTATTGTGACTTTGAGCGTCGAGCTCAAACCGGGAGTCCGAATTAAACTACGTCAGTTTCCAAAAGTCACACTCATCGCCCCGACCGTGCTGGAACAAACCGAAGGCCAATCGGGTGAGTATTTCAAATTTTAGACTCACAAACCTAAGTTTTTCATTTTTAAACTATACTAACTTGTTTATTGTGACTTTGAGCGTCGAGCTCAAACCGGGAGTCCGAATTGAACTCCGCCAGTTTTCACAAGTCACACTCACCGCCCCGACCGTGCTGGAACAAACCGGAGGCAAATCGAATGAGTATTTTTAATTTTGGACCCACATACCTAAGTTTTTCATTTTTTAACTAACTAACTTGTTTATTGAGACTTTGAGCGTCGAGCTCAAACCTGGAGTCCGAATTGAACTCCGTCAGTTTCCACAAGTTACACTCATCTCCCCGACCATGCTGGAATAAACCGGAGGCCAATCGGATGAGTATTTCTAATTTTGGACCCACAAACCTAAGTTTTTCATTTTTAAACTAAACTAACTTGTTTATTGTGATTTTGAGCGTCGAGCTCAAACCGGGCACCCGAATTGAACACCGTCAGTTTTCACAAGTCACACTTATCGCCCCGACCGTGCTGGAACAAACCGGAGGCCAATCGGATGAGTATTTCTAGTTTTGGACCCCCAAACCTAGCTAACTTATTCATTTCTAAACTAAACTAACTTACTTAATGTGAATTGAGCGTCGAGCTCAAACCGGGAGTCCGAATTGAACTCTGTCAATTTTCAGAAGTCACACTCATCGCCCCGACCGTGCTAGAACAAACCGGAGGCCAATCGGATGAGTATTTCTAATTTTGGACCCACAAACCTACGTTTTTCATTTTTAAACTAAACTAACTTGTTTATTGTGACTTTGAGCGTCGAGCAAAAACCGGGAGTCCGAATTGAACTCCGTCAGTTTTCACAAGTCACACTCACCGCCCCGACCGTGCTGGAACTAACCGGAGGCAAATCGAATGAGTATTTCTAATTTTGGACCCACAAACTAAGTTTTTCATTTTTTAACTAAACTAACTTATTTATTGGGACTTTGAGCGTCGAGCTCAAACCGGGAGTCCGAATTGAACTCCGTCAGTTTCCACAAGTTACACTCATCGCCCCGACCATGCTAGAATAAACCAGAGGCCAATCGGATGAGTATTTCTAATTTTGGACCACAAACCTAAGTTTTTCATTTTTAAACTAAACTAACTTGTTTATTGTGACTTTGAGCGTCGAGCGCAAACCGAGAGTCCGAATTGAACTCTGTCAGTCTCCACAAGTCACACTCATCGCCCTGACCGTGCTGGAACAAACCGCAGGCCAATCGAATGAGTATTTCTAATTTTGGACCCACAAACCTAGGTTTTTCATTTTTAAACTAAACTAACTTGTTTATTGTGACTTTGAGCGTCGAGCTCAACCGGGAGTCCGAATTGAACTCCGTCAGTTTCCACAAGTCACACTCATCACCCCGACCGTGCTAGAATAAACCTAAGGCCAATCGGATGAGTATTTCTAATTTTGGACCCACAAACCTAAGTTTTTCATTTTTAAACTAAACTAACTTGTTTATTGTGACTTTGAGCGTCGAGCTCAAACTGAGAGTCAGAATTGAACTCTGTCAGTTTCCACAAGTCACGCCCATTGCCCCGACTGTGCTGGAATAAACCGGAGGCCAATCGGATGAGTATTTCTAATTTTGGACCCACAACTTAAGTTTTTCGTTTTTAACTAAACTAACTTGTTTATTATAACTTTGAGCTTCGAGCTCAAACTGAGAGTCCGAAATGAACTCTGTTAGTTTCCACAAGTCACACTCATTGCCCCGACCGTACTGGAACAAACCGGAGGCCAATCGGATGAGTATTTTTAATTTTGGACCCACAAACCAAAGTTTTTCATTTTTTTAACTAAACTAACTTGTTTATAGTGACTTTGAGCGTCGAGCTCAAATCGGGAGTCCGAATTGAACTCCGTCAGTTTCCACAAGTTACACTCATCTCCCCGACCATGCTGGAATAAACCAGAGGCCAATCGGATGAGTATTTCTAATTTTGGACCCACAAACCTAAATTTTTCATTTTTAAACTAAACTAACTTGTTTATTGTGACTTTGAGCGTCGAGCTCAAACTGGGAGTCTGAATTGAACTCCGTCAGTTTCCACAAGTCACACTCATCACCCCGACCGTGCTGGAATAAACCCGAGGCCAATCGGATGAGTATTTCTAATTTTGGACCCACAAACCAAAGTTTTTCATTTTTAAACTAACTAACTTGTTTATTGTGACTTTGAGCATCGAGCTCAAACTGAGAGTCTGAATTGAACTCTGTCAGTTTCCACAAGTCACGCCCATCGCCCCGACTGTGCTGGAATAAACCGGAGGCCAATCGGATGAGTAATTCTAATTTTGGACCCAGAAACTTAAGTTTTTCGTTTTTAAACTAAACTAACTTGTTTATTATAACTTTGAGCTTCGAGCTCAAACTGAGAGTCCGAATTGAACTCTGTTAGTTTCCACAAGTCACAATCATTGCCCCGACCGTACTGCAACAAACGGAGGCCAATCGGATGAGTATTTTTAATTTTGGACCCACAACCTAAGTTTTTCATTTTTAAACTAAACTAACTTGTTTATTGTGACTTTGAGCGTCGAGCTGAAACCGGGAGTCCGAATTGAATTCCGTCAGTTTCCACAAGTCACACTCATCGCCCCGACCGTGCTGGAACAAACCGGAGGCCAATCGTGTGAGTATTTCTAATTTTAGACTCACAAACCTATGTTTTTCATTTTTAAACTAAACTAACTTGTTTTTTGTGACTTTGAGCGTCGAGCTCAAACCCGGAGTCCGAATTGAACTCCGTCAGTTTCCACAAGTCACACTCAACGCCCCGACCGTGCTGGAACAAACCGGAGGCCAATCGGAGGAGTATTTCTAATTTTGGACCCACAAACCTAAATTTTTCATTTTTAAACTAAACTAACTTGTTTATTGTGACTTTGAGCGTCGAGCTCAAACCGGCACCCGAATTGAACTACGTCGGTTTTCACAAGTCACACTCACCGCCCCGACCGTGCTGGAACAAACCGGAGGCCAATCGGATGAGTATTTCTAGTTTTGGACCCCCAAACCTAGCTAAGTTATTCATTTCTAAACTAAACTAACTTGCTTAATGTGAATTTGAGCGTCGAGCTCAAACCGGGAGTCCGAATTGAACTCCGTCAGTTTTCAGAAGTCACACTCATCGCCCCGACCGTGCTAGAACAAACCGGAGGCCATCGGATGAGTATTTCTAATTTTGGACCCACAAACCTACGGTTTTCATTTTTAAACGAAACTAACTTGTTTATGTGACTTTGAGCGTCGAGCTCAAACCGGAGTCCGAATTGAACTCCGTCAGTTTCCACATATCACACTCATCACCCCGACCGTGCTGGAAGAAACAGGAGGCCAATCGGATGAATATTTCTAATTTTGGACCCACAAACCTATGTTTTTCATTTTTAAACTATACTAACTTGTTTATTGTGACTTTGAGTGTCGAGCTCAAACCGGGAGTCCGAATTGAACTCCGTCAGTTTCCACAAGTCACACTCATCGCCATGACTGTGCTGGAACAAACCGGAGGCCAATCGGATGAGTATTTCTAATTTTGGACCCACAATGCTAAGTTTTTCATTTTTAAACTAAACTAAATTTTTTATTGTGACTTTGAGCGTCGAGCTCAAACCGGGAGTCCGAATTGAACTCCGTCATTTTCAAAAGTCACACTCATCGCCCCGACCGTGCTGGAACAAACCGGAGGCCAATCTGGTGAGTATTTCTAATTTGAGACTCACAAACCTAAGTTTTTCATTTTTAAAAGAAACTAACTTGTTTATTGTGACTTTGAGAGTCGAGCTCAAACCCGGAGTCCGAATTGAACTCCGTCAGTTTCCACAAGTCACACTCATCGCCCCGACCGTGCTGGAACAAACCGGAGGCCAATAGGAGGAGTATTTCCAATTTTGGACCCACAAACCTAAGTTTTTCATTTTTAAACTAAACTAACTTGTTTATTGTGACTTTGAGCGTCGAGCTCAAACCGGGCACCCGAATTGAACTCCGTCGGTTTTCACAAGTCACACTCATCGCCCCGACCGTGCTGGAACAAACCGGAGGCCAATCGGATGAGTATTTCTAGTTTTGGACCCCCCAACCTAGCTAAGTTATTCATTTCTAAACTAAACTAAATTACTTAATGTGAATTTGAGCGTCGAGCTCAAACCGGGAGTCCGAATTGAACTCCGTCAATTTTCAGAAGTCACACTCATCGCCCCGACCGTGCTAAAACAAACCGGAGGCCAATCGAATGAGTATTTCTAATTTTGGACCCACAAACCTACATTTTTCATTTTTAAACTAAACTAACTTGTTTATTGTGACTTTGAGCGTCGAGCTCAAATCGGGAGTCCGAATTGAACTCCGTCAGTTTTCACAAGTCACACTCACCGCCCCGACCGTGCTGGAACAAACCGGAGGCAAATCGAATGAGTATTTCTAATTTTGGACCCACAAACCTAAGTTTTTCATTTTTTAACTAAACTAACTTGTTTATTGCGACTTTGAGCGTCGAGCTCAAACCGCGATTCCGAATTGAACTCCGTCAGTTTCCACAAGTTACACTCATCGCCCCGACCATGCTGGAATAAACTAGAGGCCAATCGGATGAGTATTTCTAATTTTGGACCCAAAACCTAAGTTTTTCATTTTTAAACTAAACTAACTTATTTATTGTGACTTTGAGCGTCGAGCGCAAACCGAGAGTCCGAATTGAACTCTGTCAGTCTCCACAAGTCACACTCATCGCCCTGACCGTGCTGGAACAAACCGGAGGCCAATAGAATGAGTATTTCTAATTTTGGACCCACAAACCTAAGTTTTTCATTTTTAACTAAACTAACTTGTTTATTGTGACTTTGAGCGTCGAGCTCAAACTGGGAGTCCGAATCGAACTCCGTCAGTTTCCACAAGTCACACTCATCACCCCGACTGTGCTGGAATAAACCTGAGGCCAATCAGATGAGTATTTCTAATTTTGGACCCACAAAGCCAAGTTTTTCATTTTCAAACTAAACTAACTTGTTTATTGTGACTTTGAGCGTCGAGCTCAAACTGAGAGTCTGAATTGAACTCTGTCAGTTTCCACAAGTCACGCCCATCGCCCCGATTGTGCTGGAATAAACCGGAGGCCAATCGGATGAGTATTTCTAATTTTGGACCCACAAACCTACGTTTTTCGTTTTTAAACTAAACTAACTTGTTTATTATAACTTTGAGCTTCGAGCTCAAACTGAGAGTCCGAATTGAACTCTGTTAGTTTCCACAAGTCACACTGATTGCCCCGACCGTACTGGAACAAACCGAAGGCCAATCGGATGAGTATTTTTAATTTGGACCCACAAACCTAAGTTTTTCATTTTTAAACTAAACTAACTTGTTTATTGTGACTTTGAGCGTCGAGGTCAAACGGGAGTTCGAATTGAACTCCGTCAGTTTCCACAAGTCACACTCATCGCCCCGACCGTGCTGGAACAAACCGGAGGCCAATCGTGTTAGTATTTCTAATTTTAGACTCACAAACCTATGTTTTTCATTTTAAAACTAAATTAACTTGTTTATTGTGACTTGAGCGTCGAGCTCAAACCGGAGTCCGAATTGAACTCCGTCAGTTTCCACAAGTCACACTCATCGCCCCGACCATGCCGGAACAAACCGGAGGCCAATCGGAGGAGTATTTCTAATTTTGGACCCACAAACCTAAGTTTTTCATTTTTAAACTAAACTATCTTGTTTATTGTGACTTTGAGCGTCGAGCTCAAACCGGGCACCCGAATTGAACTCCGTCGGTTTTCACAAGTCACACTCATCGCCCCGACCGTGCTGGAACAAACCGGAGGCCAATCGGATGAGTATTTCTAGTTTTGGACCCCCAAACCTAGCTAAGTTATTCATTTCTAAACTAAACTAACTTTCTTAATGTGAATTTGAGCGTCGAGCTCAAACTGGGAGTCCGAATTGAACTCCGTCAGTTTTCAGAAGTCACACTCATCGCCCGGACCGTGCTAGAACAAACCGGATGCCAATCGGATGAGTATTTCTAATTTTGGACCCAAAAACCTACGTTTTTCATTTTTAAACTAAACTAACTTGTTTATTGTGACTTTGAGCGTCGAGCTCAAACCGGGAGTCCGAATTGAACTCCGTCAGTTTCCACATATCACACTCATCACTCCGACTGTGCTGGAAGAAACCGGAGGCCAATCGGATGAATATTTCTAATTTTGGACCCAAAAACCTATGTTTTTCATTTTTAAACTATACTAACTTGTTTATTGTGCCGTTGAGTGTCGAGCTCAAACCGGGAGTCCGAATTGAACTCCGTCAGTTTCCACAAGTCACACTCATCGCCAGGACCGTGCTGGAACAAACCGGAGGCCAATCGGATGAGTATTTCTAATTTTGGACCCACAAAGCTAAGTTTTTCATTTTTAAACTAAACTAACTTGTTTATTGTGACTTTGAGCGTCGAGCTCAAACCGGAGTCCGAATTGAACTCCGTCAGTTTCCACAAGTCACACTCATCGCCCTGACCATGCTGGAATAAACCGGAGGCCAATCGGATGAATATTTCTAATTTTGGTCCCACAAACCTAAGTTTTTCATTTTTAAACTAAACTAACTTGTTTATTGTGACTTTGAGCGTCAAGCGCAAACCGAGAGTCCGAATTGAACTCTGTCAGTTTCCAAAAGTCACACTCATCGCCCCGACCGTGCTGGAACAAATCGGAGGCCAATCGAATGAGTATTTCTAATTTTGGACCCACAAACCTAAGGTTTTCATTTTTAAACTAAACTAACTTGTTTATTGTGACTTTGAGCGTCGAGCTCAAACTGGGAGTCCGAATTGAACTCCGTTAGTTTCCACAAGTCACACTCATCGCCCCGACCGTGCTGGAACAAATCGGAGGTCAGTCGGATGAGTATTTCTAATTTTGGACCCACAAACCTAACTAAATTCTCCCTTTTTAACTAATCTAACTTCTTAAGATGAAATTGTGCGTCGATGAAACCAAAGTAAAATTAAACTAACTTTACTAACTTAACTGTTAAAATAAAAAAGTAAAATAAAATGAATTTACTCACGTGAGGGGCCTGTGCTGATGTTGATGGTGCTGCCTGAGGAGGAATGCTGACCTGGGAGAGGGCCTGGGAGATAACCTGGGAGAGGGACTAGGAGAGCTAGTCCTGGAGTGCGTCGGTCACCTGCGTCTGCATCTGGACTAGATGAGTCTCCATCGTCTGGGCTATACGAGACTCCAAAATAGATATCGTATTTGTAATGAAGCCCATCATGTCACTGGGAGAAGTACCTGGAGCACCAACTCCCGTGTTGAATGCACTAGTCTATGAGGCTGAACTGGAGGCGCCAGATAACACCCTGCTCGTGTCCATACTGTGCCCAAAACCATACACATGGCTTTCTTTGGGGCACCAGATGCCACAACCCATACCTCAGGATCTAACTGCGGCTACTCGTCCTCCCCGGCGTACTTCTCTGTCATTTGTTGACTATACGACTCCTGCAAAAAAAAAATGACAATGTAATATTCATCTGTAATGAGAAAAATTAAATAGTGAATATCTTGTAAATACTTACCGCAACCTCTCGGGCTCTGTCGCTAATGTATTGATCCATTCCTTTTTTCTTATGTGTTCTATCAAACACCTCCTGAAATGTCGGAAGCTTTCTTAGCTCCGTTTCCTATTTGACAGAAAAAACATGACATAAATAAGTACCTATATAAATAAAAGATATTAGAAATGAACAAATTACTTACCAATCTGGACTGATGGGTCGCAAAGGAGACGGACCCACCAGTATGCATGTTGGCCTCTGGATTGGCGGCCCGATTCACTTTCATTATTGTGGATGTTTGTTGCCATCTCTCTGCAGCCCATATGTTGCACAGAGTTCCCCAATAGTCTCTCCTCATCCAACTCGGTGCCCGCTCCCTCCAAAGAGTCGGGTCTGCACTCTGAGAAACTTTCTCTGCATTTTTCCTCGCATTATACAGCAAATGCTTAAAATTTAATCGGGCGGTCATCGTCCACACTAATTGAGACCGCGCCTCATTTGAACGATGCGTGAATCGATGATTCCTCTATATAGATAAGAGTTAGTTAACTGACTGTAGGAATAAGAAAACAAATTAATTATAATAAGAAATTACATACCATGAACGTCTGATACAACAACTCCTGGACCTCCATCGGGAAATCATTGAATCTATGAATAGGCCTAGGAAAGTGTGCTTGTATTGTTCTTGTGATAAATTGAGACGCTTGAGCAGACTCTATTTTATCACTGAAATTATGTAACTAGTTACTATGAATTTATGAACTATATTCAACTCATTCATAAAAGATACACACATGTTTATTACGTACCCATTGATCCACACCTCCCGCAGAGTGCTCTCATAAAAATTGTCTCCCCCTCCTGGAGACTAACAGCATCCTCTGGCACCGAACCTGGACAAAAATGCAGAACGACATAAGTAATGTACAAAAATACTAATAATGACTATACAAATACCCTAAAATTTAAATATACATACCTACTACTGTATTAGGAGAATGTGTAGACTGACCCAAGCCTGTAACATTTTAATGACATCAGAATCAATGCACAATGAAAGTATAACTTTAAATATACATACCAGCTGCTAGAGGAGGAGCTGCTAGAGGAGGAGACACAGAGGCTGCACCAACAGTTGTAACAAGAATAGAAGGCATAAGTAATGAGCAAGTGTAAACTCACCCGAACCTGTAAGAATTTTATGGCAGAAAGATCAATGCACAATAAAAGTACATCTTCAAATATACATACTTGCTGCTACAGTAGGAGACACAGAGGAAGGACCTGCAACTGTAACAATACTAATAACATTAATAATATGTATAAATAATGACTACAAAAATACTTGGAAATTGAAATATACATACCTAGTCCTCTAGGTTGAGGAGGTGTAAACTCACCCGAAGGAGGGACAGACGGAGAACTAGAAGCTATAACAATTTTAATGGCATTAATACTATGCATAAATAATACACAAAGAAAACTACACTAGAAAAATATACATACGTGATCAAAACCCTCCACGGAGGCCCCTCCCAGAACTGGCGCCCGATCGTGCTCCACGCACCATATCTTCATAGGGAACATAAAATATTAATGTTCATTAGTCAATTGCTTATATTGAAAGTGAGCTACTTTAAATATACTCAACAAATGTGAAAAAATTCTACCCATTTTTAATTGATATCCATTCCCTCCTCAGATGATGACGATATATCTAATTCAACCCCATCTTCATCATCATCTTCACATTCATCACCGGTATATTCCTCCTCCTCATCAGAACTTTCACATTCAATATCTGTTCGCCTTTCACTACTGCCTTTCATCTCACGTGGATCGACTTCTTCGACCTCATTTCCTTGAGACAAGGAAATTGGTGCTTTAGATTCGTCTTCTCCAATATGAGCTGTCAACTCTACATTTTCAACAAAGTCTTCTTGAAAGAATTCTGCGTTGACCTCTTCAGGTGTCTAATCAGTCATGTCCAATTCATAAATAGAGAATAGTCTTGACTTAACTCTGCAAACTACCCACCAATCATTTCGTTCTTGTTTGTAGATGATGAATAACTTGTATAGTACACTTGCTGGGCTTGTGTGGCTATGATGAATGGCTCATAAGTATTCAATTTCGACTTATGCTTAAGCTCGACAATCCCATGCGTTGTGTCATTTCGAATGGAATTCAGATCAAACCAATGACACTTGAACAAGAATATATGATTGTCTTGTCCTAGATATTGCAACTGTATGATCTCCTCTACAATACCATAGTAGTCATACTCACTTTCATTGTATGTACTTCCTTTAACACAGACGCCACTGTTCATGGTAGATTTACTCTGCCCATAGTCTTTTGTATGAAATCTATACCCATTCACAACAAATCCAGGATAATTCTGTGCAATTTTCAATGGGCCATAGGCTATCTGACGAACTCTTTCATCAGTAATTAAACCTTGTTCAACCTATGTATAGAGAAGACTAGTTAAAAAGTGAACATAACTTTTCTTGAATACTCTTTGACCATGTACACTTACGTGTTTTCTTATACATAAGGCCAATGACTTCTCTCGTTCTTTTTCAACCTCAAAATCAGTGAGATGTGGATTTCTTTTAATTATTTCTGAATCAAATTGTCTGCAATATAAATAGAAGACCACCTTCAATAGCTAGAATAAGGGCAAAGAAGTTACATACACAATAAATTGTGAGTTTAGCACTTACTCAACATAACATTCTAGCTCAGCACAATTTAAAAGAATATATCTCTGCGGCGCATAACTCTCTGTCATCCAGCATTCGAGTTGAAGAACGTCCGAAGGCACGTCCAGGATGATTAAATATGGAGAGTTGATTTGAACACACAGATTCCCCCCCATCATCATTACGTGGAGGTTGAGTACGACGAGTTTGAATTTCTACTTCAAAGTACATCGAACAAAAGTATCAGATTTCCTCCATAATGTATGCCTCAGCAATAGAACCCTCTACTTTTGCTTTATTTTGGACTTTCATTTTGAGGTCATGCATACACCTACATCAACAATGTACAAGAAAATTAAAAAACATATCATATGTAAGGTGCAATTCTAAGAAGGAAAAAGTTAATATTTGCATATACCTCTCAAATTGATACATCCATCTATATTGTACTGGCCCTCTGACCTTAGCTTCGTACGGTAGATGTACGAGTAAATGCTCCATTGAATCGAAGAATACGGCGGAAATATCTTCTCCAACTTGCATATGATGGTGACCACATTCTGTTCGATAGTTTGCACATCCTGAAGCCTGAGTTTTGATGTACACAGAATCATGAAAAATTGACTCAGCTCAGACAATGCTCCCCATAGAGGCTTCGGCAACATGTCAAGAAATGCAATAGGTAACAACCTTTGCATGAACACATGGCAGTCGTGACTCTTCATTCCATATCTTTCCCTCACTGACGTTGACAGAACGAGCAATATTAGACACATAACCGTCAGGAAATCTCAACTGTTTCAGCCACTGACACACTTCCTTCACTTGTTCTCCTCCAAGCACATAAACTACTTTTGGTTTAACTGATTTCCCATTTACTTCAACAAGTTCTAACTCTGGACGTTTACAGAGCTTGGACAAGTCCAAACGTGCATTCCCATTGTCCTTTGTTTTATCTTTTATGTCCATAATAGTGTTGAAAACATTATCAAAGACATTTTTCTTGATATGCATCACGTCTAGATTGTGCCGTACAAGAAGAGTCGACCAATAAGGTAGCTCCCAGAAAATGCTTCTCTTCACCCAGTTGTGCTCCTTCCCAAAACCTGAAAGGTGTCGGGTACGGCCCATCTGTTGTGTGATATCTGGCAAATTTTCTACACGTGCTGCCATATGATGACCGGACAACCTCTCGAATATAACTTCATCTCGTTCCATTCTGTTCTTTAGGAATGCATCTTTTTGTCTTCTGAAAGGATGATCAGCTGCTAAAAATTGTTGATGGCAATCAAACCAGCAGGGCTTCCCACCATGTTTAAGTACAAATGATTTTCTATTATCCATAGAGTAAGGACATGCTAGCCTCCCATGTGTGCTCCAACCAGATAGCATTCCATACGCAGGAAAATCACTTATAGTCCACATCAATGCTGCCCTCATGGTGAAATTTTGCTTTCTAGATGCATCATAAATATTGACCCCCTCAGTCCATAATAATTTCAATTCATCAATCAAAGGTCTGAGATAGATGTCTATATTTTTTGTAGGACTTTTCGGACCAGGAATCAATAAGGACAGGAACAAGTTCTGTCGCTTCATGCACATGCTTGGAGGAAGGTTGTATGGTGTCACGAACACTGGCCAGCTAGAGTAAGAAGCCACTGAACCTCCAAATGGATTGAATCCGTCAGTGCACAAACCAAGTCTCACATTACGTGACTCCTTGAGAAGAAAGGATAAACATGGTTGAAATGAATCCAAGCTTCGCCATCTGCAGGATGAGTCATAATATCCTCGTCCCGACGTACTCTTTCTGCGTGCCACCTCATATGTCGAGCTGTCTTTGAAGACATATACATCCGCTGCAGTCTGGGTGTAAGGGGGAAATATCACAATGACGTATAAGGTATATCATTTCCCCTAGAATTGGCCCCTCTTTTAGGTTTAAACCTACCATGATGGCAAACTGAACATGATACTTTATCTGCATCCTCTTTGTCATATAGCATACAATGATTAGGACATGCATCTATTTTCACATATCCAAGTCCTAAATCATTGACCATCTTCTTGGCACAATAAAAATTTGGAGGCAACTTCTCATCTGGAGGTAACATGCTCTTGATGATGAGGAGGAGACGATCAATGCAATTCTCACTTATATGAAATTCAGATTTCAAGTTCAGTAACTGTGTCACCGCTGACAACCGAGTGTGTTTTTGACAACCATCCCACAATGGCTCATCAGCATCCTTAAGTAACTGATAGAATCTTTCGGTTCCCTTGTTCGGCACGTCTTCAGCATATATAGGATCCTCATGTACACTGAATGTCGGACCAGCAGAATCTATAACCATATTCACGTACGTACTTGTGCCTTCAACATTACTAGGCTCGTGCGACCAGAGCTCCTCACCATGACATGTCCAATTCATATAACCTTCAACAAATCCTTTTCGGTATAAATGGCGTTGAACCTCCCATAGTGAATTCCACTTCAATTTTTTACAAATCATACAAGGACATCGGATGCCACCTTCGCTGTCTACTGCTGCATTGGATTCCCCAATGCAAACTGAATGAAATTCTCAACTCCAACCCTAACTCCACAGACACCACATGATCAACTATTCTACGATACATCCATGAACGGTCTGAAGCCATTTCTTTCCTGCGCCCAACCAACATTAACAGACAAATAACTTTAAAATTCAATCTCACACATCCTTCAACGCAACCGAAATGAATAGGAAGGATTTATTATTTAGATTATCACTTTTTACCCATCTGTGAATATTTGATTGCACTCAGATGACCATTTACTATGTGTTTGAATAATTTGCTGAAAATTTCGGCAGCATCTCCCCACACCTCTCCGATATACCAAAAATATTTATTGATTAAGATATTTTCTTAAACACTTACTAATAAGTGGTTAAGAAAATATTTTAAATCAATAAAGGTATATTAGAGAGGAGTGAGTAGACGCACCCGAAATTTTCAACAAATAATATAAGCACATAGTAAATGACCACCTAACTGCGATTAAACATTCACAGACTGTCCAAAACGAGACAATTCAAGACTTTGAGTTAGATATACACGTTCTCATCTTTGAAAATAAGATTCGTGCACATCAATCCCAAAGTCTTGAACGGAGGTTCATTGACACAGGCTTAACACGCTCTCCTGAAGTGTGTGCCGTGTTAAAAAGAAAATAAAAACAAGTGCTTAACATGTAAATGAATTGCATTAAAGTAAGAAGTGCAATACATATAAACAAGTGCAATAAACCACATAAATATAAAAAGAAAATAAAAACAATAACATACATATAAACAAGTGCAATAATAACCAAATTCACACATACATGTAAATGAATTGCATTAAAGTAAGAAGTGCAATACATATAAACAAGTGCAATAAACCACATAAATATGAAAAGAAAATAAAAACAATATCATACATAAAACAAGTGCAATAATAAACCAAATTCACACATACATGTAAATGAATTGCATTAAAGTAAGAAGTGCAATACATATAAACTGTGAACTCAAGCTTTCGTGCAGCTGCCAGTGCAAGTGCAAAGGCTTTCAAGGATAAGCATTTATAAATATAGCAGCTTTAGCCTTATTGGCATCCTCTAATAATCATTTTTTTAAAATAGTTGGTAGTGATTGCATAACATTTGTATGGCTCAGAAAATAACTGAAAGGCCGCAAGAAGAAAAGAATGTAATAGGATAGTGAAAAAAAAATCGGGACAGTGAACAGAGTGTGTGACAAAAGGAAGGGAAAAAAAGTAGAACAAAAGATTGGGTTGTTTCTGGTTAATGGAGGGGTGGTAGAGCAAAGGAGAAGGCGCATAGAAGGGAGTGGGGGTGGAATGGTTATTTACTGCAATTAATCAGTACTGGAGACTATAAACTCTGTCAACAGGTTAGTATATGACTGTCCTGGAATTTAATGAGAATCTAACTACAGCAATGGGCTGCTAGCAGGTTTCTAAAAGGTTGTTGCCATCTCCTCCCAACCAGGCCTTCTGTCCCATTGTTTCGCATATGATATACAAATGTGATATTCCTGATTCTTATATGTTTTAACCCTGTTGGATATCAATACCTTTTTAAAAAGAGAGGAATTGTTATGTTCCTCTTGGGTAAGTACCAACAAATTAATTTAAGCTTCTAAAATTAATGTAAGATTCATGTAGTTTCAGGATTAATAATGAAATTTTTGTTTTGTGCTCAAGATAATGTGACATCGTCCTACTGAATCAACTTTTATTTTTCGGTTCTTGTTTGTCATTTTCTGCTACTTCTAACTCTTTACTGGTTGTTAAACTGCAAACAATTTACACACCTAGTGTTTCTTGTTCTTGATGATGTTGTTTTTCTCTATGATTCTGCAGGGAGGCATATTCATCTGTCAAGTTCGATTTAACTGTACATTTTTGACGGACCTCAAGTAAACCGAACCCATTAGAGAAATATTAGTACCCTTCAAAGAGTATAGTAAACATAATATAGATTGCTCTTCAAATAATCTTAAAGTGTCTAAAGTACTTGAGGTCTCTTAATATCTTGTAGCACAACTCAAAAAAAAAAAAAAGGCTCAAGAATATTGGATTCATATATAGAACTAATTAATGTTCCATAGTTGCCTTCTAGTTGCCGGAACACTATTAATGTTCCATACTTATAATAGAAAAAAATTCATCCAATGTTTGTATCCTGCATTAAAATACAATCACACATCCTACAAAAATATATTCACGCATCCACACATAATATAAAAGGTGAGCCACAACCCAGGCTCGCTGGATTAAATAAAAATGAACCACCACTCAGGCTCGCTGGATTAAATAAAAATGAGCCACCACCCAGGCTCGCTGGATTAAATAGAGATGAGCCACCACCCAGTCTCACTGGATCTTACCTGAACAAAGAGCGTCCAAAGATGAAAGCAACTAAGTCGATTTTCGCACGTGTTCCAAACAAAACCTGTCACCATATTTTACAAAAAATATATATTAATAAAAAGATGGGTAAGCCAACACAATTTATTAAATACATAACACAACATTCCAAGTACTAAGAAATCTCCTTCATGCACACATCTAGGGGCATGCAGACAGAGAAGAAAATAATTTAACATTGTAAATTTGTGTGATTAGGAGAAATAATGCTTTAACATTGTGATTAGGATTGATGTTTAACAAATTAGTTCCATTATCTCCATGTAAAGTAGGTAGATCTGAAAATTCCTTTGGTCAAATTGAGATGATTGTCTCACCTATGTTTTTGAAGTATGAATGCTGAATATTTTATATATTGACAGAAACATCTAGGGAGTTCTCAACTTCTAAATGGGTGAAAATTATGAAGGTGATGGTATGTCTATTAAGCTACTAGCATACAGAGGGGCAATGTCTTTCAATGGCTCCATCATTTTTGGAAATGGGATGCATCATTTAAAATGGGTCCAACACATTGATCAGGCCATGATACATGTATAGAGTGACATTACTTTATAAAGAGCAGGATTAAAATAACAGCACTATCATTCATGTATGACATTCAATAACCTATATAGATTATGAATGGCATTTTAATCAAGCAGCAACATTGTTGCTTCCAGAAAAAAAAAAAATCCATCTATCAAACACAATACTATATAGGGAGGAAGAGCCTGAACAAAGAGCCTAATTACAAAATCTGTAAATTTCTAAAATACATACAAATATCACAAACAATCTCTAAATACTCATACAAATAGCATAGAATGAAATAGAACTTACATTTAAATTACATGTCTCACATTTAAATTACATGTCCAAGTTCTCTTAAAACCCAAAGATAACAATCAAAATATTTTGAAAATACTTGTCAACTTCTTCATTCTCCATATACTGGTTTTGAGCATAAGATTTTGCAAAAAAAAATTGTAAAGCATTAGTATAATTATGAAATAGAACTTAATGATATTAAGTTAACATACTGGTCATATACGTACGCAGCAAGAATTACTCTCTAAAATTTCATATCCTGGCTTCCTTATTTCATTAGTACATCGATCGATGAAGGAATAAACCGTGCATATATGCACCAAATGCACACAGGGATTTGGAGAATACACATCGTCCGTGAGAGGAAACAGAAGCACATGTATGCGTTCAGATCATGGAAGAACTCGTCAAACGTTGATGAGAGGGAGACAAAGACAGAGGAGCGAGGGAGGGAGGGCCGGAGGGGGAGACTGCAGCTACGCAGGTGGGGGGGGGATGAGAGGGAGATAGAGATGGAGGGAGGGAGGGCCGAAGGGGGGGAGGATGAGAGGGAGATAGAGACAGAGGGAGGGAGGGTCAAAGGGCGATGCCTGGATGAGAGGGAGGGCCAGAAGGGGGGGAGCGCAAGTGGGGGCATGAGAGGGAGGGAGGGCCAGAGGACACTTATGTTGGCCCTTTATGTCCGGCAGCAAGGTAACCTAGAGGGGGGGGTGAATAGGTTTTTCTGCAATCTGAAATCAAAACGTGAACACTTAAAAGTTTGGTTAGTGTTAGTGTGATGAAGAGTGGCAGTGCGGAAGCAAAAGAACAATCACACAAAAGGACACAGGAGATTTATCCTGGTTCGGCCCTTCCCACATGGAAGTCCTACGTCCAGTCCCCAAGCAAACTCTTGGGATTTCACTAACTGAAGGTACAGTCCCCTTTAAGGACACTACAACACCCTAGATACCCCACCAGGTCTTCTTCTCTTTCCCGGGCAAGAAGGCAGCCCACTTCTTTTCTAGGCTCAGAAGCAAACCTACTTCTTTTACAGGTTCAGAAGTAAACCTCCTGGAACAAACCCCAGTGTGGTTCTGCTAGACTTAAACCCCCAGCTAGGTCCTGTTGGTACAACCCCAACAAGGTTCTGCTAGACACTAACCTCTAGCTAGGTTACACACTGTATACAGTCCTACAACTGGACAAGAGTATTTCTTAGAAAAGAAAGAACAAGACTGAGAGCTAATACAAGATGAACACTATGAACTAAGCTCACAGTCACAGACTCTCCCTCAAGATTACAATGAGCAAAGGGAGAATGGAAGAGAAGAAGGCTTGAAGGCGATGAAGACTTCTACTTGAAAGCTTTTGTAGATTTTAGCTCGAGCTCTTCTCTCTTTCTCTGAGTGTTTGTGGCGTGAAGGTTCTTCTCACAGTTGTACACTCCTTGAAGGATTTTCAGGAAGTCTTCTTCTTTTCTTCAGCTAAGCTTCTTCTTTCATATGAGCAATTTGAATGGATCCGTTGAAGAGATCCGTTGGAGTTCTAGCCGTTGCTCATCTCCTCTTCATTTGTCTTAATCAGACTCTGATGGTCTTCGAGGTCTGTACACATAGAAGAAAGTATTAGCATAAAAGAGTGTTTATGATAAACGATGTATAGTACTGTGCTTCTGCTAACATACTGAAAATAGTAGGTCATATCTTTTTTCTGACAAGATTATGCATGCAGCTTTTTCTGTCAGACAATATTTGACTTTTCAATGAGCACCAAAAACACTTTCAAAATATTCAAGAGAAATCTATGTGAATATGACTTATACAATCGTTGTTCATTTACAAGTAAATCGTTGCAAGTTTATGAAAAAATCGATGTGAAAGACAAGTCGATGCGTTCACTTAAGAAATCGTTACGGTCTAAAGAAATCGTTGTGAGAACAAATCATTGTGCTCACTTATCAAATCGTTATGAGACCCAGTCGATGTGATCACTTATGAAATCGTTACGAGAACGAAATCGATATGAAACTTATCAAATCGTTATGAGAACGAAATCGATATGAGGACAAATCGTTGTGGCTATAAAAGGAATCGTTCTGAGATTGATTTCTTAACAAATCGTTATGGCCACTTAGCGAAGTCGTTCTGAGATCGATTTCTTAACAAATCGTTATGGCCACTTAGCGAGGTCGTTGTAGCGCTTTTAAAAAAAAATCAATTAAAACAAAATCGTTGTAGCACTTATTAAATTTGGCACTTAAACTGAAATCGATGTATATTGATTAAACATCGATTTTATCATTTTAGTGCGCCATATTGCATCAATGTGAGACTCAGCATTTTTGCTATGAGATTGATGCGACACAGATGAAACAAAATATTCAATTTAAGTTACATCATAAATTTTATTATCACCAAAATACAAGAACAAATAGAGAGTGGTTCAACAATCTCCCCCTTTTTGGTGATGACAAAATTTATGAGAATTTTCTGACAAGAATATATATAAAGCATAGAGGTTTCAGAAAATTCATACAAACTCTCCCCTTTTTGTCACTAACCAAAAAGGAAGGATCTTACCATGGATTTCTCTCCCCCTTTGAGAGAATTTCTTACCATTGAGAGGTTCAACAATAATAGTTGATAGGGAATGACTCCCCCTTAATCGGTGCTCCCCCTAAGCATGAGACTCCCCTTAATGTCAGGCAAGTCAGATCTTGTTGCTCTTGACCTTTGACAAGTTGTTTGTCAAGTCTTCAAGAATTTTATCTATATAAAAAAAACTTGCAAACATTGTTAGTAGCAACATAAACACATTTAATCTTGTGACTACTCTCTCTTCAGATATGATTTGAGTGAAGAGTCTGCAGTCACTCCTGCCTTGAGCATCCTTGGTTTTTGATGCTCCAAGGCTAACCTGCAAAAAAATTACTCAAAGGTAGGTACCCAAATCCTTTTGGGTCCTTGATGGTTAGATGCATAAAAATATCATTTAGGGATCCAAACTAAATACCTTGTTGTGCAGGTGTTTACAGTGTGTCCTAGTTTATTACAATGAGAACAACAATGAATATAGATTGTTTTGTTGTTCTTATTTTCTTTGTGCTGAGTTTTTAGAACAAGATTTCTGTAACCTTATCTTTTACAAAGGCCTTTTTCTGGGGCATCTTGGTTTCTTTTACAAATTTTGGTAGGGGATATTTTTCCTGGAATTATAGCTTGTTTTCTTTTTCTGGAGGTATGTATCCAAGTCCTTGTTTGTTATTTCCAGATTTTGACCCTTTTAGACATAGAGCTAAAGAAGTTTTTCTTTTGTTAATTTTCTAACCGATTCTTTTAGGTAGAGATTTTCTTCAGTTAAAGTTTTTAATTTTTCTTCTAACTCTAACTTTTCATTGTCCTTATTTTTAAATTTTCATTCAAAAGATAAATATTATCTTTATTGTCCTTTAATTGTTTTTCTAGTTGCTCCAGTTCGGATTTAAGATCAGAATTGGTGTTTTCTAAGCAAGTAGAGTTGTTTTTTAGACTCTTTAATTCTTTTACAACCCCTTTATGTTTTTCATACAGTTCATTAAAGACTTCTTCTAAGTCTTCTGATTCTGACCCTGAATCTGTGCAAGAATTAAAAAATGAGTCAGAATGTACCTCATCTAGTCCCACCATGAGGGCTAGATTACTTGCTCCTTTTCGGAATCTGAGCTTGATGATTCTGAGCTTGTGACCTCATCATTTTCCCATGCAGCCCCATGGCTTTTTTTTTAAATTTCTTGTGTGCTTCTTGGGCTTATCAGTTTGACCAATCTTCTTAGCCTTGGACAGTCTGGTCTCAGATGTCCAGGTTTTCTGCATTCATAGCAGACTGGTTCTTTCTCCTTTTTCTCTTTTCTTTGGATCCTTCTTGATCCGTTTTTCTTCTTCTTCAAAATTTTCTGAAGCTTGGACAATACTTCATCCATATTACAGTCTTCAGAATCTGCATCCTGGGAACTAGAAGAAGAGATGGAAGGAGCAGCTACAAATTTAAGAGCATTAGTACATTTCTTCTTAGATGAGCTTTCAGATAATCGCTCCATATTTATTTCATGTGCCATGAGAGAACCTATTAAATTATCAATTGATAATTTAGTTAAATCATGGGCCTCTTCAATAGCAGTTACCTTAGGTGTCCATGAAATAGTTAAGGAACTAAGTATTTTTCTAACGGTTTCTTCATTAGAAAGAATTTTTCCAAGAGAATTTAAACCTACTACTATACTTGAAAATCTATAATACATAGTAGTAATGTTTTCATTTGGAAGCATTTTAAATTACTCATATTGAGAGATAAGAATATCTATCCTTGTTTGTTTTACTTTATCTGTTCCTTCATAGGTTATCTGCAATTTATCCCATATTTCTTTAGCAGATTTACATGCAGAAACTCTACTGAACTCTCTTTTAGATAGAGCACAACATAGATAGTTTTTAGCCTTAAAGTTTAGAGATAGCTTACTCTTATCAGCTGCTGTAATGGCAGTAGTGCCTTCAGCTAGAACAACAATGAAATCACCTACTTGAATTACCTGCCACAGATCAAACTCTGTGCCTCGAATGAAGCATTCCATCCTCATCTTCCAATATTGATAATCTTCTCCATCGAAGAATGGAGGTCTGGTGACGGATTGACCTTCAGCATATCCTTGAGTGCCATGGATCTTTGCTCTAAGATCGTTGGATCTTCTTGAAAGTTCAAAGACCCGCTCTGATACCACTTGTTGGCCCTTTATGTCCGACAGCAAGGTAACCTAGAGGGGGGGGGGTGAATAGGTTTTTCTGCAATCTGAAATCAAAACGTGAACACTTAAAAGTTTGGTTAGTGTTAGTGTGATGAAGAGTGGCAGTGCGGAAGCAAAAGAACAATCACACAAAAGGACACAGGAGATTATCCTGGTTCGGCCCTTCCCACATGGAAGTCCTACGTCCAGTCCCCAAGCAAACTCTTGGGATTTCACTAACCGAAGGTACAGTCCCCTTCAAGGACACTACAACACCCTGGATACCCCACCAGGTCTTCTTCTCTTTCCCGGGCAAGAAGGCAGCCCACTTCTTTTCTAGCCTCAGAAGCAAACCTACTTCTTTTACAGGTTCAGAAGTAAACCTCCTGGAACAAAACCCAGTGCGGTTCTGCTAGACTTAAACCCCCAGCTAGGTCCTATTGGTACAAACCCCAACAAGGTTCTGCTAGACATAACCTCTAGCTAGGTTACACACTGTATACAGTCCTACAACTGGACAAGGGTCTTTCTTAGAAAAGAAAGAACAAGACTGAGAGCTAATACAAGATGAACACTATGAACTTAGCTCACAGTCACAGACTCTCCCTCAAGATTACAATGAGCAAAGGGAGAATGGAAGAGAAGAAGGCTTGAAGGCGATGAAGACTTCTGCTTGAAAGCTTCTGTAGATTTTGGCTCGAGCTCTTCTCTCTTTCTCTGAGTGTTTGTGGCGTGAAGGTTCTTCTCACAGTTGTACACTCCTTGAAGGATTTTCAGGAAGGCTTCTTCTTTTCTTCAGCTAAGCTTCTTCTTTTATATGAGCAATTTGAATGGATCCGTTGAAGAGATCCGTTGGAGTTCTAGTTGTTGCTCATCTCCTCTTCATTTGTCTTAATCAGACTCTGATGGTCTTCGAGGTCTGTACACATAGAAGAAAGTATTAGCATAAAAGAGTGTTTATGATAAACGATGTATAGTACTGTGCTTCTGCTAACATACTGAAAATAGTAGGTCATATCTTTTTCTGACAAGATTATGCATGCAGCTTTTTCTGTCAGACAATATTTGACTTTTCAATGAGCGCCAAAAACACTTTCAAAATATTCAAGAGAAATCTATGTGAATATGACTTATACAATCGTTGTTCATTTACAAGTAAATCGTTGCAAGTTTATGAACAAATCGATGTGAAAGACAAGTCGATGCGTTCACTTAAGAAATCATTATGGTCTAAAGAAATCATTGTGAGAACAAATCGTCGTGCTCACTTATCAAATCGTTATGCAAGGAAATCGTTATGAGACCCAAGTCGATGTGATCACTTATAAAATCGTTACGAGAACGAAATGATATGAAACTTATCAAATCGTTATGAGAATGAAATCGATATGAGGGCAATCGTTGTGGCTATAAAAGGAATCGTTCTGAGATCGATTTCTTATCAAATCGTTATGGCCACTTAGCGAAGTCGTTCTGAGATCGATTTCTTAACAAATCGTTATGGCCACTTAGCAAAGTCGTTGTGAGATCGATTTCTTAACAAATCGTTATGGCCACTTAGCGAGGTCATTGTAGCGCTTTTAAAAAAAAATCAATTAAAACAAAATCGTTGTAGCGCTTATTAATTTAGCACTTAAACTGAAATCGATGTATATTGATTAAACATCGATTTTATCATTTTAGTGCGCCATATTGCATCAATGTGAGACTCAGCATTTTTGCTATGAGATTGATGCGACACAGATGAAACAAAATATTCAATTTAAGTTACATCATAAATTTTATTATCACAAAAATACAAGAACAAATAGAGAGTGGTTCAACAACTTATAGAGGGAGGGAGGGAGGGCCAGAGTCGCCGGAGCTACCGCGGAGAGGAGTCGCCACCGCCGCGTCTGCAAGTGTCCGAGGTAGGTCAGCAGGGTGCCAGGTCGCCGCGACGCCGCAAGGTTGGTCACTGCTCGCTGGAAGGCCTTCTCTCAGTTCTCTGTAGATAGCAAGGTCGCCGCCTCACCAGGAGGTCACTGTGGCCGCCGGCCGGCGATGGGATGACGAGGGGTCCGAGGGGAGGAGGCAAGAGGGGTCCGACGGCTTGGGAGTTGGGATGCGATTTGGGGGAGACAGGTGAGAGGGAGGTCGCCAGGTCGGGTAGGTTTTGAAGATGTGTAATTATAGTTAGGTATGGCCTTAGATGTAAGATCCAATGGTCAGAATTAATTTAGTTTCAGATCGGATCTTAAACGAAGCAGATCTTATTTTCGCGTCCGCTCCGTTTAATATTCGGATAATATCTGTATCTGAATCCGCTCCGTCGGATATTGTTTAAACGAATATGGATATGCTTAATCGGATACGGATTCGGATCGGATCCAGATATTATCTGGATCTGTTTACAGCCCTAAGTGTAAGGGGGCCGCGCGCGCTCGTAAGGGTCCTCTGTGCATTCGATAGATAAAAACACCGACGATTAAAATGTGAGTTCGTTGTGTGTGTGTGTGGACCTAGAACTCAGACCATTAAATTATTAATTATTTAAAATTTTGACAAAGGTCCATATTTTCCTCCATATTCTCTCATGGGAAGAAAAAAAGAGCTTTTTATTTTATTGTTTTAGATATATATATATTTAATGATTATTAACTAATTAATTATATAATTAGATTATATATATATATATATATATTTAAATATTATTAGACATGTATTGTCAAGTAAATATGCCACACCAGACCATTCACACTCCCATGTGGGCATAAGTACTTTTGGGTGATCCTCCCAGGACCAGGTCAGGGCCCTTTTTTTGGCTCATTCTAGCATTGTAAATCATGAGAGATCTAGAGATCCCAAGTTCTAGACAATACAAGTGAATTTTCAAGAACATGAGACAAGCAAATCGAGTAAGAACTGATACATGAATACATTATAAATCACTTTTTAGAAGGAGTAGCTTAATAATTATTTCAAGTAAATCTGGAATTAATTAGTATATCATAGTTCATGTAAAAGTTATTTCAAGAAAGAATTCTAATTAACAGGTGTGTCAACCTGGAACATGGGTGTGTCGACCTAAGTCACTGGAACAGGAGTTAGGTTGACTTGAATACAGGGTGTGTCAACCTGAATAGAAGAGAGTGTTGACACTCTAAAGGATAGTGTCAACTCTCTGCAAGGTATAGGTCGACACTATAAGGGATAAATAGGTCAACACTACTTGATAGATAGTGTTGACACTACTGGACAAATAGGTCAACACTAGTGGACATTTAGTGTTGACACTACTGAACAGATAGGTCAACACTACTGGATAGATAGTGTTGACACTACTGGACAGATAGTGTTGACACTACTGGACAGATAGTGTTGACACTACGTACCACTGTTTCCAGAACACAGTCAGAAGAAAAGATGAAGAAGAAGAAGAAGAAGAAGATCCTTCACAAGAACACTTGCCTAAGACATGAGTATTAGCTAAACACGTACACAAGATACCAAAAAGTATACCTAATGATCTTTATGGCACACAAATCAAGGGGTAAATATGATAGATACTCATATTCAATATCCTAACCAAAGATGGAGACATGAAGGAAAGGAGATACAGAAATCCTACATGATGATCACACAATTCTTGAAATCATATAGTAGCCTTTATAAATGAAACTTCAGATGGAAGATTTGTTTTTGATTTATATTAACTGAAGTTCTTGACTTATAAACTAGATTAAGGATCAAGAAAAAAATTATTATCTTAAAGGTAATGTGAAGGTACCTACCTTACACCTTATTTCCTTCTTCTTTATTTCCAGAAAACCAAGTTAGCCCTTTTTCCTTCTGCGAAAACTCCTCCCTTCCTGGCGTTTCTTCTTCTCCCAATGCTTCCACCGCCAACCCCTTTCTATGTACTCTTATATATGTATATATATATGCTTGCACATGCATATAAGCACTTCCACACTCTCCCACATAGCTATCTCATCATTACCTCCACTTCCTTCTAACACTCACACACTCCCATGTGACACTAACAAGCACACACTTACAAGTATATATATATGTGGCATGCAGGAAGTTTATCCCTTTCTTTGACATTATTTTATCATTTCTTTTAATACACACCATATATAATTTATACTAATAAATATATACACTTTTACACATACCTACCACTACCTACACATGTTCACATTTAGATGCAGGTTAAATCTTACGTAAACAAGTTACGTAACTAGATTACTATTCATTTAGGTCTCTTTAGAACCTTAATTTAATATGTAAATGACATCCAAATAAAATAAAACTTCAACCACTGTCTAATTACAACGTGATAAGTTTATGGTAATTTTTATTTATTTTTCCTGAATAAATATTTATCAGTACAAATTGTCCGAAAAGTAGATAAATCATATTTACCTCATTAACCGTGCATCGAAATTCTCAATATCCAATTTTTGTGTATCAACATATTTTTCTGATAATTATGGTAATTTCAAACTAATTTCGTTACCAAAATCCAGTGACACCTTGTCGGTGTACATATGTTCGGAAATGGTACCGACATGAAACAATGTAATTCTTTAAGTGATTTTCTGGTGCAAGTATGCTAGGCTTATAGCTTCATACTTGGTATTAATTTGAGGTGTCACAAAATCGGTCACAAAATTTTCTCCCATCTTTGAGAATTTGTGACTGAAATAAAATAAGTCACCATTCGGTCCCTAAAATAGAGACTGATTTATTTCAGTCACTATTCGGTCCTTATTTAGGGACCGAATTGTGACTGAATTAATCGGTCCCAAAATATAGAGACCAAAAATTTCGGTCACTATTCGGTCACAAATAGTGACCGACTTGTGACCGAATTTAATCGGTCCCAAAATATAGAGACCGACAAATTTCGGTCACTATTCGGTCACTATTTTGTGACCAATTGTGACCGAATTTAATCGGTCCCAAAGTATAGAGACCGAAAATTTCAGTCAGTATTCGGTCACAAATTGTGACCGAATAGTGATTGAATTTTTGGTCTAAAAAAATATAGAGACCGAAAATTTCGGTCACTATTCGGTCCTAATTTTGGGACCGAATAGTGACCGAATCTAATCGGTCCCAAAATAGAGACCGAAAATTTCGGTCACTATTCGGTCACAAATAGTGACCGAATTGTGACTGATTCTGAATCGGTCTCCAAAACATTATTTAGCGACTGATTAATTTCAGTCACAATTCGGTGACCGAATAGTGACCGAAATTTTTGGTCTCTATATCGGTCTCTATAAGCGCTTTTTCTTGTAGTGATTGCACAGAGTTCCATCATCTATTGTTTCGGTTCGGGATTCGAGATTTACGTCTCACTTCTGGAAGGGACTGCAAGTGCACTTGGTACTAAGCTCAACTTTAGTACCGCATTCCACCCACAAATTGATGGGCAGACCGAGAGAACCAACCAAATTGTTGAAGACATGTTGAGAGCATGCACTATAGACTTCCAAGGTTATTGGAATGAGCACCTATCTCTAATAGAGTTTGCCTATAACAACAGTTACCAGGCGAGTATTAAGATGGCACCGTTCGAAGCACTATATGGCAGAAACTGTAGATCTCCTGCATGCTGGAATGAGTTGGAGAAGAACAATGGCTAGGCCCAGACTTGGTGCAAAATACAACAAGGGACATTCAGGTAATTAGAAACCGACTCAAGATTACTCAATCTAGATAGAAGAGCTATGCTGACAAAAGAAGGCGAGATTTAGAATTTCAAGTTGGCGATCATGTACTCCTAAATGTGTCACCTACTCGTGGCATCCAAAGATTTGGTGTTAAAGGGAAGCTCAGTCCTAGATTCATCGGCCCTTTTGAAGTACTCGAAAGGGGTGGCGAGGTTGCATATCGGCTCGCATTGCCACTAAATTTGGCAAGTGTACACAATGTGTTCCATGTCTCCATGCTTAGGAAATATGTATATGATCCTATGCATATCATTCGCCATGAGAAGTTGGTGCTAAACAAGGACATGACCTATGAAGTGAAGCCAGTCAAGATATTGGAACGGAAGGTGCAACAACTCAGGAACCGTCTCATCCATGTGGTTAAAGTCCTATGGAATAATCGTGGAGTGGAAGAAGCTACATGGGAACCCGAAGGAATCATCAGACGAAACTACCCCGATCTTTTCGGTAAGATATCTCTCCATTGTGATTATATGAATTTGTGGACCAAATCTTTTAAGAGGGGAGGATGTAGCAACCTGAATTTTTTGAAAAATAAAAATTTAATTATATTAAAAAAATTAGTTAATTGGAAAATCAAAGAAAAGAGAATTAATTCAAACCCACTAAATGAAAAGAAGTCATGGGCTTTATTACATGGATCACATAAAAGTTATTGGACCAAAATAGGGATTTTTAAAAAGAAGAATAATAGGAAAATATCCTAAATTCGTAACTTAAATATTACCTAAATAGAAATGGGGTATTAAAGTATTAAATAAGTAATTTGAGTTGAAATTGGACTCCTAACCCTACCCTAATAGGTTGGCCACGAATTTGCATCCCAACCTAACCTAATTAGGAGTTGGAAAGCTTGGAAGGTTGAAAAGAATAGGAAATCTCGTAATTAAAGAGGAATAGGAGTTGTAATAGGAAAGGGAAACCCTAGGAGCATAAATACTCTCCAAACTCTCCATGGCCAGCCCTATCACGTTGCTGGGGCTTGCTAGACAAAGAGAGGAGGCCAAGGAGTAGAGGAATTAGTGGGAGAAGGCTTGACCAAGCTTCAACATGTGTTCTTCAAGTTCTAACCCTAGAAGATCAAACGAGTCAAAGGTATGCATTCTCACGAGCAAAACCTAATTAATTTCGTCTGTAGATCGTTCCATCCATCAGGAACAAAACCCTCTTGTTTCATAATTTCCATCGATCCAATCTTTTATCCTTGATTTTTAAAGTTCTGCAACTATCATGAGCCCGACCCTTCATCTTATTCTAGATCTCCACGTATACTCGACACCATGCCATGAATTTTAACTGGAGATACTGATGGATGTTAGACGTCGTTTGCCCCTAAAAGCGCTAATTTTCATCCATCCTACTTTACGAATTATTCTTTATCTCTACTGTAAGTGTACCATGTTCGTCATGAATAAACTTGTTTAAAGCATGTCGAGATCATGTCCACTTTCAAATTCCTATTTATTGGAAGTACTCTTGTATGTCTAGATCTGTTTAAAACTAGTTTCACGAATTTTCATCGCTTGTACATTTAGTTCTGTATTTTTGAACAACCCTATGTCAAAATAAGGAAGGTTTGGACCGCAATCGAAAGCCTGTCCTTTTGCCGCTCGGACTCAGGCGCAGGACCTGAGAACGCGATAGCCCGATAGGTCGCGTTCTCAAGGCTAATCGTGATAGAGTCACCTGTCATGTTTTGAACGCGACAGGTGTTACCGTCGCATTCTGGCAGCCTGCTCTGACAGACCTGTCGCATTCCTTGCATGACCCTGTCGTGACCCTTATAGGGGTACGTTGCGATCTGTGGTTTTTACATGAAAACCCATGATTTGTGATGTTCTAACTTTCTACAGTGTTTATATTTCTTGTTAACAGTAATACACACAGTAATACACCTGTTATAAAATGAATGTATATTGAATGATTTAATACATGCACATGACCTCTTTCTATCTATGATTTCTTTTACACTTGCACACACTTGAACCATCCAATATAGCGTAACTTGGCATGAAAAATCTCATAATACCTCTGGTAATTTTTATTTAATTATATATTTAATTGTCCTATTTTAAATTTACTTGTCTTCATTTCTCGCGATGTTTTGGAAGTACCGTTATCGACGCTCCACTGTTCTAGAATTCCTCTAGAACATCGGGCACTTGTTTCTATATATACACCTTCTCTTGACTTGGACGAACACTCCGTCAGATATTCCTTCTGCCAGACTATGAATCCTTGTTCAAGGCCTCCGTAAGACTCCTCTGTCCATGGATTCCACATAGTCGACGAGCTAGTTGTACCCTAACACCAATGATACCTTTAGGGATCAGTAAGATCTAAACGGCTTTAGATTGCTCTCGCTCTTATCTTGAATCACGCCGGACCTCTGGACCTGTGCATAACAGGGCCAGTGGAAGGTAGTGAATTTCACCTGACTGCCAACAGCAATCGTGCGTGTTGTGCAACTGTTACTATTGTCGTTACTCGACGTTTCATGTGCATTGACCCTCAGTTCTCATCTATTACTCTACTCGCTCATCTATTCACACTCTCTCTACTATCTCGTCTATTCATCTAGTACTCTCATCTATTTCTTGATACTCTCTATTGGCCATTGACTGATTGTCTAAAGATAAACAATATAACCAATGCTTGGCAATATATAAAGGTCCCGGTCTGGTCCTGGAATGTGCGCCAAATGTGCTATTTTCCCGCAGGAGTTAAATGACTAGAGTGTTTGGCATTACACTCGAGTGCTATCTATCTCGACTATCTAATTGACAATCAAAAGTGCTATATTCTCTCGTTGTCTATTGACAACAAAGTGTTATACTATACACATTGTGCTATTGCTTTACTTTGTGCTATTGTGCTATGGCCATCCTGCTATTTGTGCTATACTCGACGCTTGTACTATATTTAGAAACTTGTGCTATTTCAATCACATGCTATCGTGCTATCTCTTACATTACTTGACTCTCTCGCTCTATCATTAGTTACTCTACATTTTCAGTACATTAATCATTTAAAGCATGCTTGATCCTGAGATTTAAGTCCTACTGGGCGTTATCGCTCACCCTGCGTTATTGGTTATGTGTTCTCAGGTGAGACCGAGGAAGATGCTTACACTCAAGAGAACGGGCATGACCAAGAGTGAAGTCAAGAGTACCCTAGCGTCTTAGTATTATGTTAGAGTTGAAGTTTAGTCTTTTGCTTTATTCAATGAAATTGGGCCCTATAGAATGGCTCTGATATTAGTGGTTGTAACTAGACATTTGAAAAGTTATTAATGAGATGCTTTGCTCTAATATTTATTCTTGTCGAATGGTTTGATGTCTAGTACTCGCTCTGTACCCGTTTACTTGTACTGCCTCACATTCTGATATTCCATGTCAGGGTAACACGTGAAGTCTACTGGAAGCTCCAACCTGTAAGCTGTCTCACCGATCCTTTCCAAAATCTGAAATGGACCCACAAACCTGGGACTCAACTTGCCCTTCTTGCTGAACCTTAAAACACCCTTGGTTGGAGAAACTCTTGATAACACGTAATCGCCAACCTCAAACTATAGGGGCCTACGCTAGGTCTCTACATAACTCTTTTGCCTGCTTTGCGCCGTTTGCAGCTTCTCTTTGATGAACTTTACCATTTCTGCATGTTTTTGTACCAATTCTGGTCCCATTACCTACCTTTCACCCACTTCATGCCAATTCAGCGGTGTCCTACAAGGTCTTCCATATAGTGCCTCATACGGTGCCATGCCGATGCTCGTGTGATAGTTGTTGTTGTATGCAAACTCAACCATACCAAGGTGCTGCTCCCATCCACCTCCCAAACCAAACAACACGCTCGAAGCATATCCTCAATAGTCTAGATTGTTCTCTCCATCTGTCCGTCGGTTTGGGGATGGTACGCTGAACTATATCTCAACTGTGTGCCCACAACCTTCTGCAAACTTCTCAAAAACCGGATGTAACCTGTGATCTCTGTCTTAAACAATAGTGACCAGTATTCCATGCAATGGCACATTCTCTCAACATACAATCTTGCTAATCGGTCCACTGCCCATGACATACTAACTGCTAGTAATCTGCATGCCTTTGTCAACTTGTCAACAAAGACCCAAATGATGTTGTGACCTGATGTTGTTCTGGGCAAACCTGCAACAAAGTCCATTGCTATGTCATCCCACTTCCACTGCGGTATCGGTAATGGCTGCAACAAACCTCCTGGCCTTTGATGCTCCACCTTAACTTACTGGCATACTGCACACCTTGCTATGAATTCTGCTATCTCCTTCTTCATGCTTGGCCACCATAAATATTTCTTCAAATCTTGGTACATCTTATTGCTTCCCGGGTGTATGGTGTACTTGGACCAATGTGCTTCCTCTAACACTTTCTGCTTCACACCAGCTTCATTTGGAACATACAACCTGTGCCTGAATCAGACCACACAATCACCATTTATGGCGACATCTTCCATCTTCACAATATCAGTCAGATGCTCATCTATCTTTTGTGCTTCTATAATCTGGAAATATAGAGATGGCTCCACAGTGCTACTAGCCAACACAGCTCTTCGCTGGCTACTTGGAACAATCAAGGAGTTTTCTGCCACATCTTCATATAATTTCCACTCTCTCATCATCATGTGACTCATGACCGCTTTTCTGCTCACAGCATCCGCTACTACATTTGCTTTACCTAGATGATATGCCAAACTGAAATCATAATCTTTGAGATATTCCATCCACCTGAGCTGTCTCAAATTCAAGTCCTTCTGTGAAAGATATATTTCAAGCTTTTGTGGACTGTGAATATCTCAAACCTTTTACCATACAAGTAATGCCGCCATATCTTCAATGTAAACACAACCGTTGGTAACTTTAAGTCATGTGTGGGTAATTCTCTTCATGTCGCTTCAATTGCTTGGATGCATACGCCACCACCTTTCCATGTTGCATAAGCACTGCCCCATCCTCTCCTGGATGCATCTGTATATATCACAAAACCACCTCGGTCTGATGGTATTTCCAATATCGGTGCTAAAGTGAGCCGCTTCTTCAATTCCATGAAACTACGCCTACAATCGGATGACCATGTAAATGGTACTCCTTTCCTGGTAAGCCTTGTCATCGGGGCTGCAATCTTGGAGAAGTCTTGGATAAACCGCTTATAGTACCCTGCCATACCAAGGAGACTCCTGATCTCTAACACTGTCTTTGGCTCCTCCCATTTCATAACGGCTTCCACCTTTGCTGGATCAACTGCAACACCTTCACCTGAAATGACATGTCCCAAAACTGTCTCTCTTTAAGCCAAAACTCACACTTACTGAACTTTGCATAAAGCTGATGCTCCCTCAATGTCTGCAATGTGACCCTCAATGTGAGCTGCATGTTCTTCTTCTGAGGCTAAATACACTAAAATAGCATCTATACACCACAATAAACCGATCTAAATATGTATGGAAAATTCTTTTCATCAAGTTTATAAACTCCGCCGGTGCATTGGTTAGCCCAAATGACATAACCACAAACTCATAGTGCCCATACCTTGTTCGAAATGTCCTCTTGTCAATATCTTCCTCCCGGATCCTCAATTGGTGGTACCCCGATCTCAAATCTATCTTGGAGAATACCCTTGCTAATTGCAATTGATCAAACAAATCATCAATTCGTGGAAGTGGATACCTGTTCTTTATTGTGACCTGATTCAACTGGCAGTAATTAATACACATTCTCATGCAGCCATCTTTCTTTCTTACAAACAAACCGGTGCTCCCCATGGTGAGTGACTCGGCCAAATGAAACCCTTCTCATGTAATTCTTGCAATTGCTTCTTTAACTCTTTCAATTCTGCAGGTGCCATCCTGTATGGTGCCTTGAAATGGGCATACTACCCGCTGCAACTCAACTGTGAAGTCTACCTCCCTGTGCGATGCCAACCTGGTAACTCATCCGGAAACACATCCACAAACTCTCTAACAACGGGTACCATATCCACTGTCTTACATGCCGCAACCAAGCTAACAGATGCCAAGTAGGCTACACACCCTGCATTAATCAATTTCCTAGCCTTAAGGGCAGAAATGATAAACTTAGGGGTATAGAATGGCATACCTTGGAACTCAAACATATCCCCTCCTAGATGGCTGAATCTCACTCTCTTCTTTCTGCAATCAACAACTGCCCCATATGCTTCCAACCAATCCATGCCCAATCATGTCATATTCCTTTAATTGTAGCTCATATAATCTAGCTGGCAATTGGTTGCTTTGTATCATAATAGGTATCTCATCCAAGTAACATGTAGTAACCATGAAATCACCAGACGATACCTCTACCACAAGCTCACAGTGCCTCTCCTCAAATGAATGTACCATACTATCAATAAAGTCTTCGGAAATGAAAGAATGAGATGCACCTAGATCAATTATGTTCTAGCTGAAATTCAAGGAGTGATATAATACCTTCAATCAGATTTGACGCCTTCGCTTGAGCCCTTGTGATTGCCATTACTTGTCCTCATCCTCCTCCACTCTGGTAAGGTGTGCCTCTACCTTGCTCAACTAAAGACTGTTGCTGCTGCTGTGGTGCCCCTCTACCATAGCTAGCTCTCCTTGGATATGGACAATTCCTTGCCAAATGCCCGGCTGATCACAATTGTAACATCTAAATTCTGCGGGCTGCCTTGTTGTGCTTTGTTGGGATTCCTCCATGAAAGATTGCGGAATTCTCTATATATGGTAATCTAGAAGGGGGGTTGAATAGATTACTGTCGATTAAAATACTTATCACCTTCTTTTCGCTAGAACGCAAACTGTTGAAACAATAGGAGAATTTAAACTAAGTGTGGATGTGTGTGTGACTTGACAATAGATAAAGAACAAACTATCAAGCATGTGTAGAGACGCCGTGCCTACCAAACATCTAACGTAAATCCGTGCAAACCATAAGACACGAAGATTTTACGTGGTTCGGAGTACACAACTTGTGTATCCTACATCCACGGGCCATACACACACGCAGAATAACCTGCTTATGAGCTAGTTCGTCAACTACAACTCACACACACGAGTTATCTGATGTGCAACCACGATCAGATCAACTCACACACGTGAATCAAGCACAACGACTGCTTGAGACACAACAACACACACTCGTTTGAGTAAAAACGAAAACAGAGTGAGTTCTGAATTGTAAGACAAATCCTGATGGAAGAACTCTTCTCGTGAACGTCTGGCTGGACTTCAAGCTTCGTCTTGATGATCACAACTTGATGAAGATGCTTGAATCCACGACGTTCAAGCTTCACCTCCGCTGGGAAGACGTATCTTCTTGGTTCTGGGTGTAGGTTGAAGCAGAGCAGCAGAACAAGACTTCTCTTGAGAGCTTTTTAGGGTTCTTGGTGGAGGCTGCTTGTTGTGTACGAAAATATCTCCAAAGATACCTTTTATACGGGTGTTCAAGTATAGAGAGTTTTGATTTATGGAAACACCCATATAGGGAGCATGAGGAGATCTCATATCTAACGTCTCGCTTCGTCTGTCGACAGGTCTCATGTCATCTGTCGACAGGAGCTTGCATAGTTCCAGCATTCAGAGGTCCTGGAGTTTTTGGAAATCATTCACTATATGAATTTGTCGACAGGCGATCTGGTGATGTCGACAAGGCTTGTTTTTCCAGAAGGCTTGATGTCTGCCTTTATGGATCTATCGACAGGAGCATCTGGGTCTGTCGACCGGTGTTCTCTTTTTGTTCTTTTCTTGTCCTTTCTCTCTTGTTTTGGTACAAGGTCTTGAATGGAATCTCACCTACATAAAGGAAGATGATTAGTGAGACATAATAAACACATTAGTGATCAATGAAAATATTTGATTCATTTGCATCCACTTGTCATTGTCTCTTAGATTTACACATTTGTCATACAACAATTTTGGTCCATTAAATGTTCATAATAAAAAACAAGGATATGTCTTAAGCTTAGCATTCTCATAGACATTCCATATGAGAACTCAACATTCTCCCCCTTTTTGATGATGACAAAAAAATTAATTTGACCACAATTGATGTTCTCCCCCTTTTGACAACATCCAAAAAGATAATCCAAGCACAGATCAATGAAACAGGAAGAAAAGGGGTGCATTTCATTCATTTGGTGTTCATTACACAATTGCACACATGACATATAAGTAATGGAAGGAAATGAAAGACTACAGGACACAGGACTGGGAGGGAAAATGAAAACATCTAGAACATGACCAAAGCATTAAGGACTTGTAGACAATGCATCCTAAACATCAGCAGCATCTCCCGGTGGTGCTGAGGCCCGACGGAGGTCTTGATAATCAGTAGACAGCCTTGTTAGCCTTAGCTGGAGCTGGACTTGTGTGTCGGCTAAAGCTTCGATTCAAAAGTCAACGGTGTCCAACCGTGTATTTATGCTATCAAAGCCTGTATTGATTTGCAATTGCATCTGGGCAAGAAGCTCTCGGATTGAAGGCTCAGAAGATGTTGGACTACTTGGGGAAACGATGTATTCATCTTCCGGATCATCTTGAGGTTCAGGCTGGGAGTCTTCATCAGCATTGTCAGCTTCAGCTTCTTCTTCACCTTCAAAATCATCATCTACCTCTACAGCAGTGGATGGTCCCTTGCCCTTAAGGTCTCTGGTGACAACCCCGTCTATCATCTTGTATCCCATCCTTTGGACAGTAGTAAGATCATACGAGCTGCGGCTCTTGAGCTCAGTGATCTTGTCATCAGGAATGGAAATGCCAATGAATAAGAGAAGGGAAGTAATGGGGCAAGCATAGGGCATAGATCTTTTGGTGGAACGAAGTCATGCCCGGAGGTGAGAGACCATGAGGAGTGGTAGATTAACCGGGTTACGGTTCAGAAATGCATGAAAAAGGGACTTGTGAATAGCAGTCACAAGCTCTCGACTACCATCCTTAGGGACAATCATAGTAGTGAAAATGTGGTGGATGAGACGATGAAGTGGAGGGAAGTTGTTGGCATTCAAGGACTTACGATCTGTGGGGTCGTAAGACTGCAGGGTGATGAGCTAGTGGCATTCAGATTCTTCTGGATGATGTTTCAGAATATCAAGGCCAGAATTAGGGATTTGTAGGGCGGTGGAGAACAGGTTGGGAGTGACCAGAAAAGAGGTCTGTCTCACCGTGGTATGGAGGACACCAGTGGTGGACAACCTGAGATTTTGAAAAAACTCGGTCACACTGAAGGTGAATACCATTTGTGACGGGAACAGAAATGTGTCCAGCCCTGGACGACGAACAGAGGCTTCAACCCAGGAAAGAAATCTTCCAGTGACACGAAATCGATGTAGCGGGGCTGCACAAACATTGTGTAGGTGCCATGAGGAGGAAGAAAGTCCAGACCAGCAGGAATGATCAGCTCGGGCAACAATCCTCCCTGTGTTTTGTGCGGCGCTCTGTGGGAGCCCTAGAATCGTCGCCATCGTTGGAGGAACGAGGACGGCGCCGGAGACAAGCTTCTTCGCCTTCGAGCCATCTCAGGAACGGATTTGGGGGAAAAAGGTGCTGGCAAGGAAGGAGACAAACAGATGAACAGAAGCCCAAAGTGCAGAGGCCCTGCGCGCGCCCTGGAAGAGGGTTTTGGGAAGAGACGGAAGTGGGAAAGGCTTTTGGAAGGAGGAAGGGGAGAGGAGGGTCGTGGGAACCTTTTAAAGAAGGTGGGAGAGATTTGGAAAGGTGTGGGTCCCACGAAATCCACATTTAAATCGAACCGTTGGACTGGCCTTCCAAAATCCGCCCTGAGTGCGACTGTCGACAGGTGAACAGTTCCCTGTCGACAGGCACACACAGAAAAGTGCCAGTGAGATATTTTTATTGTGATTCAAGTCCATGAGCATCAGATATGAGGTTAAGACGAAACTAGGGTAATTGCCTTAATATAACAAATCATGTCCACACATATTTAGACCACATCTTGCATTGACAATGATTTTGATATAAAATTCCCGGACTCTAAAGTTGCGACATGAGAAGTGCAAGGAACAAAAACATGAGGTTGTAAAATGACCCCCTTGAATAAGGCCATTGCAAGAAATTATTTTTCTTAGTGAATGTCAATCAGAAGATTTATTAAAGATAGTACTTCATGGGTAATGAAGTGCTAACCTGAGTGCCCTTGACAAGATATAGAGGAGAGCACAAACTAATTCTTTTGTTTGTGAATTTTTGTTTGTTTTTTTTTTTTGAACATAGGAAGTCATGGGAGTTTAAAAAGTGGTAATTAGGAGCAATAGACCTTTTGACGTGAAGATAGACATTGTAGATGCCCGTATCCCCAGTTACTCGTTTAGATGTCCATCATACCATTGTGCAGAGATAATGAATAAGCCTTTTTACGTGAAGATAGACATTTGTGATGCCCATATCCCCAGTTACTTAGCAATACTCAACATTGCTCTGCCTTCTATTCTCCCCTTTTTTTTTAAAAAAAAAAATTTAGTTGTGTCTTCTCAAGAATGATTTTGAAATTCACATACCAAGGGCAGGAAGTAGATAATACTTAATACCTTTGAAAGACATACCCTTAAATGACCTTAGGATTGAACATATGACTTTGAAAAATAATGATTCACAAGATTTATTCAAGGGAGTTAGGTTGGTCTCATGAAGTTTGTTGGATGCACTTAAAATGAAACACCTTAGACTCACTAAGGATGGTATGCCAAAACATTGTGGTACGGTCAAAGTCTTGGAAATGTTATAGATAGGAAAAGTTATAATCATGCAATCACCATTTGTCATCTTAATACTCATGAGAAGTATGCTCATTAAAAATATTTGCAATTGATTGAGGAATGACTTGAAGAAGTGTATCTGTCGACAGATCAATTGGGGCCTGTCGACAGATTCACATAAATGAAGTTTGCTGAGTTCTGTTTGGGAAAATCTGTCGACAGATGGGATAGGCCCTGTCGACAGATGCATACAGTGCCTGATTTCTGGGTTCTGGGAATGGGTTCTATCGACAGATTGAAGGGATGCTGTCGACAGGCATGTGTGCAGGACAGATCTTAAGTCCATGAGGAGTTTGAAAAATGTGCTCCATGCAAGGAAGGAATGGGATGATGACTAGGAAGTGTTTCCCTCATAAATTCACTCATCTTGCTATGGTGTCCTCCCCCATAATGTGTGCAAGTGGAGACTAAGCATCCAAACAATTCAAAGATCAATTCAAGCAAGAGTCTCACACAATTTAACAGGGCACCATCCATGTAAAGAGATAAATTTTTGTTTGTTGGAATGACGGGGCAAATTGAAAAGAAACTATGTCCCTTATCCAAAATAGATGTCCCTTTTTGCACTTCAACTATTGGTACGTGGAGGAGAATGTTTTCTCACGCATAATGAAAGTTTCCAAACAAGCCTAACTTATTTTTCCACAAATCACCATTTGATATACCGCATGGTTGTTGCTCAGAAGGAACATATATTCAAGACTTGGTATGACTTTCATTGCATTTTGCACAAACCCAATTCTCTTCTAAGTGTAGTAAACCTATCCTCAGCCAATGGTTTTGTAAAGATGTCAGCTAGTTGTTTTTCTGTGGGTATGAAGCTCAGCTCTAAGGTGTTGTTGGCTACCTCATCTCTCAAGAAGTGATGCCTAATCTCTATGTGCTTTGTTCTAGAGTGTTGAATTGGGTTCTTTGAGAGATTGATTGCACTGGTGTTGTCACATAGATATGTGTGCATCCAATGTCAATATTGTAGTCATACAATTGACTTTTGATCCACAACACTTGAGCCGCACAACTCCCTGCAGCAACATATTCTGCCTCTGCAGTGGAGAGTGCAACCGAGTGTTGCTTCTTGGATGCCCACGAAACCATGCAACCGCCAAGAATTTGGCAATAGCCACTAGTGCTTTTCCTGTCAATTTTACATCCAGCATAGTCAGCATCAGAATAAGAGACCAGGTTAAAGCTACTACCTGCTGGATACCAAAGACCCATATCATGCGTACCTGAGAGATATCGGAATATTCTCTTTACTGCAATCAAATGATTTCCTTTGGACTAGATTGGTATCTAGCACAAAGGCAAACACTGAATTGAATGTCCGGTCTACTTGCAGTAAGATATAAAAGTGAGCCAATCATACCTCGGAAGTGCTTTGCATCTACCGGTTTACCTTTCTCATCACTTTCTAGCTTTATGCTTGTGCTCATTGGTGTTGAGGCAGGCTTGGCTTGTTCGAACTGAAATCTTTTAAGCAGTTCTTTGACATATTTTCTTGATTGATGAAGAATCCATCTTCTAATTGTTTCACCTGCAAACCAAGAAAAAATTGATGCTCCCTCATTAAGCTCATCTCAAATTCATTGTGCATATGTTTTGAGAATTCCTCACACAGTGATGGGTTAGTAGAACCAAATATAATATCGTCCACATAAACTTGAACAACAATGATGTGATTGCGGACTTTCTTAGTGAAAGAGTTTGGTCTACCTTACCTCTTGAGTAATTTTTGCTTACCAGAAATGTGCTCAGTCTGTCGTACCAAGCTCGGGGTGCCTGTTTCAAACCATAAAGAGCTTTGTGCAATTTAAACACATGGTTAGGTTTATCATTATCCTCAAAGCCAGGTGGTTGAGAGACATAGACTTCTTCTTTGATGTAGCCATTTAAGAATGCAGTTTTAACATCCATTTGAAAAAGTTTGAACTTGTTTGAGCATGCATATGCTAACAAGATTCTAACTGCTTCTAACCTAGCTACAGGAGCAAAGGATTCTTCGAATCCACACCAAATTCCTGATTATATCCTTTTGCTACCAGTCTAGCCTTATTTCTCACCACTTTACCCTCTTCATTCAGTTTATTCCTAAAAACCCATCTTGTCCCAATGACAGAAATTTCGGGGGTTCTAGGAACTAAACTCCAGACATTATTTCTCTGAAATTGCCCAAGCTCCTCATGCATAGCATCAATCCATGAGTTATCCTTTAAGGCTTCTTCAACATTTTTAGGTTCTACTTGAGATACAAAGGCTAGATGATCCTGTTCAACTATTTCCCTAACTTGAGACCTAGTTTGAACTTTTTCACTCACATCTCCTATTATGTTCTCAAGTGGATGGTCTTTAGAGTACCTGACATTTGTGATTGTTGAAGGTCCGGGTTGATCTTGCAATTGAGGGGGTTGTGCCGGAGGAGGGATTGCTTGAGGGGTTTCAGCTTGAGGTTCATCCTCTTGTGGATCTTCTTCAGGTGCTTCACCTTTATTTCTGAACAGTATTGTATCATCCTCATCATCGTACTTGCGAAGATATCCACCTCTAACCTTTGGTGCTGTTTGAGCGCTCCTTGGCTGCCACTTGTGGTGGATCTTCAAGGATTGTTTTGTCATCTTCATTGGGAGTCCTGTGAGAATTAAAATTGTCAGATTTTGCATGACTCTCATCAAAAACCACATGTGGAGTTTCTTCCACAGTTCTATTCTTGATATTAAACACCCTATAGGCTCTAGAGTGTTCTGAGTATCCAAGAAAAATACCTTGATCACTTTTGGCCTCAAATTTGTCAAAATCTGATTTATCATTATTATGAATGAAGACTTTTGAGCCAAAACTCTAAAGTACCCAATACTGGGCTTCTTACCTTCAGAAGTTCGTAGGGGTTTTTCTTAATGACAGGTCTTACCATGGCTCTGTTGAGTATGTAGCATGAAGTGTGCACCGCTTCTGCCCAAACGTCCTGGCAAGTTGACTTTCAACCAGAGGGTACGAGCCATTTCCACCAAAGTCCTGTTCTTTCTCTCCACAACACCATTTTGTTCCGGTGTCCTTGGAGAGGAGAACAAGTGTTCTATCCCGTGGTGCCTGCAGAAATCAGAAAAAGAATTATTGTCAAACTCTCCCCCGTGATCAGTGCGGATTGAGCATATCTTGTGTACATTTCCATGCTCAATTTTATTGAAGAAGTCCTCAAACAGGCTTAATGCTTCTTTTTTGTGTGCGAGGAACTTAACCCATGTGAACCTAGAGAAGTCGTCTACAATAACAAAACCAAAGCGTTTGCCATTGAGACTTAATGTTCTAGTAGGTCCAAATAGGTCCATGTGCAGAAGTTCATAGGGTTTAGTAGTACTTACCGGTGCCTTTGATTTGAAGGATTTCCTTGTTTGTTTTCCCTGTGCACATGCATCACAAAAATTCTCATTCTATTAAGGGGATTTCAGGAAGTCCACTTACCAATTTGAGCCTCATGATCTTGTGTAAAACGTTGTAACTTGCATGACCGAGCCTACGATGCCACAACGTAAGCTCATCCTGTTTGTTTTCTACAAGACACAAGTCATTATTCTCTGGATCATCTAAATCAACCATGTAGATGTTATTCACCCTTTTTCCAGAAAATTTTAGACTTCCTATTTCCTTATCAATTATTTGACATGAATTAGTTTCAAAGACAACTTTATGACCTTTATCACACAATGGCTTATACTAAGCAAATTGTGATGAAGGCCATCTACAAGCAATACATTGTCTATAGAGTTAGAGGCATACTTACCAACCTTACCTGAGCCGATGATCTGGCCTTTGTTGTTGCCTCCAAAAATTACTTGACCTCCATCTTTCTCCACTAGCAGACATAATTTTTCTTTATCGCCCGTCATGTGCCTCGAGCAGCCACTATCCAGGTACCATTTGTTTTGAACTTGGGCTGCTAGGCATTCCTGCACATGTGGATCAGACAAGAGATTTTGGTACCCAAATTACTTTGGGTCCCATTGTATCATTCATGCCAAACAATAAATGCTTCGGAATCCAAACTTGTTTGATGTTTAATTTACTTGGTTTGTCCGGCATTCTTTTTCATTATGCCCAACTTTTTTACAGAATTACATGATGAAGTTTTTTTCACAGCAATGGGCTTTTTATTTTGAGGAGCATGCATGGTCATTTTGCCTTTTTGTTGCCTGGTCAGCTTCCCTTTGGAGGCTGATTTCCTGTCCTGTCGACAACCCTCATTGGGATGTTGACAGTTTTTGCAGTTTTGTTGGCAACGGGCTTCTTTTGTTTAGTTTGTTGTTGCTTACCCTTGGCTTGGTTTTTATTGCTGTTTGATGGGATTTGTTGGCTTGTGCTTGGGCTTGACTCAACAAAAGAAGTTATTAAGTTCTCTCCCACTTTCTTTTGCTTTGGAGGAAGATACCCAAGCCCATGCTTTGCAACAAAAATTTGTTTCCTAGAATTGCATCAAGGTTTGTTTCCCTTTAACAAACCTTGATAGATCTTCACTCTTTTCCTTTTAAATTCTCTTCAGTCTTTTTCAAATTTTCTTTTACTTCAGTAGTTCATCTTGAAGAGGTTTAAGGGAGTTGCTTAGATCATCTCTCTCTTTTTGAACTTCTTGAAGTTTCAGTTTCATGTCATCCAATTCCTCACAGTGAGCTTTTTCATCAATCTTCATCATTTCAAGTTCTTTATTCAAGGATGCAATTTCTTCATTATTGTTGGAGCTATGAACAAGGAATTGTTTTTCTTTTTGAGTGCCTTTATTTCTGACTTATACTCACAGAATTTTTCAAATAAAACAGTATAAGCTTCTTCCCATTCATCAATTGAATAATTTTCAAAGGAAGATTTACCTCATTTGAGTCATCACTTCTGGCCATGAGACAGTGGACTTCATCATCTCCGGAGGTAGCTTGACTGTTCTCGTCTTCGTCTTCATCACTCCAAGTAGCCATCATTGCCTTGGCTTTCTTGAACGTGAACTTCTCCTTTTTCAGCTTCTTCTTAGCTCGGGCACTCTCCTCTCATGTGCCCTTGTTTTTTGCACTCATAACACACGACATCAGACTTTTTGTTAGAATCAGATTTGTTAAAAAATCTTTCTTTTGAAAGGTTTGGAGTTACCTGATCCTCTCCTTTTGAGTTTTAGGAATTTTTTGAATTGCCTAGTGAGCATCGCCATCTCATCACTCTCACTATCACTGGAGGTTTCAGATTCATCACTTTCCGAATAGCATCCTTTTTGGAAGCTGAAGAACTTTTCTTAGAAGCCTTCAAGGCAAGTGGCTTTCTAAGATTTTCTTCAGTTTCCTTTCTTTTCACATTGATTTCATACGTCATTAAGGAACCAATCAGTTCATCCAATTTCATTGTTGAGAGTTCTTTGGAATCCTCAATGACAGTGGCTTTGGTGTTCCATGAGGATGGAAGAGACCGAAGTATCTTCCTCACCAAGTCACTCTCCGAGTACTCCTTTTTAAGACCTTTCAACCCATTTATTATCAACATGAACCTAGCAAACATGTCTGAGATGGTTTCATTGTGGTTCATCTTAAACATCTCATACTCAGAGACAAGCATGCTTACCTTGGATTCCCTTACCTGTGACGTACCTTCGTATATCAGTTCGAGCTTGTCCCACATCTCTTTTGCTGATGTGCACATGGAGACCCTCGAATATTCCTTGGGGTGGACCGCACATTGCATCATGTTGAGGGCGCTCCAGTTGAGTGTCCCCTTGGCAATCTGGTCCTTTGTCCAGGTATCTTCGTTCTCAGGAAGGACGTATGGTCCTTTGTGGACTATTTTCCACAGCTCGTAGTTCTGCGCTCTTAGAAACACCTGCATACGATTTTTCCAATATGGATAGTCAGTGCCATCAAAGAAGGGTGGCCTGGTCACAGAGTGTCCCTCGGCCATGTATCCCTTACTAGATTCCATGAGATCAAGATTCTCCTGATCGTAAGATCAATAAGTATAACTGTAAATCGGAGAAACCGAGCTCTGATACCAATTGAAAGATTGCGGAATTCCCTATATATGGTAATCTAGAAGGGGGGTTGAATAGATTACTGTCGATTAAAATACTTATCACCTTCTTTTTGCGAGAACACAAACTGTTGAAACAATAGAATTTTAAACTAAGTGTGGATGTGTGTGACTTGACAATAGATAAAGAACAAACTATCAAGCGTGTGTAGAGCCCGTGCCTACCAAACATCTAACGTAAATCCGTGCAAACCATAAGACACGAAGATTTTACGTGGTTCGGAGTACACAACTTGTGTATCCTACATCCACGGGCCACACACACACGCAGAATAACCTGCTTATGAGCTAGTTCGTCAACTACAACTCACACACACGAGTTATCTGATGTGCAACCACGATCAGATCAACTCACACACGTGAATCAAGCACAAGGACTGCTTGAGACACAACAACACACACTCGTTTGAGTAAAAACGAAAACAGAGAGAGTTCTGAATTGTAAGACAAATCCTGATGGAAGAACTCTTCTCGTGAACGTCTGGCTGGACTTCAAGCTTCGTCTTGATGATCACAACTTGATGAAGATGCTTGAATCCACGACGTTCAAGCTTCACCTCCGCTGGGAAGACGTGTCTTCTTGGTTCTGGGCGGTAGGTTGAAGCAGAGCAGCAGAACAGACTTCTCTTGAGAGCTTTTTAGGGTTCTTGGTTGGAGGCTGCTTGTTGTGTACAAAATATCTCCAAAGATACCTTTTATACGGGTGTTCAAGTATAGAGAGTTGTGATTTATGGAAACACCCATATAGGGAACATGAGGAGATCTCGTATCTAACGTCTCGCTTCATCTGTCGACAGGTCTCATGTCATCTGTCGACAGGAGCTTGCATAGTTCCAGCATTCAGAGGTCCTGGAGTTTCTGGAAAGCATTCACTGTATGAATCTGTCGACAGGCGATCTGGTGCTGTCGACAGGGCTTGTTTTTCCAGAAGGCTTGATGTCTGCCTTTATGGATCTGTCGACAGGAGCATCTGGGTCTGTCGACAGGTGTTCTCTTTTTGTTCTTTTCTTGTCCTTTCTCTCTTGTTTTGGTACAAGGTCTTGAATGGAATCTCACCTACATAAAGGAAATGATTAGTGAGACATAATCAACACATTAGTGATCAATGAAATATTTGATTCATTTGCATCACTTGTCATTGTCTCTTAGATTTGCACATTTGTCATACACAATTTTGGTCCATTAATGTTCATAATCAACAACAAGGATATGTCTTAAGCTTAGAATTCTCATAGACATTCCATATGAGAACTCAACACTCCACCTCCAGCTTATAGCCTCGACCTGCAAATCCTTGCTGCTTGACACCTCCTCGACCTCTAAAATACTTCTTTAACTTGTTACCCCACTTGCAAAAGCCCGATCAAGAAACTTCTCCCGAGGTGCTTGCCTTTGCTAACACCCGACGATTGCTGGGGAACTCGAAAACTACGCCACTTGATCCCATCCATTTGTCTTTCTAGCTTGCACGGTTCTTTCAAGTATTGCTGCTCTCTGGCTACGTCTTCCACTGTACTACATATCAAAGGAATAACTGCATCTTGTAACTCCGGCCTCAACCCCGATGAAGTACTCAACCATCATTGCATTGTTAGTCACCACATATGGTGCATACCTGCTCAAAGCATAACCTCATTTGATACTCCAACACCGACAAATTTCCTTTCTGAAGTGCTCTTAATTGCTCCCTCTTAGCTTGCTGAATTTGTACCATAAAGAAAGTGTTTTTTGAATACCTCAAGAAACTCGAGCCATGTGATTGTATCTTCTGCTCTTCCTATGAACACAGTTTGCATCTTCAGTCTCCACCACTCTGTGCAAAACCTCTCAACTGATAGGTAGCCAGGATGACCCTATCCGCATGGGGACATCTCATTGTGACAAACAATTTTCTATTTCATGTATCCAATGCTCAGTTGTGTCCAGATTCGGACCTCCCCATATGTAGGTGGCTATAAACATAGAAACCTCTCCACTAACATCATAGACTCCTCCACACTGGCTGGCCGCACTGGTACCACTGGAGGTAAAGGTGCTACAGGAGGTACCTCTACTCCAAAAGGTGGCACTAGTGGTGCGGTACTATCTCCCCTGCCACTGATGGTACTGCTACAGCTGGCTGAACTGGTGGCTGCTGGTCCAACCGCGTCCGGATCTGTATGATACTATCCCATAACCTCTCTATCATCTGGTGTGTGTTTCCTCTGGCTCATCATCACCACCACCTCCCCAATCTCTTCTATCAGCCATTTGTAACCTGCACACACAACATTCCAATCCACACAACACACAAGCATATCATTACAAAAATAGGCCAACTACCAGCAGCAGACCATGGTAAGGAACAAACCTGTACATTTCTCGTTCCTTATATTTACACGGACCTTGCTTTGATACCAACTGTGACGGTTCCTCGCCGTTCAGGCCCGTTATCCCAATAACGTGCCCGACATGACTCCGCCTCCCACAATCGGGTCGAAGCCTCGCAAGGGATATCATCACATATGTCCGTGAAAATAAAAAGAACACATTTCTCACATATATGATTTCATTTCTCACACATATCCACATGAAATGTACATATTCCATTCCATACATAGTCATTAAACAAATACAACAGCTCGGGACAAACCCTCAAGGCTCCACAAGTAGAAGTATTACTCTGCTGGTGGCGAAGGCCCGACTCCACTACGGTGCTGACCGGAACTAGAGGAGGGATGTGAATCCTCCTGCTCCCTTCACCTGGAAGAAGAAGGGGTGACCTCACAAGTCACTGGCTCAGTAGGGTAACTCCCCCAAAGTCGAGAACACAATATAAATAACAAAGCTATAAAGCATTTAAAAGATATCACCACCTAGGCATGATGCTACAATTGTACTAAATAAACGGCAAATCACGTACGCATGTAAAGCTACAGAAGGGCACGCCGCACACAGTCATGAGAACTGGTTTCGCAACACCAGCCACAGACCCGGACAAACACACAAGTACACATCTCAGCCTCGCAGCCACGACGAAAGGTTCAGCTGCCGCTCCACCTCAACAAGGTCAAGAACTGTGGAGACAACTGCAACAGTACTGTCGTTCGGATATGGGTTTATCGGGTTTATGTGTGGTGCACTTGACCAAGAGATGGTTAATGTTTTTTGTGTGGTTTTCTGTGCACAAGGTAGCAGTGTGGGCCGATATGCCAGTCCATTTGCACTGCTGGTTCACTGTTTTGAAATGCGGTGGCGCCAGGCGACGCGATTTGAACCGCGTCGGCCTTGTCCGACGCGATTCAGCAAACCGACTCT
>CM024761.1:127206704-127267197 GCA_014218235.1 Colocasia esculenta
GGAGAGAGAGATAAAGAGAGGGAGGCGCGAGTGTGGCTCTCTACGTGCATGCATGCACGTAGAGAGGAGAGAGGGGCGACGTGGGCGGCCGCGGAAGGCGGGGCGCGCGGCAGGCGGAGGTTGGGCGACGCGTGGAGGCGATGCGGGCTGGCGTGGCGACGCGCGTGCAACGCAGGCGGGCCCCTGGTGCGCGCCGGGCGCAGGCACGGGCGTGCGGCGCGCGGGGCAGTGCGGCTGGGCGAGGGCTCCTACGCTGATGCTTCTTCTGCTGTTCTCCGAGAGGAGAGAGACCGGGAGCAAGCAGGGAGAAGAAGAAAGAGAAAGAAGAATGGAAGAGGAAGAGGAGGAAGGGGTGTGCTGGAAAGAGGGAGAGAGAGAAGTAAGAAAGGGAATAATTAGAGAGAGGGTGGAGGGTTTATAAAATAGTAGAGAAGAGAGGAGGGGGAGAGAAGAAAGGAGGAGATTTTTGGAAAATATGAGAGGATATTTTAAAAATAAGAAAGTGTTTTAAAAAATTAATAGAATCTCTCCTTTATTCTCTCTTGCTTCATCCAATCCATTGGCCCATTTGACACTTTATTTCTTGGCCCATTAATCCTGCAAATACAACACAATAGAGATTAATCAATTATCATTTTTTGTAATAAAGTGACAATGAGTTTGTGTGAAATTATGACCATAATATAATAAATACATAATTATCATCAATAACAGCGCAATTTTCACCGACACCCCCAATCGGAACCACGAAAGGTACTGTTGCGCCCCCTAGGCTGACGCGAAACCATCGTGACGGGGAGGGCAACGCGACAGCGACCCTGTCGCGACGAGGCAGAGCATCGCGACAGAAAATCATGTCGTGATGGAGCAAGGCGTCACGACAAGGTCGCGACCGACCAGGCAGACGCTTCTTCTGGTGTGCGCGACGCGCACGCTGCAGTCGCGAACACTAGCAGAGAGGTACACCCACGAAATGCTCCAATCTCGGGGCCACCCACACACCGCAAACCCCTACAACGGGGAGGGGAGCAAGGAAAAGCAATAATACTATCTAGAAAGAACGGGAGCTCCCAATCCACCTGGATCGAGAAGGGTACAAGCATCCCTACCTTACCCGAAGAACCGAACCCATAGGGCCCTTCATGTCGGATTAGCCACCTCCTCCTTGCTCTACGCAAGCTACAAGACGCCGGGAACACGAGCACGACCCTCCTCCTTGCCTAAACACACAAAGGGGAGAGAGGGAGGTGGAGCACTGCCAGAGGGGAGAAGAGAGGGAAGGAGGGAGAGAGGGAGAAGGGTCGCCGACCAGGCCTTAAGCCTTCGGCACCCTAACGTGACGGGTCAACGCACAGCGACAAGAACGCGTCTCCCAGGGACCCCGCGACAATGCAACATGTCGTACTAACACGCCTGCCACCCTGACAGGCGTCATATGACAGAAACGATGGAACACTGTCGTGACCCGTTGACCAGGCGCGACACAAAGATGCGATGGAGAAGCAAGGCACGACAAGAACGCGATGCACAAGCTGGTCACGAATGATGACTGTCGCGTCGGACACCCACGACGCGACACTAACGCATCACCCAGTCTGGACGCGATAGTGGCCAGTCATCCAAGACACCAGACGGAAAGCCAGAAGCTGGGTCTTACATTCTACCCCCCTTAAAACATTTCGTCCCCAAAATTTAGGGCACGACCAAAAGATCCCAAGGAACGAACGAAGCACAAGGAGCAAATGCAACACCGGCGCGAAGAAGCCACTCAGTCTCAACACGACCTCCTTGTGGCAACAATTGCACAGCCAAACACTTGCGGAGCACACGAACGTGGGTGCGAAAAGCCACTAAGTCTCAACACACCTCCTCGTGGCAACAACCGCACTGCCAAACACGCACGAAGCACACGAAGTTGGAAACCAATGACTCACACAACGAGCTTCCAAACACAGGGGAGCACACAACCGAAACCCAACGGCTTATAACATGCTCCAAACGCGGGTGAGCACTAAGCCGAGAAACCACGACTTACTCCAGCCACACGTGGGGTCCTAACCAGAACGACACCCCCGGTGCCGAGCAATGCCAAATCTGACCCGAACGGCAAATAAAAGCCAGTCGAAAATTGCACGACTGCGCCACCAATAGACCCCCGCTGTAGGGACCAACACCACAACCCCACTCTGTCGCCAGCCAAACCCTAGAGGACGTAGTTGCTGACAACAACACGAGAAACACCTGAGACAACCACAAGTCCAGGGGAACGACCTCATGCTACTAGCAGTACTAGCATCAGTCACCAGCCCACCGAGAAGCCACGCGAGCGACGAGAACCAGCAACAACACGCTCGCGGAGAATCCTCAACATACGAACAACGTCCCCTGCCACCACTAGTCTCACCAAGACCTTTCTCATGGTCCGACATAGACACCAAACGCACGCGGAGAAACCTCAACACTGAAAAATGACGTCCACTGTCACCACTAGGTCTCACCCAACCTTCCTTGTGGTCCAACAAGGACACCAAACGCACGCGGAGCCACAATACTAGGAAACTGCACGGTTCACAACACGGCATATCGCAACGGAAGCACGAAAGATGTCTGAGGTTAAGTCGAAACTCGCAACCGAGCACCTCACAACGTCGACAAACCACGTGGTCGAGTACTAGCAAGCCAATAGGCCTACTGTCACCAAAAGAACCGACAGGAGACTCAGCCATCGGCTTCCAGACTCACCACACCACACACCATCGGATAATCAATGAGGATTTGGCAGTACACCTACCACATGCACATAGGGCTCATGCAGGTACCAACATGCCAATCACCAAAAGACGTACAACCATACAGGAACCAAATAACTCACAGAGGTCAAGGACAACACGTCGACCTCAAGAGACCCAAACTGAAGCAGGGTACCACAACCGTACACACTCGCGTCCCAAAGCGAGAGGGAAAACCCGGACACAGTCACGATCAAAGCCTGACATACCATCGATAGGGCTATCTTGACAAGGCAAAGCAACCAACCCCACAAAACGTAGGTACAACCACAAAGCACAGCTAGCACCAAGTGTCCCAGAAACGAAAGCTCGACGCCTCCAACATCGAGCGAAGTCGTGAAACGACACACAAAGTCACGATCAGGGGACACAGCACAACACAACGGTACTAACTCAGCACGGATCCATCCAAGGTACAACACAATGCACCAAGGCTCCAAATGGCACAAAATTGAAACACTCGATCACGAGCCACGGTGCTACCACAGTACCAAAACTAAGAAAAGTGCAACACAGGTGCACCAATGGCCGAAACAACACCATGAGCTAACAAGAAGGACTCTACACTAGAACCTACCAAAAGCCACATTGCAATGGACCGCATGCCTAAAAGGGCACACCAAGCCACACGGACCCAGCCCTTGAGGCACAAAAACATGAAGCATCGAAAAACGCTCAAAGTGCAGCACACGCAACTGCAACCATAGCCTGAGACAACACAGGGCCCCGAAGGGACTCTCCACTAGAGACCCACAATAGAAGCACATGGAAAGCCAACAACTTCAAGAGCGCAAGAACCAAGTCGGCTCTAAGAAGCGCACAAAACACGGAGCACCGACTCTGCACACGAGGAGCAAAAGACCACAGTGACTCCCTGGCGCCCATAGCAAGAAGCACCACCTCTATCATGACCGATAGAGAGGCCAAACACCAAACAATGACACGAAAATCTCCATGCACAAACCAAGACACAATCGAGCACACACTGGAACAATGCTTGCATGAGCAAGCCAAGCAGAAAACCGGTGCACAAGCAAGCACACTCACGCATGCAACCCAACAAGAAAATGGTACTACCTCACACCAAACCAACAGGGACCCAATGCCTCAAATTGTTCAGGTAGGCAGCAAGAAACAATCACAACGACCAATGGCACGAACAGTTCCACCGACCCACGGTACCACAAGGAAACGTCGGCACGAGGAGAGCAATAGTTCAACCCAAAAACAACTCAAGGGAAGATGACTCCACCAGAAGGTCACAACGATGCGCACCTTGGTGACACAACACCACAGTGGACATCACCACCCCGAGCAACCAACGAAAAACACAGAGGAAGGAGACACACAACGAGTCTTTTCCACACACGAGAGAGATAAAATCACAATGCAAGACTGACACTTCCACAAGAAGCACAACCAACTAGACCCCATGGCACTCCCAGACCACCATCAGCGAGAGCACGCAGGGCGCAAGAAACGAAGCAAACCACCGGAGCCACGGGGACACACAGTCCCACCAGCGCAACCGAGAACCTTAGAAACGAACACAAGGTACCTGCCCAGTGCACAGCCAGACACATAGTCAAAGGCACCACACCTTGACTGACAATGCCCAAGCAGACTGTAAGATGAACAGTCCAACGGTAACAATGACAGCTTATCTCTACAGAGAGAGAGAGCAACGACAACCAAAACAACACGAAGTCGCCCTGGAAGGACCTCCACTAGGAAAGACAGAAAGTCATCCTAGGAGAACTTCACCAGAACTGACAACCAAACCAAAGACACACTTCAAACCACAGAGTCAACACAACGGTGGCCCGAAATGAACACAAAACACTCCTAGGAAGAACCTCCGCCAGAAACGACAAAGAGATATCCTGGGAAGGACCTTCACCAGAATGCACAACCCCAACGACCAAACACCATGAACCATGAGAGAACATCACACAACAGAAGCAACGCAAGCCGGTTCTGGGAGAACCTCCACCAGAACCACCAAGGCACAGTTCTGGGAAACCCGCCAGAACGCACAGCCAAATCAATAGCATACCTCAGACCTTGAGGCAGCACAACACAATAGAAACGAGCACGTAACTGTCCTGGAGAACCCTCACCATGACAACACAAAACGGTTCTGGGAAACCTCACCAAACACAGGGAAACCAAGCGATCCACCTCAACCCAGAGTCATGTTACAGCAACCAGAAACGGGCACAACACGTTCTAGGGAATCTCACTTCTGCCAGAACCAACAGAGAGGACTCAGGAGCACCTCACCAGAGCTCACAACCATCCGGCACAAGGTCATGACAACCACAGACAAGTGTCGCAGCGCTCAACCAACGATGCAATACGGCACACATAACATCTGCTTACCCGAGCAACAACGCCGACCGAGCAGAGCACTGCGCACAACAGTGCACAGACAGGAGAGACCACACACACAACCAATGCAGCACACCCCAAACACATGGGATAGCCAATAGGCAGGGACACTTCGACCTGTTCCACAGACACAACCTTGCACCGGTGAAGGCCACACCACACGCAAGCTCTCTCAGCCACCGCGACACCACGCACCCAAATGCACCGAAGACGACCAAGAGACCACGCTTGGACTTGCTTGCAACCATCCTCCATACGAGAAACCACTGCCAGCGAGTCCACTGCCAACTGTGCCACCACAGTACGAACCACCGAGCGACCACACCGCCACGCACAACGCGACGCAGCAACAAGTGCAATCCTCCTACAACACGCACATGAACCATGTAGGGAAGCCACACACATGTAAAGTAATTGAAAGCACAAACCTAAGACTAGAGGGACGGTGTCAGCAGCGTACTAGTACCTTTCTTTGGGACAACTATAATTATTAACTCATTACAAATCTCATAGACCCACTCTATGATACCAACTGTAACAACTCGACCTCCCGGACCCCCGCTAGGGACCCCGAAGTTCGCGTCCCCACCCACAGATCCGAAGACCCAGAAGGGTTAGAAGAAATAGTCTAGTGAGAAGCAACCCTCGGCACACTTGCCGAGACCACACAACAACCAAGTGAGAACGACGTCTCACCACAAGCACGGCCACCTCAGACCTCCACAAGGTTGAGGGCCCACAAGTAGAATCACCCGGACCCCAGACACACCACGAGGTCGGGAAACCACACACACCGGTGCCACCACGGACTGGCACCATGGAACGGGACTACAGAACCGAGAGAACATAGAAACGGAAACCACCGGAAGCACGGGCCAATAAGGCTAAACCAACAACGCCCATGGAATCTAGACACGGCCAGGCTACAACCACCGTGCTGGCTAGGGCAACAAATAACACTTGGAAACGTCGTGAGGAAAGGCCATCACAACAACAACAACCAAGCCACCTACCACTGGCAGCCAAGAGGAGGACACACCAGCCACTCCCTCTGCTCGCCAGCCTGCTCCTTCCTCTAACCTCCCCGAAGAGCGAGACAGAGCTGCCACATAGACCACAAGAACGCACGCACCATCGCGTCTGGCCAAGCTGCGGCCTCACGCCTGACCTCCCTACGTGGCTCCGAAACCAACGTAGGGCAAGACAGTGAAAGAAGGACTGACTGGTCTGCACCGAGAAGAACTCCACTGGCCTCCGCGTCCCAGACCAACCAAGAGAGCTCTATAAATGACTCAGCGCCGCTATCCAAACCTCGTTTTTTTTTCCCTCAGCTCCAGAGTCCGCCACTCGAGCACGCTCGTACCCCGAACACTCCCTCTAAAGGCTCCCGAGGATGGGGGTCCAAGAAATGGATACAACCTCTGAACGGGACAAGCCCTCAAGTTCCAAGCACCGGTCGAACAGGCGAGGCAAGCACCACAAAAACCACGCCAAACTGCTGGCTTGTAACCCACTCAAGCCCAGCAACACGAGCACCCACTCACCTCAAGAGGGCCGTCGGCCAACCAAGGCACGCACAAGCAAGCCAGAACCTCAGACACTACCAGAAGTACGGAAAGCCCGTCGCTCTGCTAATAATCGATTGCTGTCGGTCATCGATTATTAGACTGATGCGACCCTCCTGGAACCGCTGCCAGGACACGGCCACGAAGTGACGAAGGTGTCACCTTTACTCACTGAATGCAGCCAAGTACCTCCCACGTTCCCCACCTAATGGTCCTAAAGGCAAGCCACCCCTGGGGTACACGCTGACACCCCAATCGGAACCACGGAAACACCCGAGGCAACACAGGTATTGTTGCGTCCCCCTAGGCCAACGGGGGAGGGCACCACGACAACGACCCTATTGCGAACAGGCAGAGCGTCGTGACAAAAAACCATGTCATGACGGGGCAAGGCATCGCGACAAGGTCGCGACCGACCGGGCAGACGCTTCTTCTGGTGTCGCGACGTGCACCACTGTCGCGACACCAGCAGAGAGGTAGACCCACGGGATGCTCCATCCTGGGGCCACCCACACACCACAAACACCACTACACGGGGGAGGGGAGCATGGAAAAGCAATAAATACTAGCTAGAAAGCACGAGGAGCTCCCAATCCACCCTGATCGAGAAGGGTACAAGCAATCCCTACCTTAACCGAAGAACCGAATCCATAAGGGCCCTTCACGTTGGATTGGCCACCTCCTCCTCGCTCCACGCAAGCTCCACGATGCTGGGAACACGAGCACGACCCTCCTCCTCGTCTGAAACACACAAAGGGGAGAGAGGGAGGCAGAGCCTTGCCGGAGGGGGAGAAGAGAGGGGAAGGAGGGAGAGAGGGAGAAGGGGTTGCCGGCCAAGGCCTTAAGCCTTCGGCACCCAAGTCACGATGGGGCGATGCGTCGCGTTAAGGACCCTAACGCGACTGGTCAATGCACTGCGACAAGAACGCGTCCCCTAGGGACGCCGCGACAATGCGACAGGTCATACTGACACGCCTGCCACTCTGACATGCATCAGATGACCGAAATGACGGAACACTGTCGCGACCAGTTGACCAGGTGCGACACAAAGACGCGATGGAGAAGCAAGGCGCGACAAGAACGCGACGCACATGCTGGTCGCGACAGGATGACTGTCGCGTCGGACACCCCACGATGCGACACTAACGCGTCACCCCAGCCTAGACGCGTTAGTGGCCGTCATCCATGCCACCAGACGGAAAGCCTGGTCTTACACTCACAATCTCTTTTACATACATTGCAGCTAACACATCGACACTCCAGGTACTCTTGATTTCTAAGAAGTGTGCGGATTAGTTAATTGGTCCACTATGACCCAAAAAGCATCGAGTCCACCACGAGTTCGGGGTAAACCCATGATGAAGTCCATACCAATGCTCTCCCCCACTTCCACTCTGGTATGTCCAGGGTAGGGCGCAAACGATCCGAGCCGAGCCGAGTAACACTCTACTCGAGCTCGGCTCGTTCATTTATGACGAGTTCAAACTCGGCTCGATACTCGCCGAGTGTTTGCGACCTATGTTTGTACTCGGCTCGGTAAGGATTTGCCATGTTCGAGCTCGACTCGTTAAGCTGCTCGCTTACGTAAACGAGCTCGAATATGAGCTCAGTTCGAAGTCGAATTCGAAATTCTTACCTAAACGAGCTTAGGCTCGAGCTTGACTCATTTAACCATCCACATATTTGAGCTCGAACTCGAACTCGATCAAAATTTGTACACAAAAATGAGCTCAAGCTCGAGCTCGGCTCATTTAACATGACACCTACAAGCTATGCACTATACTCCCAATTTTTTTATATCAAATATGCAACATAAAGATTAAAAACCCAAAATGCCCCTAATGCCATACTATCAAATGTTACAGGCTTATATTCTTAATTTTTCATCAAATATTGTAATCACGGGATTTTTATCCCCTTTTGAAATAGATTGTGAAGGTGTAGGGATTAGGAAAGTAACGTGATCGCCACCAGAGTAATCGCCTCGTAGATGTAGACGTGGAGGGCTGACTACCTTGGAAAGAAAGGGAAGTAGAAGGGGTACTGACAAAGCGACAGATGCGGTGTCGCTTTCCTTTTTCCTGAACGCGACAGAGGCTAAGGCTCCTTCTTGAACACGACAGTGATCTTGTCGCCTTCTCTTCAGAGGGACAGAGATGTGGATTCTCGTCTTCCTGCTCCTCAGCCGGCCAAGGGACAGGAGCCTCACTTCGTTCTAACCTTCAAACACCAGATGATTTAACACAAGGAAAACCCATTAGAATTTGTGTGCAATAGATCTATTCAATGAAAGTGCATGTACATGAACTATTATGGGGGGAACTCACAGATTGGGGTTTTTTAACCCCTGGGGGTACTAAGGATGGGTGTGTGTGTCGTGCTCTAATGCTAAACTAGAAGAAAAACGAACTATGCATGCATGAAATTGATGAAATAAAGAAGAAAAGGGAGAGAGAATTGGATAGCGCTGGGAAAACGCCCTGGAGGGCTCTTCTGAGTCGTCTAGAGAAGAAACTCTCTTCGTGAAGAGGAAAGCTCTCTTGCTCTGCGAACTAATGAATCCGGCCTTTTTTGAAAAGATGCAAGATGAGGTACTTATGGGTGATATTCCCAATCTGGTCTAAGAGGAATAATGGGCAAGAGTCTGACTCTGGGCAAGTATGGCTGTGCAAGGGCCATTGGAACTCGAAAGGAACATGTTAGGAAGGTCTGCTCCGAATTTGAGAGGATTTGGATTGATTTGGACGTCAAAAGAAGCAATTACCATCAATAGCATGGGTCCAAATTAGCTCAGATTGAGTTTCCTGTTTGAGGCCCAGAATGCGACAGCCATCTTGTCGCCTTCCTGAAGGCGCCACCTCGACATGTCGCCTTCCTCATATGGAAGGTGAACTTGAGTTATTTTCGATTTTATGGGGTTTACAAATGTGGATTATCAAGGCGACATGGGGTATGTCGTTTTTCAAGAAAGCGACACATGGCCTGTCGTCTTCTGTATTTCCTGCATTTTGACCATAAAATGTGTCCAATAGCCATGCACAGCCTCAGGATGAAACATCGGACTTATACTCAGAGAGCTTTTAGTGAAAGAGATTGATTTGACCAGGAAGAGTCCTCCAGGGCGATGAACTAATGGGAATGATGTCATGATCGGAGAAGCCAGCTTGACGATGATGAGCCAACGTGGGGCGTCAATGATACGACAAGGGATTTTGCTCGACTTATGGGCCAGAAATGGGTGTCTACAATATGTCACAGAAAAATAAAAAATAGAATTGCCCTTAATGTCATACTATATAATTGTTGCATGCTATACAAATAGCTACCAATTTTCAACCAAAATATGCCATAGAAAAAATTTTAAAACCTAAAAATATCCCTAATGTCATACTACATAAACACATATATACACGATCTTAACAGTTGAGATCACCTGCAGAATTTATTCATCATATTTCTCTCTCTCCAAATTTAAGTAAAGAGACATCACATCGATAAGATAACAACCACTATCTTACAAGGATAGACTATATGAAATTAGATTGTAGATGTGGCAGATTCACATTTCTTTAAAGTAGAAGAAATACATGTATATTTACTTTTGCATATGACTGAGTTTTGTTTAACACCTTTCAATAGTGCATGTATATAAATCTTCTAACTTCAACATCTTCACATGTTTCATCCAATTTCAACCGATGTTCCTTACAAATTATGCATATACTAAAATAAGGATAAATACAAAAGTTATATGTGTATAAATCTCTGCCTCTTGGTTTCTTCTCTTGTTTCCATAAAAAAAAAGAAATAAGAACCATGCACATACCAGATCTTGAAGAGCCTTTCTATATAGCTGCAACATAAATAGAAGCACACTCCACCATCCTCTTCATATGCAATAAAATAAGAAAGAAAGTTTTACTGATAGCAGGAAACAATTGTCCTGCAAATAAAGTAGAGCAATAACCTTGTAACATCAATCCTTGGATAAAGCAAGGAAAAAAAAGTTATGTGAACAACATACTAAATGCCTTGCATATGAAACAAGGACTACTAACCTTGTATCCAGCTATATCCAACCATATAATTCTCTCAATTCTAGGTAGCCCAGCCCAAAAAAGACCCATCAACAAGTGAATTCAATTTGCCAGAAGAGAAGGTGGATGCACACCAACACTTGTGAAATCTTTCATGATCCCCCAACACTGTGCATTTTAGTATTTGTATAAAAAGGATAAGGTTCTCCCAGAGGATCTGACAAAGTTAAATTCAGTATACATTGATAAACTGAAATAGGAGTGCAAAACTACAATTTCAATTTTATTCATTTCCACATCAAATAGGGGTGAATCATGTCCAACTAGACATATCCATGAAAAAAAAAACTGAAAAAGCATAGCTATAGGAGTTCAAAAATGAATGGAATCTCAACTTAGAATTACAAAGGGGAAAGAGTTCAAATAAAAAGGCAAGAGTCCAAAGTAGACAACTGTATGGATGCAATGTTACCAACCTTTTTACCTAGGACAACCTGAGAATCTCCTAGACTTGCCACATAAAGAGTCTGGTTGTAGATTATGCCAACAAGATAGCATGAGCCTGTAGTTGCTATATCAGGCTGAGAATTCATAACTCAGAAACAAGGTAGTAAAACCCTCCCTGGTTGCAGATATGGACCAGATGAAACCTCTGCATGAAACCAAGCATACAAAGCTTAGAAAACATATAATTTCTCCCCACTACATAAGTTCCTAGCATAATTAAATAACTAAATAAAGCTATCCAACTTAGATCAATAATAATTGCAATAAAAGCAGTCTACATGCTATTTTCAGATAAGACACCTACAAGGGATTTCTATTTCTTGATAGCTTATAGCCCCAAAAGACATCTGTATATCTTCCTCTTCAGTTCCAGCAATCTAAAAGAGTTCATTTCTGAATATAAAAAACTACAAAACAACAAAACTGCATAAAAAAAAAACCCCAATTTTTCTCACCTGAAATAATATGGTCTCTTCATTGAAAAGTGCTAAGAATGAGCAAACATATTCAACTCTAATCCCATCTTCCTCTGAAGGCAAGTAATGATAATGTGGATCTCTTTCTTGATAACGAGGGAATACTTTTTGAAACTCAAAGCACAAGCCAACATGCTATACCTTGCATTCCATCTAGTGCAATAATCTAAAATCAACTTCTTTGCTGGCAATTGTAGTTGTTTAGCATCTCACTGAACATGTTTAATCTCACAGAAGATGCTGAATGTATTTCACACTTTCTCGAACATTTTCAATCACATGCTGAATCTCAGATAAACCATCTTGCACCAAATATTTAAATATGTGCACACAACGCATATGGAATAATGTCCCATCGCAATATAATCTTCTATGAAGTTTAGGCTATCTTTCACATTCTCACTGCTACATCATTATAAAAAGCATTGTCCCCTGTTATGGTTGTCACTTTCTTTCAATTCCCCATTCTTCTAACATTTATAAAGAGCATCATGAATAACAACCCAGAATGAGGAGGAGGCACAACAACAAAGTTTATCACTCTCTTATGTAGCTTCCAATTGTCAACAAAATGACAAGTTACCACCATATATGCACCTTCTGCCCAGACTTCCACAAATCTGTAGTGATGTAACACTAGTAATAGCTTTAAGCATTATTTTCAATCTCTTCTTCTCAAGCTCATAACTAGTCACATAGTCATTCCTTGTAGTAGTTCTAGTGATCTTTTGATAAAGAGGATTGACAACCTTCATCAATATATTGAACATATCATACTCAACAAAATAGAAAGGCAACTCATCACCATAATCATATGAGAAACAATCTCTCTAACTTTAGCATGATCATACTTCCAAGTTTGAACTTTTGAATTGCACTTGCACTTTCAGAATTAGATTCTGGAACAGAGTATTGCAAATTATTTGTTGTTGTCCTTTCGTCAATTAGTATCTGGGACAAGAAAATCAAATGTCTTTATATTGTGTGGTAGTACCGATTGCACTTTTTGTAAGCTTAGCTTTACAATGATTGCACTGCACTTTTTCTGACCCATCAGCAAGTTTCACAAACTAAAAATTTTGCCAAACTTTAGATGTCTTTTTCTTTCTTCTTTGCATAAGGATTTCTTCTTTATCTTCTACATTAGCCTCTTCATCCACAACAATAACTTCATCGATTGTTTCATTAATCAACTCACATTCTTTATCCATACTACATTTGAAGAAGAAGCAACGCTAGAAGATACAAGCTCTAAGGGCAACAGTGGGCAACTTTTTTCTATATCTTGAGAAGACATACCTTACAAGCTGCTCTCACTCTCACTTGCTTTCAGCTACTGTCGCAGTCACCTCACCTCCCTAGCCGCACCTCACAGCTTCTATTACTGTTGCAAGATATGCAAGCAATCACCTTGCCTCCCCAACCACCCTCACAACTTCCACTGTTGCTAGCTCATGCGTCCTAGAAATATCAACAAGAAAAATATATATAACACAGCTACTCCTAACAAACCTTTTTTTGTTTAAGTCAGGAGAATATGTAGTCAGAAAAACTAGAGTATAGAAACAAGTAGTCATAAAATATGTAAAAACACATGACAAAAAAGCTACTGCGAATCTGTGACATCATTCTAGAAAAAAGAAGAACAAATGAAAGTAAAAATCATAAATACTACTGCAACAACAGTTCAGTCTGAAAAAAAAATGAACAAAACAAAAGTCTAAAAAACCACCTGATCCACTGTGTGAGAAGTTGGAGAGGGAGAGGAAGCATGCGACGATAGAGTAACCAGCCCTCAAACCACTAGATCTACCACATAAACCATCGTCCAAGCCATAAGCACAACCAGACAAAAAAACCTAAAAAACGAAGCAAGAACCCACTGGCCACTGAGAATGATATCTCATCGTCGCCACCGTAGCACCGCAAGCTCGCAAGAGGCCTTTTATGCAGATCGGAGGGAGTCAAGAGATCGCACCGTCGGAGGGAGCCCGCCGCAAGCATCTTAGCTGCCGTTGCCCTTCGGGTAGAGTTTGATGGAGAGACAAACCCCTGTGCTGCTGCGCCCTACGGCGACAGTGCTCCCCACTGGCCGGTCGAACCCCACGCTTCCTCGCCTCGCCTCCTCGGAGAGTCGGAGTCACCCTAGAGGAAACACAAATGACAAATGGGAATGGCGGAAGCAAACGGAACGTAGGGGAAAGAATGGGAATTGTATTTGGCATTTGGGGAATTGGGGGTTCCATGGTGTGCGTAGGGTTTATTGGGGAAGGGGGACATTTACATATAACTCTTCATAGTTTTTTTCTAACTCAATAATAATTTATAAGAATATATAATATATTTATATCCTTATACTTAACAAGTAATTTATCTAGTATTCATTTACATATAAGTTCTCATAGTATTTTATAATTCAACAATAATTTATAAGAATGTATAATATATTTATATCTTTATACTTAACCAGTCATTTATCTAGTATTATATGAAGTGACATAATGAGTAATTTAACAATATATTAACAAGTATTAATCGAATATATTACGAGTAATTTATCGAGTATCTTAACGAGTAGTTATTGAGTATGTTAACGAGCTATTCACGAACATAATCGAGTTGAGCATATCTTCGTTTAAGCTCGGCTCGTTATAAACCGAGCCTATTTTTTTGTTCATGCTTGACTCATTAGTTTAATAAACGAATTGAGTCGAGTTTTTAATGAGCTGAGTTATGAGCTACTTGTCGAGTGTATTGATTCATTACAACTCTAGTCCAGGGGTTTGAGTACACCTGTGGGACTCGGTGCTCTGCTTTGACTTGTGGACCTCATGAGGCTTCAACTGTCTAGTTGAATAAGCTATCACCGTCTCATTCTGCATTAAAACACAACCTAGACTGATTCTCGAGCATCAGTGTAGACTTAGAATCCTTCGCCCTCACAACAATGCGAGGATAGGTGCAGAAGTTAATCATTTCTTCAATGTCTGAAAGCTCTTCTCACATTCCTTGCTCTAGATATAGGGGTTCTCCTTTCGCGTAAGGCGAGTAAGAGGTACAACAATCTTGGAGAAATCTTTTATGAATCGCCTGTAATAGACAGCTAGTCCGGAGAAATCTTTTATGAACTGCCTGTAATATCCAGCCAGTCCCAAAAAGCTTCTAATCTCTGTAACATTGGTTGGTCTCTCCCAATTTAGTACGGCTTCAACCTTGGAAGGATCAACAGTAATCCCATCCTTGGATATGACGTGGCCTAGAAATGAGACTTCCTCGAGCCAGAACTCACATTTGCTCAACTTTACATAGAGCTTGTTGTCATGTAAGATCTGTAGAGCGATTCTCAGATGCTCCTCATGCTCTTCCTTGGTCTTGGAATATATAAGAATATCATCAATAAACACCACGAAGAATTTTTCGAGGTATGGCCGATAGATGCTGTTCATCAATTGCATGAAAGTTACAGGAGAATTGGTTAGACCAAAAGGCATAACAATAAATTCATAATGTCCATACCTACTCCTAAAAGCTGTCTTATAAATATCTGCGTCTTTGATTCTCATCTGATGATATCCAGACCTAAGGTCAATCTTAGAAAAATATTTGGCTCTTGATATTTGATCAAATAATTCATCGATGCGTGGCAGAGGGTATTTGTTCTTGATGGTCAGCTGATTCAACTGCCTATAGTCAATGCATAATCTCATAGATCCGTCCTTCTTCTTGACAAATAACATGGGTGCTCACCAAGAGAAAGTACTCGACCTGATAAAGCCCTTCTCTAGAAATTCCATCAGTTGGTCCTTTAACTCTTTCAATTCGACCGAAGACATTCTATAAGGCTGACGTGACATCGATGTAGCTCCAGGGGTCAGATCTATAGAGAAGTTCACATCTCGTTCAGGTGGAATGCCTAGCAGCTCATCGGGGAAAACATCGGAGTATTCATGTACTATGTGTATGTTTGCTACCCTGGGTGCTTTCTTTTCAACTATTATAGCGGCAAGGAATGCCACACATCCCTTCCTTATCATGGCCTTGTGCACGAATAGCAGAGACTAGAGACAAGTGTCTCTTATGCCTTCGTCCATGAAGGACAACTTAGGGAATTCACTAAATGTAATCTTCCCTCTTATACAATCAACGCTAGCCCCATAAGTGGATAGCCAATCGGCTCCTAAAATGACATCATAGCCTTCCATGGGTATACACACCAGGTCGGCTCTTAGAATGAGTTCTCCAACCATTATATCAGCTAAAGAAAAATATTTGTTCAATTGGGATTTTGTTGTGATAGGAAATTCAAAACCCATAGATGTAGATTTAATATTTAGGGTGTCAGCAAATGTTTGTGATATGAACAAATGTGTAACGCCAGTATCAAACAAAACAATGATGATTGAGAAAAGACTTGCAATGTACCTTCCACAACTCTGCCCTCTTCGGTGGTCTCCATTTCCTGCACGGCTTAAAGTCTGCCTTGTTTCTTTTGTCCAGTAGGATGCTTCTCGTTCTCCTTGAGCATGGGACAGTCGGGAATGCGATGCTTGTGACTCCCGCAACACAGACACGCATCTACTGTCCTCCAGCATTCATCAGCAGTGTGACCCATCTTGTCACAAGGCTTGCACTTGGACTTGTTTGGGGCAGAGGGGGTGAAGACCTTGGGCTTCTGCTCTTGGCTTGGCCCATCGCTGATGCTAAATGGCCGTTTCTTGCCGTTGGTGGGTTTGCTTGAGGAACCTGATGCTTGTTCCTTCTTGGCAATTCTACCTTTGATGCGATCAGTGAGATCGGTCACATCCTCTAGCAATTGGGCCTTATTAACCATGTCGGCATAGACCTAAATGTCAAGTGGTGCAAGTTGGGTGATATAATAAGGCTTGAGCCCATGAGAAAATGCCTTGCCTTCATTTTCTCGATGCTGACGAGGTGATTGGCATAACATGCCAATCAGGAGAATTAAGCTTCATATTCTCCCATGGTAAGGTTCCTCTGCTTCAGTGCAGTAAATTTTGTAGCCTTCATTTCTTGGACTCGTTCAGAGAAATATTTAGAATTGAACTATTCCTTGAACTCGTCCCATGTAAATTGTCCATCTGCCTTATTGGCCTCAACAGACTCCCACCACGTACAGACGTCTTTTTCTAACTGAAAAGTGGCAAGCAGCAGTTTGTCACCATCTGCACATTACATAATGTGGAAAATGCATTCTATCTCCTTCATCAAGTGTTCTGCCTCGTCTGGGTCTGTGGTCCCACTGAAACGAGGCGGGTTCATGCTACGAAAGTTTCGGTGTAATTCTCCAGCTCCTCGATTTCCACCGCCTCCTTGGGCAGCTTGCAATAGTGTCGTGTCAGCTCCTGAATTGTTTGCTACATGTCATGGAGTTGTGTACGCTCCGCTGCCATTGCTAATGTTCTAACTTCCTTCAAAAGAAAATTTAATGTAAGATATTGAGGTTGTACTAAGTTTGTGCGTGTGTGAATTTATTTAACTTATTACCCATGGTTCTAACCATATCTCACATAGGTAGATTAATTGACTCTAGTTGAGGCAGGTCAATCCTAGATCATCCTATACTTAAAAACAACCTAGGCTCTGATACCACAAAACTGTAATGCCCCGACGTGGAATATCAGAGTGATAAACAGTTAGATAAATAGTACAGAGCGAGAAATAGACATCAAACTATTGCACCTTTTTGAATAATGTCAAATGGACCACCTTTTTTGATAATTCCACAAATTCTATTACATTCTCCAATTTCAGAGCCAAAACTATGGGCCCAGAGTACTTTATTCAAATAAAAATAACTACAAACCAACTATTCAACTAACTAACTACTAAAAAGCTTTGGTTGTCGTAATATAGGGTCACTCCTGCACTTGCTCATCCCCTCCTCGTTCGTGTGGTAGTCTCCATCAGACTCACCTGAAACACATGAAATAAATAGCACAGAATGAGCAATAATCGCCAGTAGGACTTAATATCTCATATAAACAGGCATGCTTTAAGTGATTAATATCTTTAAAGTAGGATAACTATAGAGAACGATCAAGCATAGTCACGAGAGTAATGCACATGATAGCAGAGAACAATATCACTTTCACATGAAAGTAGCACAACTAGCATGATAACGGATTGACCATATAACAAAATAGCATGTAACGTCTGCACAAAAGTGCACTAGTCGAGATAACACGTTTTGGTTGAACTTCTCGTCAACTGAGAGAATTAGTATTGTGATTGATTTTCTTTGATTAAATCTTGATAGTATGGCACTTGGGTGTTATACCGTACACCCTGATCATTAAACCCTCGTGAGTTATAGCCTTTCGGGCGCACCTCCCAATACCAGATCAGGCCCTCTATAATTTTGCATGGTATGATTATATTTGTTATCTTAGACAATCAAATAGATGGCCAAATAGAATACCGAGAATAGATGAGAGTAATTGAAGAATAGATGAGAGTACAGAGAGAACGTGAATAGAGGAGAGTGTAAAGAGAGTAGATAAGAGAGGGGGTCGTATTCATAAATTGATGATAAATGGCGATAGTAACAGTTGCACAGCACACACGACCGTGTGCCGGCAGTCTGGTAGAAGTCACTAACTGCCAAATGGCCGTGCTATGCACACAAACCAGAGGTCCGGCATGATCTCAAGGTAATAGAGAACAATCTAAGGCCATTGGATCATGCTGATCCCTAAGAGTAAAATAAGTATTGATGGTACAACCCGCTTGTCAGCAATGGACGTCTGCCAAAGCCAAGGAGTTTTACAGAGGTCTCGACAAGAAGTTCCTAGTCCAGTCAGGAGTATTCCCAACGACTGGTTCCATGAAGTCGATCAATCCGTGGAAACATCTTAGAAACTGGAAAGAGGAAGAGGCAAGAAAAGACAGGATAGCAACTACTGGCGAATCTACCTCTTCTATCTTCTAACTGTCCCCACTGTGATATATAAAAAAATAGCAGAAGAAAAGCAATGGCGAAAGACTGGCTTTTAGGACTAGCTGGAGGGTAAAGCCAGCTTACTGCAGCCCAGAGCAGCTGTAGTCATTTTATCTATCAAACTACCCAAAAATCCGGAGAGGTCATCTAAGTCAAGATAGAAGTGTGTATAGAAACGTTTGTCCGTCATACCTTGAGTGCTCGAAGGCAGAGGGACTCGATAGCGGTGTTCCAATCAGCGAATAAAATGAAAACGTTCATTTAATAAAATGGAAAATTACATGATTGATTGCACTTAATTACTAGATATTTATAGAGTAATTTCAATAGGGTCTCATGTCAAAAATCATGTTTAGTGTGTGTATGTGTAAGAGATTCAAGCTAGCAAGAGAAAGTTGTGCACACATCTTTTAATTAATAAATCAATGTACCTTTATCAAATATACATCATCACATCGTTACTCTTCATGACAGTGTATTACAGAATTTTAACAATAATTATAGAGCATGCTTAACATAGTTAATAGGAAAAATTAGGGTTTCTGGTTTACACAGTGAAAACGCGACGGGGGTACCTGTCGCGTTTAAATCACGACGGGTAGGTCTGTCGCGTTCATATGAAGTGGGTCAGGCCAATCGATGATGCTGTAATCACGATGGGGTGACCGGTCGCGATATAGGCAATCGGTCCATAAACGCGACGTCTGGGTCTGTCGTGTTCAGGGTAGTCAACACAGGACAGGAAGAACATGACGGGTCGGGCCGTCGTATTCATAACGCAACGTGAGCCTGTGTTCACGACCAGGCTGAGAATGCGACAGTCGGGCCGTCGTTCTCAGAGACCCTGGCCGAACCCCAAAGTGATTTGGTCACTTTGGTTCCGGTCCAGTCCTCCAAGGACTTGACACATCGGCCTTTAAAAATCATTATCAATCGCATACATAACGAAAAATTCTGAAATCAGTTTTAAACGAACTAGACATGTTGGAGTATCAAGAGTGATGATAATTAGGCTTTCATCATGATCTAGGTATGATATTAATAGGTTCTTCATGATGAACCAAAAATCAAACACAGTGATGAAAAATGATTTAATTAGAAAAGAGTACTTGATAGAAATTGGGGAAAATGGTGTCATTCGATCCTTGACATCATGTAGCATGTGTGATAAGAGTTTCAGGGCACGAAATCAAGTATGGACATGTATTTAAGGTGAAAGTGTCAAGTCGGGGTACATGTTCTTAAAGGATTGGAGCATGAAATACTCCTAATCGGCATGATAAAAATTGGGGACAACATGAGGGTTTCGAAGATGGGATCAGGTCTACCTATGGTCGAGTTAATTTGTTTTTGCTTGAGATATTGCCTACCTTTGAACGCTTTGAAATCCTAGGGCAAGAAAAGTGAAAGAACTGATGAAGCTTCATTCCAAGCCTTCTCCTCCTTGACTCCTCGTCCAAGTCTCCTCTTCCTTATTTTCCAGACTTCAGAAAGTGTTTAGGGTGGCTAGTACGAATAGAAAAGTATTTGTATGTTTTAAGTCTCCAACATACATAAAACTCTTCTCTTTCATCCAACTCTGAATTTCCTATATTTATCTCTCTTTTCCTAGCCTTTATCCATCTAATGGCAAGGGTGGGGCTCTAGATCCGTGGCCAAGGGGTAGGATAGGCCTATGACTCTTTTAGGATAATTATGAGTTAAAATAGTGATTATCTTAACCCTTTTGATTTATCAATAATTAAGATACGAATTAGGCTTAATTATCTCCAATCCTTCATGGGCTCTAGCTTTTGGGCCTATTAATTCATACATGGACCATTAGTTAAACCCATTACTTAATTTTACTTAATGGGTTTTAATTAATTCATGATTTCTTTAATTTAATTGCCTTTATAAAAATTTGAAATTTCAGAGTAGCTACAGCCTGTATGAAATCAATTGACTTTCTATTAAATACTATTTCAAAATATATTTCTCTTTATCAAGCCTTTTTCCTTGATGAAATCATATTGATCATATTGCATATCTTCTGATTAAGGAACTTTTGACAACATCCTTGATAAAATGATGAAAATATTCTCAGACTTGTTTCAAATATCTTTAGCCATTTGAACCTGTGAAATCAAATCTCCCCCGTCTGTCAATATTTCACATACAGTTTTCATTCGCATAGTCTGTTGCTGGATATAGTTCCATGTAGTATGACTTTTTGACTAACTACTATCTTCATGATAAGTCTTTTAATACTTTACATATGAACAAAAGGAACATATCTATCTGTGGCTTACTTAGTCATGGAAACAACTCCTTTGCAGAAAGCGCTTTACGGTTTGCCATTCTTATAACGAGTCTTCTTATGACTTATATGGTGACAGAATGGACATCTATTTCTATATAACCTTTTTGTTCGTTGACTGAAGATCTCTCTCTTAGCATTAATGTATGCAAGTTTCCGGTTCACCATGACTCTTCAACGTAGACTTGTTGTGATTGCATGGAAACGAGCACCAAGAAATAAAGACACAGACACTTCAACAGACACATCTAAAGATAGATGAAGTGCTTATAAAGAAGAAGATGATGGCGGCTGTGAAAGCATATATCATCCAAGTGAACCAAGAAAGAAACCTTCACAACCACTAGAAGAGTAGTGTTGCCCTCACTCCAAGTCTATCTGCTCTGAGCTCTACCAAAGCTTCTTTTTCTTTTCTTTGAGAGCTTGTTATTTTTGAGAGAGTAGCATCATAGCTTATTTTTCTGTCTTTGAGTTTGTGCCTCAGATCAAGCACTGCATTGTTCTATAAGCTTGGTCCAATGGCCATCCCTTCAACTCTTCTTTAAGAGTGCTCCTCTTCCTGTGAGAAGAGAAGACCTGCTGTAGGCAGGTGGTTTGTTCCCTTTGTTGAAGGGAAGACCTATTGCTACAGATGGTTGTATGGCCTCTTCGTAGGTTAAAGAGAAGGCCAGCGAGTGTTGGATGTGTAAGTGTCCTTGAGGGGGACTGTATCCTTGGTTAGTGGAATCCCAAGTAGTTTCTTAGGGACTGGATGTAGGACTCCTAATGATAGGAGGTCTGAACTAGGATAAAAACATCCTTATGCATTTTGTGTGATTACTTTTATCTTATTGTCACTACTTACTAACTCTAACACTTGCGTTTAGTATTTTGTTTGAAGTTATTTTAACAGGAAATTTTAAGATATATTTCAAACAACCCTTCACCCCCCCTTGGGCTTGCAACCTGGTCAACAACTATTACATAAGATTCTAAGTGTCGAAATAAGAATGACATGACAACATAAAATCAGACAAATAAAGCACATGACAACGTATTTCAATTGAATCCCACCGAGCCACCGCAACATATGGCTAATCATACATGTAATATGGTTACAATGCTAGCCATTCTCTAAACAAACGAGTGAGATCAGTACGTATGGTGAGTGCACGTCCTTTGAACCACATAGCCAGAGGGTTGAACTGCAACAACGTTATGCAATTAGAAATATACAAGGAATATCATAAACCAACCGAGTTAAGATGGAGGTGGAAGAATGCAACATTAAAATATTGCTGTCAAGCTAGCTCAGATGCAATTATCTGCCTAGTATTCTCATCCCATTGGAATCCGACAACATTAATTAGGTCCTCAGTATTGAGATAATAAGATTTGTAGAAACTAAATGATGATAAAAGTGACACAGTGGCCATTCAAACCCAAATTCTTCATTGAACAAGTACTGGACCATATCCCACCCATCACTCTTGAGAGTTTACCCCACTACTTTATGTAGGTTATATTCTTCTCCAATGATGTATATTAGTGAGAAATCTTTCTCTTCATCCCACAAAACACCTGAGTTCAATTATGATAAAGATATCAGTTTGCAAGGTAGTTCCATTTGTAGAAGAAAAAATAAGAAGTGAACAATACAAACATGCAAGAACAATCACATAAATAAAGTACGTGTCAAACAAAGGCTATTTACAATAAGTAGATAGAATGAGAAACAAAGGATGCTAACAACATAGCAGCATACACATTAGCTTGCCATACTGATGACATAAGACCTAATTATTAGACCAAAGTTGTGTAGCAAATTGTGTTCGGAGAATCTCCCCAGCCTGCATCTCAGGAGGACTAACACCAAGGTTAGGGTCGTTGGGAGATCATCATCATCCTCATCATTATCCATCTGATTAAGGTGAAGTAGTAGTCCTCCCCATGTTCGTGTCGGATGAAGTTGTGGACGACACAACATGCAAGAATAATGAATACTTGTATGAGAAAAGGGTAACAATTTCCCTCCCTCAAAGTTTGAAATCTATTCTTAAGCACCCCAAACAACGTTCCACACAGTTACGACGTTGGGCATGGCGATGGTTGAACTTGTCACGCATATTCTTGTGCGGGGCACTAGCACGACCTTGGTATTATGAGATATGGTATCTTTCCCTGCGATAAGGTGCTAAGAACTATCTAGCATTCCCATATCCTGAATCCACCAAGTAGTACTTGCCTATTATTACACAAGGAATGGGTTAGTCATGAGCATTATGAGCTAGTATGGAGTACATGTGAAGAATGTAGTAGTGTCATACCTTGTGGTACTATAAAACCACCTACATCGAGGGCTCGTCTAAGGACCATCATATTTGCAGCCTCTCCTTCGAACCCAACACCCACATATTGTAAGATGAGGTCAAAACCATATACGCTCAACACATTTTGGCTTATCACATTTTCCCTATTTTTGTATGTGCTTGTTTGTCTTTCAGGACGTGTGCTAGGATGTATGTTCCATCGATTAACCATGACATCCTAAATAATATGACAGGTTTTCAAAATGAAGAATGTGGTTACAATGACAAATATCATATGATAGGTGTGACAGTTACCTTAAAGTATGGGTAGAAACGATCATCGTGGTGGATGCGAGGGTGTACTGAATCATTCCCACTTGGAGTTCGATATATGTGAATCTAAGTGATGCAACCACCTTAATGACACGGTTCACATAATAATTGATAGTCTCCGACGAGTGTTGGAAGTGTTCACACATGGCACTTGTTGCAACACCGTGCCCCATGGCATACAAGAACATTGTAGCTACTCAGTTGCTGTCACATAGTGACAATCTTGGATGAGATCCCTCCCCACAAGGATGTCTCTAATTTAGGAGGCATGGACGGGTGCATTCGAAACGTGTTGTAGCAACGGCGTTCATGACCGTGTAGTACTTCATGGACCCTATATGTTCTAATTGACGACTGATATGCATGGGTCTGAGGATTGGAGTAATATCTTCCTCATTCATTATAGAGGACATTATCATTTCACCCATTTCCAAGAACATAGCATTCTCCTCCAATATTGCCTCCCTAATGAGTGCATCTAAGTCTGTATACGTTTGTCCGAGTTAGTTTTGTAAAACATGATTTGAAGATATTACAATGTATTCATAACAACGTAGAAGAGCTTACAAAAATGGATAAGGCTAACATCTTCGGATTAACTAATAGTTAACTTAACAATGTAGAAGAGATTACAATGTACTCATAACAACGTAGATGAGTTTACAAAATGGATAAGGCTAACATCATCATCTAATGACTCATAACTATGACAATAAGGCCCAAAAATATCAGCAAAAGAAGTAATAAAATCATCAAAAAAATAAGAAGGACTAGATCCCGATGCACAACATGTTCCTCAGCCTCCGTGGGTCATGTTTCATGCATAACAGACAATGACTTGATGGGCACCGTAGCATCCGCACTTGAAGTTTGTGTCAAGATGATCCCCCTAAACCGTGTTTGCTTCCTCAACGGTTGTAAATCTCTTATATCTTGCCCCATGATATTCATTCACTTGGTCATAACATTCAGACCAAGTGTAGTACATGCCCGGTCGTCGACCCACCCACACTACATAGCATTTATAACGAGCCATGTCAAGTTTCACAGGCAATATGCAAAACCATAATATCGTTGTTCAAAACTAAAAGAATCAGTCCACAAACATTAACAACATAAAGTTGATACCCAAATATAGATCAATAGCAAGCACTCTAGAGGAAATACAAGTGTTGCACGCATCAATATCAAGAACTGCTCTAAACATGAACAGTACAAGGATGACTAACATGGATGTAGCCTAGACCATAAGAACCATGTGAACAAAGAAGATGGACACACACATCCCCTAAGTGTTGGTAAGGATCCAAACCATAGCATCCTCCTCATCTAGGGACATGAAAACCACTCTTTTAGCTAGTAAATCAAACAGAAGCAAACCCCGCATCAACAACTCTTGTGAGTATTCGACCATTGACTTCAATCGCAACACACACTCCCTTATGGTGTATTGCTTTTCGTCTTTGGACACTATGGATGAAGAAGACCCAGGGAATAATGTTTTTGCAGCTTCATCTGTTGATCATTTAGCTGACAATATTGAGCTAGGGTCAACATTCTGAAGATTTCTTGCTTCACCTTTTTTTGGTCTGGGATGTCTAGGCTTGTGTGGTCTGCCTCTTGTCGGGAGATGTGGCCTCATCCTCAATTGGATGATGTTGTGTAGGTGTGTTTTCATAATTTGGGTTGCTTAGATGAGGTTGAGACAACGATGGTAAATCAAAAGGGTTGAAGTTATCGTCATAATAGATTGTACTTGTTGTGAGTCCAATCCTAAAGCACTAAACCTTGTCATGTAATTGTCATTATCGCCCAAAGAGCGCCGCGCTCCACATCCACATCTTGTTTGGAGACAAGAAATAAGACCTCTCACTGTGTCTTTCCGCATAAGATATCCATTTATTGCTTATAAGGGAATGTTTGTCGATGATTTTTCACGAGATTAGAATTTGTCTGTTGTAGTGGAAGAAGCATAATGGTGGGTTACTTATGATATTGTGAGTATTGAAACTGTAAATTGTTAAATTATAAATGAAACCTTACCGCTATGGTTGCTTGGATACTATCCTCGTCCAGGGTAATTGGAACATTTCTTTGTTCATCCTACCCCCAACCACTTCTCGTACGCCTTGGTGTTCATAGTTTCTAAGGTACTCATCAGTCAATATGTCTAATGGATCTAGTCTTGTCGGAATGACAATTAGGGATATGTGGCTTGGAAGATGAGCTGGTCCCAATCTCATCTAAACATATGCAGAATGGACTATCAGTATATTAATGTGCAACAAAACTATGCATATATTAAAATATGGAATCTGAGATTTCTAAAATGCATTAGCACATACATAGTGGTTCCAGCAAGAATATATTAACGCACAACAAAAACTATATCAAGCCACAATAGTTCATGAAGGACCATTCCACTCACTAAATAATTGAACTATGTCATTGAGGAAAGGTAAGCTTCTCTCCTTTAACTAGAGCACCAACGGATTGAGTTGCAAAGAGAATATTAAATAAGTAAGGGACAATGACATAAATGGTGGCATTTTAACCTACATAGGAGGCAGTCACAAACCTTAACTTATGCATTCCATGAGATGTCATTTCCATCCATTGATTGATGCCTTTATTCCACTTGAAACCTCTATTTTCTTGTAGGTCTTTAGTGATCGTGTAAATACTATTGTAAAAAACTAGTCTACTTTGTAATTGGGAAATATAGTTGCATTGACCTCATATTCGTCATTGAATGTCTCGACTATGAACTACCATGCTTGGTTCGTGTAATGTCCCAAAATTTATAATAGGATAATAATAGGACACTGAGAATTAAAGAGATAGTAAAATATATGTGTGATACGACCATTTACAAGGAATAGATTTCCATTAATTTAGGAGTATTTTTCTATCATTAATGTAATTCTGGTACTGTTTTTAGATATGCACACTCTGACAGGGTGCCACCAGAATTCGGTAGCAGAATTGAAATTCGATACCACCATAATTCTAAGAAAAATATACTGATTCTAAAGACATAATATCATGAATTGTTTCTGATAGATATCGAGATTAAGTCAATACAATAAATTTTGGGGCAATTTTCACTCGATGATTTTTTAAAATAAACTAAAATCATCATAATTTGTATCACCTCTTGATTAGCTTATGTTTAAAATTTCATCTTGACTGGACATCATTTGAGTACAAAAATAAAGGGCCAAAGGGTCTTGATGAATTAAATCCTAATTACGAAACCAATTTATGAACAATTTGCTTACGTGGTCTTGGATACGTAAGAGACTCACCTGCTATGTAAGTGAGTTACACTTACTTCAGTACATGTTGAAAACTAAGTTACACATTGTTAAACATGAACAAGTAGTAAGAAGTGATTATACAAACCTCCACGTGTGTTGTTACGTGCTATACATGCACAACATCTGGGAAACCTATTTATACCCTCCCTTGCTCACTCTTAAGAGTGTTTGCTCACTTGTTCATCATTCCGTGCTACTGCTATTGATACTTTTGTGGTTGGATCCTTTTACTTGGAATATAGGAGGATTTGCATTTCTTCTTTGGCTAGGTAGGATTACCTCTTCTCTCTCCCCCATTTCATACACTCTCCACTTCTTCTTCTTCTTATGCATCTTCTTCTTTTACTTTTTTTCTTCTTCTCACTACCACCATAGTATCTTCAAAAAGAAAGAAGGAAGGAAACAGACGAAAGGGAGGATGGTCGTACTACTTGATTGTCCTACTACCCCGAAACTTATTCTAATGCCGACTAAGGTAGGTGCCTTCTGTTATTCCTTGATTCTATATTCGTAGGATTACTTTCTTTTCCTTTCTTCAATCGTATTAGCAACGGATAATCATGTACTTCTGATTGTGCTAGTATGTCTTGAGTATAGAACCACACTTAAGACCAAGAGACTCCAATTTGATTCCCTAACAACACAAAAAACCAATTGGACTGGTCTGTGTCATCAGATTGGGTCAACTGATATGCAAAGAACGGCTGATCGATTTCTAAATTTAACAATCAGTTAAATTTTGAGCCTTGAAACTAGGTTGAATACTCCATTTTTCTTGTCTTCAACTTTCTTTGTCGATTTGGTGGGTCAACCTCAAAATTAACCAGACCTTTCTGTCATCTGAAGAGGAAGAGAAAGGTGTTGGTTTGCTTACAGGAATGACTCCCACTCTTCTTATTTTCTCTCTCACCTCTTAGATATTGGTCATGTATTCCATGTAAACTCTCACTATTATCTAGGTAAGGAGCATCTAACATTAGAGTATAATTGGAACTAAAGTACCTTGACTGTACCTCCAACCACAAATAAAACCCCAAACTAGAGGCTTTTGTAAAGCTAGAGTAGGTCGACCTGTTCCTATTAGTAGGTTGACACACCCATCCTACATGTTGACCTATTCTCATCACAGGTCGACACACCCATTTAGTGTATCGACACACTCTCATCAATAGGTTGACACACCCATCTTGCAGATCGACCTATTCTCATCACAGGTCGACACACCCCTTTCAGTGTGTCGACACACTCTCATCATAGGTCCACCCCCCCTTCAGTAGGTCAACCTATTCCAAGTTTTGCTTGACAGTGAGATTTTTTAACTTTGAAATCATGAAGGAACTGGTGTGCTTTCTATAGGAGGTCGTGCTTATGACCCAAAATCATTAGTTGATCTTTAATAGAGAGTAGAATCACATAGAAATTATATTTCTAGCTGGTATTAACCCTCCCTAAAAAAGGACCAGCATTTGTCAACAGACAGATCGTATCTGTCAACAGATATTTATGGATTCTAGAACCCAAAAACCAGAAAAACTGTCGACAACCAACCAGTAGCTGTCAACAACCACCAATCGCTTGTTGAGAACCACCCGTCGGCTGTCAACAACTAAAGACCAGATTCATGAATGCAGTTTTGGATGGAACAATAGCCGTTGACAACTAAGTAGTAGTTGTCAACAACCACCAGTCTCTATTTACAAACAAACCCATTTCTTCATTAGTCGAAGCTGATACACTCCTGAACTGTCCAAACAAGTTGTCTTTCCTATTTTCTTGAATTCTAAACTACTGTACCACCAGGATGAGTTATTTCACTGTCAACCAAATCCATATTTGGATTAATTTTTAGGTATCCTAAATTATTTTGATTCTTATTCCTTCTGGATATCTTTAAACATTAACTCATAGAACCCTACTTCATGTGATCTTGTTTTACTCCTGATGAGTGTCCAAGTACCATATATGCATGTTTATCAGAAATAGAAATGGGATAACAACTTGGTCTTTTGAACTAATGTCTGTGCAGGGGTAAGATCCAGTCCCGAGAGGAGCACCTGAATTTGTTTACTGGCCGTGTGGAATAATAATAGATCAACAGGGTTTTGCATGGCACCACTATATTCTAAATTGGTCGACATTTCCATGAATTATGTTGAGACATGAATATTTATTGCTTAATTATAGAACGGACAGGGCATCTCTATACATGCATTTTCTTTATTTTCTTCTGAACTATTATTCATACGTTCACACTTTGTTATTTCACTGATGGTCACTATATGTCAGTTCATTGACATATTATTTTTTTCTTATTACTATTTTTTAATCATGGTTCACTTCATCTAAGACCTGATTTGTACCATTCTTCGTTACTTGTACCTTGCACTTGTTACATTCCTTGATTTTGGAGGATAAATCCTACTGGGTAAGATTGCTCATACCTATCTTTTCCCAGGTAATCTACAACTCTAGAAGGCGGGACATTGGGATTTGTGTGCTGAGAGATCAACCTTTGCGGCGTCTGTCTTTGAGTTATAATTTGAGAATCGTGTAATACCCAAGAATGACATTTAATTAATTTTTATTTAGTGAAGGCCTCAGACAATTACTGCTCAAAAGTTCAAAATTTACTCTTAATTTTCTATTCACTCACGTTATAGCATTTATAAATATATTAAATGTCAGGACTTGACTGTAAGACCCGGTTTCCCGATTTCCGTCCGGTGTCTTGGATGACTGGCCACTAACACATCCAGGCTGGGCGATGCGTTAGTGTCGCGTCGTGGGTGTCCGACGCGACAGTCATCCTTGTTGCGACGAGCTTGTGCGTCACGTTCTTGTCGAGCCTGACTTTCCCGTCGCGTCTCGTTGTCACGACCGATCAACGGGTCGCGACAGTGTTCCGTGCTTTCGGTCATCTGATGCCTGTCAGGGTGGTTGGTGTGTCAGTACGACCTGTCGCGTTGTCGTGGCGTCCCTGGGAGACACGTTCTTGTCGCGGTGCGTTGACCCGTCGCATTAAGGTCTTTAACGCGACGCGTTGCCCCATCGTGTCTTGGGTGCCGAAGGCTTAAGGCCTTCGCCGGCGACCCTTTCCCCCTCTTTCCCTCTTTCCCCTCTCTTCTCCCCCTCCGGCGGTGCTCCGCCTCCCTCTCTTCCCTTTGTGCATTTCAGGCGAGGAGGAGGGCCATGAGTGGTGTCTCGGCGTTATGGAGCTTGCGTGGAGAGAGAAGGAGGTGGTCAATACGGCGTGAAGGGCCCTATTGGGGTTCATTCTTCGTTTAAGGTAGGGATTGCTTGAACTCTTCTCGATCCAAGTGGATTGGGAGCCCCTCGGGTTTGTAGTTAGTGTTTATTGCTTCTCCATACTCCCCTCCCCCGTGTGGTGATGTGTGTGGCTTGTGGGCGGCCCTAGGATGGAGCATCCCGTGGGTCTGCCTCTTTGCTGGTGTCGCGACTGTGGTTTTCGTCGCGACACCAGAAGAGGTGTCTGCCCGGTCGGGCGTGACCTTATCACGATGCGTTTGCCTGTCACGATAAGGATCACTGTCGCGATGCGTTTTCCTGTCACGATAGGGTTTTCTGTCGCGACGCTTCGCCCCGTCGCGATAGGGTTACTATCGCGGTGCCTTTCCCTGTCGCGATGATGTTGAGACGGCCTTGGAGGTCGCGACAATACCCGTGTTGTCTCGGTGTTTCTGTGGCCCCGGTTGGCGTGTGCCCCAGGGCAGCTTTGCCCTTAGGACCTTCTGGTGGGGAACGCAGCAGGTTACCTCCCTGCATTCAGTTACCGAAGGTGACACCTTCGTGGCCGTGTCCTGGCAGCGGTGCCAGGAGGGTCGTGTCTACCTAATAATCGATTGACCGCCATAATAGATTGACCAGTGGTCAATCGATTATTAGCAGAGCGACGGGTTTTCCGTATCGACAGGTGGTGTTCCGTGGTTCTAGCTTGTTCATGCGTGCCTTGGTTTCCCGACGGCCCTCTTGAGGGTTCGTGTGCGCCTCTTGCTTGCTGGGCTTGTCGTGGTTACAAGCCAGTGGTTCGGCATGGTTCTTGTTGTGCTTGCCCCGCCTGTTCGCCCGGTGCTTGGCACTTGAGGGCTTGTCCCATTTAGAGGTTGTCTCTGTTGCCTAGGACCCCCATCCTCGGGAGCCTATTGAGGGAGTGGTCTGGGCTACGAGTGTGCTCGAGTTGGCAGCCGAGTTGGCAGACTCTAGAGCGGAGGGGGAAACGAGGTTTGGACAACGGCGTTGAGTCATTTGTAGAGCTCTCTTGTCTGGGGCGGGATGCCGAGGTTGTCGAGGTGTTTTCTTCCCGGCGTGGCCCAGATAGTCTTTTGTCTCACTGCCTCTCTCTGCGTTGGTTCCGGAGCCACGTAGTGGTGCTAGGCATGGGGCCGTAGCTTGGCCAGGCTGCGGTTGTTGTTGTGTTGTGGTGTTTCTATGGCGGCTCTGCCTCGCTCTTCCGGGGAGGCAGAGGCAGGAGCCTGGTTGGTGAGCGGAGGGCGTGGACTGCTTGTCCCCCTCTTGGCTGCTAGCGGCGGTGGCTTGGTTGCTGTTGTTGTGATGGTGTTTCCTCATGATGGTTCCAAGTGTGACTCATTTCCCTAGCTTGCACGGCAGTTATAGCCTAGATGTGCCTAGTTTTCGTGGGCGTCGTTGGTCTGGCCTTGTGCAGACCCGTGCTTCTGATGGTTTCTGCTTCGGTGTCCTCTCGGTTCCGTAGTCCCGTTCTTGGGTGCCAGTCTATGGTGGCATCGGCGTGTGTGGCTTCCCGACCTCGCGGTGTGTCTGGGGTCCGGGTGGCTCTGCTTGTGAGCCCTCGACCTTGTGGAGGTTTGAGGTGGCCGTGCTTGTAGTGAGATGTTGTTCTCACCTGGTTGTTGCGTGGTCTCAGCGGGTGTGCCGAGGGTTGCTTCCGCTTTGTGCCCGACTCCGTTGGTTTCGACGGGAGTCATGTGTGTGTCACGACCTTGATTGGTGGTCGTGGCATTACATTGTTATGTTCCGCTGCTTAGTAGTACCCTGCTGTAGGTGTTCCTCGCTTTACAACTTTCTAGGGTAGTTTCCTATTTTCGGAGTTTCTGTTGCTCTGGCTGGTGAGGGACTGGTAATCCCTACTGGGCCTTGTTCGCGAAGCTCACCCCCCTACTTCCTTCAGCTAGGGGCTCGTCGTCACAGAAGCTCGGTGTCGGACAGGTTGCGGAGGCGGCTGTGGTGCCGTGTGTTGTCAGCAGTAGTGAGAGTGAGTGTTGTGAGCTCTTGTACCTGAGTGAGTTGAGAGTTGTGCTTTGCAAGTTCTTGGGGTATGCCCCTTAAGGACTGCACCTTTTTTCTTGTACCTCTGCTTTTACTTGGGACACGTTGTATATTGTATATCTTGTTATAGTTATTTAAATTCAGTACATATCTCACTAGACTATTTCTTCTAACCCTTCCGGGTCTTCGGATCTGTGGGTGGCGACGCGAACTTCAGGGTCTCTGGCGGGGGTCCGGGAGGTCGGGTCGTTACATTGACAGAGTGGTATTACAGCATCATTTGAGGATTCAATAACTTGAGAGTTATTGGTTTTTAACATTCTATAATGACTTGTGAGAATGGGTAGAAAGCCTGAGGTTAAGCTATATAAGTACAGTTGGATATAGTTAAACCATCTGTCATATCTCAAAACTATGTAAGAAAAAGACATATGAATCAAGTAACTAGATTTATATATGGTGACAAATGCATCAATAGTATTAGTTAGAAAAGCTGACTTCTAAACTACATGTTGATTAACCAAACTTAAATTTGTTTGCTCAGTCCAATGTGATGGGAGAAGAAACACATTGGAGAGAGGTTCAATATGCAATGAGCAACCTTGCTCAGTCGTTGGAGCGAGTAGTTCCAGTCAATAATCAAGGGAAAATGGAACTGCATGGAATATTAGAAGTACAAACCTTTCAGAAATAGTGAGTGTTACAATATCTGTAAGGAAGAAAACAATCCCCTTTAGTATAGAGGAACAACTGACAATAAGATAGTGAAGTGGAACAAGAAGCCAAACATATTAGGAAGGCCAATAGGCAAGAAAATGTCAAGGCACTACCTGATAAAGCTTGTGCACACTGTCACAAACTAGGACACACCAAAGAAATTGTTGGTGGAACAAGGAGCATGCTAAGGTGTGGAAGTTCAGATCATCAATCTCGAGATGTCCTAAGACCCAACCTAAACAACAAGAAGACTCAGCATCCATATTGGAAGATGAAAACTCCAACAATAACAAAAGTGAGATTAAAGATAGTTAGAACAATAAGAATCCCAACAAAAGAAAGAAGTTTGCATGTATTGTTAGAAATTTGGACATCAGGCAGAGGAATGTGGAGCAAGACTAGTGCATGTTTAAGATGTGGAAGTCGAATGCATCATATAGCAATGTGTCCACAAATTCGTGGTTAGTCAGTACCATATCAATATAATGACAAGAATGCATACAGACTTTAAGCTATGAGCATAATCGACTGAGGTTGTTGAAAGTAACTCTTATGCATCAGTCACTAGGAACATAGTATATTGGGAAATGTTTGAGTTTAGTTGTTACAATGTGTCAAAGTTTAGTTAGCCTTGCTAGTCCATGTAATCTTGTAAGTTTGATTATGGAATCATGTACTCAGAATCTTATGTAAATAAATATGACCTTGCATGTCTATCTTCATGTTTCCAATATTCACCCTTCACATCATGCTCTATCGCCATTTCCAAGGAATATGTATTATATAATCTCTAAGGATTAAGCTATTCCTTAATGGGGGAGACCATAACAATAGTAATTGAACCCAGGATCACAACTGGCTCCTTAGAATTGTGAGAAAATGCTAATACTTAATTCTTCATTGACTAACAATGTCATGATTACAAGATACTTGGTGAATTTACACACCGTATGACTTGATAACCATGACAAAGTTAGTAAAGCTAATTTGGACTTAACTCTAAAGGTTAAAAAGACAATCCTTGTAATCCATCCAAATTAGTCATTGAGTTTTGAGGACCAAACTCCTTCTTTTAGTAGGGGAGAATTGTAATGTCCTAAAATTTTATAATAAGATAATAATGGGACACTGAGAAATTAAAAGAGATGGTAAAATATGTGTGATACGACCATTTACAAGAAACATGATTTTCATTAATTTAGGAGTATTTTTCTATTATTAATGTAATTCTGGTACTAATTTCAGATGTGCGCACTCCAAAAGGGCGCCACCAGAATTTGGTAACATAATTGAAATTCGACACCACCACAATTCTTAGAAAAATATACTAATTCTAAAGACATAAATATCATAATTGTTGATGCACAGATATCGAGATTAAGTCGATACAATGAATTTCAGGCAACTTTAACTCGACGAAAACTTAATTGTAAAAAATAAACTAAAATCATTATAATTTGTATCACTTCTTTATTAGCTTATGTTTAAAATTTACTCTTGACTAGACATCGTTTGAGTACAAAAATAAAGGGTTAAAGGGTCTTGATGAATTAATTCTAATTAAGACCAATTTATGAACATTTTGCTTACGTAATCTTGGCTACGTAAGAGACTTACCTCCTATGTAAGTGAGTTACAAGTACTTTAGTACGTGTTGAAAACTAAGTTACACATGGCCAAGTAGTAAGAAGTGATTTTAAAAACCTCCACGTGTGTTGTTATGTGCTATACATGCACAACACCTGGAAAACTTATTTATACCCTCCCTTGCTCACTCTTAAGAGTGTTTGCTCACTTGGTTATCGTTCCATGTTGCTGCTATTGCTATTGCTACTCTTGCGGTTGGATCCTCTTACTTGGAATATAGGAGGATTCGCATTTCTTCTTTGGCTAGGTAGGATTACCTCTTCTCTCTCCCCCGTATCATATACTCTCCACTTCTTCTTATTCTTATGCATCTTCTTCTTTTACTTTTTCTTCTTCTCACCACACCACCGTAGTATCTTCAAAAAGAAAGAAGGAAGGAAATAGACGAAAGGAGGACGGTCGTAATGCTTGATTGTCCTACTACCCCAAAGCTTATTTTGATGCCGACTAAGGTAGGTGCCTCTTGTTATTCCTTGATTCTATATTCGTAGGATTACTTTCTGTTCCTTTCTTCAATTGTATTAGCATCAGATAGTCATGTACTTCTGATTGTGCTAGTATGTCTTGAGTATAAAACCACACTCAAGACTAGGAGACTCCGATTTGATTCCCTAACAACACAACAAAACCAATTGGGCTGGTCTGTGTTGCCGAATTCGGTCAATCGATATGCAAAGAACGGCTGATCGATTTCTAGATTTAATGACCAGTTAAATTCTGAGCCTTGAAATCAGATTGAATGCTCCAATTTTCTTGTCTTCAAGTTTCTTCATCGATTTGGTGGGTCAATCTCAAAATTAACCAGACCTTTCTGCCATCTGAAGAGGAAGAGAATGTGTTGGTTTGCTTAGGGAAGGACTCCCACTTTTCTTATTTTCTCTCTCACCTCTTATATATTGGTCCTATATTCCATGGTAAACTCTCACTATTACCTAGGTAGGAGAATCCAATGTTAGAGTATAACTGAAGCTAAAGTACCATGACTGTATGTACAACCAGAATAAAAACCCAAACCAAAGGCTTCTGGAAAGCTAGAGCAGGTCGACCTATTCCTATCAGTAGGTCGATACACCCATCCTGCAGGTCGACCTATTCTCACCACAGGTCGACACACCCCTTTCAGTGTGTCGACACACTCTCATCAGTAGGTCGACAACCCATCTTGCAGGTTGACCTATTCTCATCACAGGTCGACACACCCCCTTTAGTAGGTCAACATGTTCCTAGTTTTGCTTGACAGTAAGATTTTTAAATTATAAATCATGAAGGAATTGGTGTGCTTGCTGTTGGAGGTCGTACTTATGATCCAAAATCATTAGTTGATCTTTAATAGAGAGTAGAATCAATTAGAAAGTGTCTTTCTAGCTGTGTTAACCCTCCCAAAAAAAGGACCAGCATTTGTCGATAGACAGATCGTATCTGTTGACAAATACATATGGATTCCAGAACCCAAAAATCAGAAAACAGTAGCTGTCGATAACAACCAATAGCTGTCGACAACCACCTGTCGGCTGTCGACAACTAAAGTCTAGATTCATGAATGTAGTTCTAGATAGATCAGTAGGTGTCGACAACCACTAGTCTCTATTTACAACAGACCCATTTTTCCGTTGAAGCTGATACACTATTGAACTGTCCAAACAAGTTGTCTTTCTTATTTTCTTGAATTCTAAACTACTATACCCTGTGATGAGTTATTTAATCGTCAACCAAAACCATCTTTGGATTAATCTTGGATATCCTAATTATTTTGATTCTTATTTCTTCTGGATATCTTTCAACATTCACTTCATCTTACGACCTGATTTGTACTATTCTCCATACTTGTACCCTGCACTTGTTCATCCTGTACCACAATTATCTTTGACTCATATATACTTCTATATTACTTGACTTTGGAGGATAAATCCTTGAGCAAGATTGTTTATACCTACTTTTTCCCAGGTAATCTACAGCTCTAGAAGGTGGGACATCGGGATTTGTGTGCTGAGAGATCAACTTTTGCGGCGTCTACCTTTGAGTTATAATTTGAGAATCGTGTAATACCCAATAATGACAATTAATTAATTTTTATTAGTGAAGACCCCGGGCAATTTTTGCTTGAAAAGATCAAAATCACTCTTGATTTCCTATTCCTCACGTTTACAACATTTATAGATCTATAAATGCCGGGACATGACAGTTCGGGACAAAATCTCCACTCACTAACTCCTCCCTAAGTAGACGTATAAGCCTTGATCCATGTCCATGGTCTAGATGTAAACGAATATGTTGTTTAAAAACACATACACATCAACTTAGTTTGTCACAACATTTATAACTAAGCTAAGCTATCACAATGAAAACACATATGCATTGACCTCATATTAGAGATTTATGATGCTTTCTATCATGATCATTGTGTGTTCCTCAAAGACATACGTCATTTTTTAAAACTAACAATGGTAAACATAAAAAATGAATTGACATGTATTTTTAAATAAGTTGACGTGCCTTTTGCTCACAATATAAAAAACATGAAAAGGGTTTGGGGGACGTACCTGGCTGAGACATCCTTCAAAAATTCACCACTAAAAGCATGTCAAAACTTTAAAACATGGGTGCACATTTCAAATTAGATAAATATTATATTCTTATAAATTATATAAGAACATAAGAACATCTGGATAAAACATAACATTCACAGTGGGGATACATAAGAACATAAGAACAACAAGATAAAACATGACCATCATAAGAAGGTTTAGCAAATTACATTAAAGTTTGTACTGCCAACGAATGTTAACTAGAATAGGGGATCAAATAGTAGCACTAGCAAGAGCATGCTAATAAACAACATAAAGTTTTTTAACTAGGACAAAGGATCAAACATAATACATAATGAATTGGACATAAGCAACATAAATTTTTTTTAAACTTGAACCAACAACAGCACTGACGGGGATCAGAAGCATAACATCTTTAGCACTGATAGGGGATCATAAATGACATTGTTCTATAATGGAGCATAAGAAATTTAGCATTGATGTTCATAAATGCCCTAGACCAAAAATAAAAACCTGATAGAATTGGACATAAGCAACACAAACTTTTATTTAAAACTTGAACCAACAATGTCACTCATAGGGGATCAGGAGCATAACATCTTTTGCATTGACAGGGGATCAGAAATGGCATTTTTCTATTAACTGAACCATAAGAACTTTCTTAGTGATGGTCATAAATGCCCTTGACTAAAAATAATAACCTGACAGAACTGTACATAAGCAACATAAACTTGTTTTTCAAATTTGTACCAATAGTAGCACTCATAGGGGATCATGAAGGGTTATGCGGAAATACACAATATGGTAATCTAGAAGGGGGGGGGGGGTTGAATAGATTACGGCAATTTTAAACTATGATGGCTTCTTTTCGATGCTACGCGATCTTAATGAAATTTGATTAGAATTCGATTAAATGAGACCGCTTGAGTTGATCTAAATGAGAACAGGGAATCAAACGTGCGTATGAACACCTTGCCTACCAATCATCTATCGCAAAATGTGAACAAACCACAGAACACGATGATTTAAGGTGGTTCGGAGTACACAACTCGTGTATCCTACATCCACCGTCCACATACACACGCAGAAACGACTGCTTATGAGCGAGTTCAACACAACAACTCAACCACACACACGTTGTCTGATGAAACACGATCAGAACAACCACAAATACGTGAATCAAGCACAAAGGATGCTCGAACACAACCACACACCACACGATGGAATGGAAATTATGAGATGGAGAAGAATTAGGAATTAGGGAACAAATCCGGTTGGAATTCTTCTCGTGGATCATCCAAACGCTCTTCAAACTTCGATTGGATGTAGATTGATCGATGTAGAAGGTTGAATTGATGACGATCCGGCTTCAGCTCCGCATAGATGGTGATTCCACGACGATCGGGCGGAAAGTTGAAGCAGAGCAGCAATTTGGGGCTTTCCTCTTGGTCCTTGGAGGCTCTTGGATGGGAGGCTGCTCTCTGCGAATTGGCTCCAAAAGGATGCTTATATAGTGTTAGGTAAAGGTGGGGGTCGTGGAGGAAGGAAACACCCAAGTGGAGGACGGATTTGGAAACTCAAAATCTCATGTTTCCGTCGTCTGTCGACAGGTGCACTTGCATCTGTCGACAGGCGCACTCAGGCTGAGAACTGGGTTTCAGGAAATTGAGTTTGAGTGTATGTGTCGAAAGACAAGTTTGCATCTGTCGACAGATGCACTCAGGAATAGAAAACCTGAGCTCTGTCCTGGGTGACTGTGTGAACTGTCGACAGGTACATTGCATCTGTCGACAGATACACTCAGAGATGCAAACCTGAGTTTTGTCTTGGAATGACTGTATGAATCTGTCGACAGGTACATTGCATCTGTCGACAGATACACCTCTTTGACAGATATTTGTGCTTTTTGCTCATTCTTCAATGCCTCTTCAATGCTCCATCTTTCATGCTTGTGCACCTACATGCAAATACATTGTTAGTGATGTACATTGTATGGTTTAGCAATGTTTAACTCAATCACTTTCATGGTGTTTTTCATGTTAGTTAGCACATCAATTTTGCATTAAATCAATGTTCAAGGATGTTAATGTGATCATCAAAAACATGATATATGGAAAACCCAACAATCTCCCCCTTTTTAATGATGACAAAAACATTCAATTGATGCATATATTGATGTTCTCCCCCTTTTTGACAACATACAAAAGGTCAAGTCATGCACATATGGAGACAAATAAACATGAACTGAGTTTTCATTGATTGATCATTGAAATTTCACAGTACATTTGATAATCATTACATGACTCAATAGAAAACAAAAGAAAGGGAAATAACATGAACAAGCAAAAGATGACTAGACAAGTGAGACTAATTCCCAGCTAAGACTCTTAGTGACCTCTAATGACCCTGAGACCCTCTATTCATTGTCATGTCCAGCAGAAGGAGGGTGACGGGATCCATCTCTCTCGGAGTAGAGGTGGTCAAGCCGGTCATCCAGAGTGTTGAGGCGAGCATCCACTTGATCAAATCTTGAAGTCATCTGAGCAAATCCTGAGATCATTCTTGATGGATTTGTGCCAAGTAATCACGAATGGATTGTTCTTGAGGCACAGGTACATCATCAAATTCTTGAGCTTGGTCAGGCATTTGCTCATCCTGAGGTTCTTCATCACTGCCTTCATTTGCTTCATCGGCTTCATTGTCTTCTTCATCAGTTGACTCTTCAGCTCCTTGTGGTTCCTTTCCCTTGAGAGTCCTTATGACTACACCGTCTACAATCTTGTAGCCATGCGGTTGGCAGCAGTGAGATCAAAAGTACTTGGGATTTTAAGAGATGAGCTCACTTGCAGGGATAGGAATGCCAAGGAAAATAAGAAGAGAAGTGATGGGGCAAGCATATGGCATTGATCTTTTGGTGTTAGAGAAACACCGACGGATAAGGCTTAACATGAGTTCAGGCAGATTGATTCTGACACTTGAGGAAAAATATGAACAAGGATTTATGGACCTCGGTGACTAACTCTCGACTTCCATCCTTCGGGATGATCAAGGTAGTGAAGATGTGATGGATCATCCGGATTAGAGGGAAAGGAGTTGGCGTTGAGACGAGCAATCTCCTTGGTAGAGTCATAAGGTTCCACGTGAGAAGCTCATAGTACTCAGAAGCAGAGGGAGTGTAGTTGAAGAGTTCAACTCCTGAGTTTGGAATTTCGAGGGCTGTGGAGAGAAGATTGGCGGTGAGGCGAAAACGAGTGCCTTTCACCGAAGAGTAGAGATCTCCCTGATCGGAAAGCCCTAGGTATTGTAGAACTCGGAGACGGCAATTGGAGAGTACTGCAAGTGGAGTACAAGAAGGATGTCCACCCTTGTGTGTCAAAATAGGGTAGGAGTGAGGGGAACATTGGTGCTAAGGACTCGAAGTCCACATACCGGGATTGGACAATCTTCTTGAAGTGCCGATGGGTCAGATTAGATGGAGACCTTGAGGAACGATGAGTTCCGGCAACCGATCCTCACGATGCTTGCTGCGACGTTCGGAAGGAGCCCTGGAGCTTTCTCCGGCGTCCGTCGGAGCGCGACGACGGCGAGCGAGAAGCTTCGATTTGGGTGCCATCGTAGGAAGAAGGATGAGAATGGTGAGTGAAGGGAGAGTGGGGGATCCCAGATGAGGAGCAGCAGGATCGTCGGAGACGGAGCCCTGAAGGGGGAAGAGAGAGGGGGTTTGGAGAGGAGGAGGAGGGAACGAGAGAGGAGGGGTGAGAATGGGTCGTGGAGGCCTTAGAAAGGGTTTAGGAGTTTTAAAAGAGAGGCCCCACGAAAAAGAGGTGAACCGGCGCGAGGGTTTGGTTCAAAAAGGATCTGCGCCATCGTCTGTCGACAGATGACAGTCTATCTGTCGACATATAACCCCTTTTGGTTAAAAATTGATTTTTGACAATATTTTCAAAAAGGACAAGTGTTCATTTTGTTTTAAGGCAAAATGGGTGTATGTGCAAGATAAAAATTCATATCCATTATGATGAAGACATGACACAAATCTAAAATGATTTTGAATTAAAACCGATAAGTTCTTTAATTAGATCATGAAGAACACATTTCACAATAGCCAGTGAAAATTAAATAACTCTTTTGATTAAGGCCGTTGAAGAAAAACATGCATCTTAATAGAGATGATAGTCAGATGACAATTGAATTAGAAGGCCACAAGAACGTCTTACCGAAGAAGCACATTGGACTTGACATAAAAAGTTTTCGGAGGCTTCACTCTATTTCTGGTATAATTTAGAATCGTTAAACAACGAAGATGGAAAAGAGTGGCAATGAGGAGCACTTTCACTTTTTCATGTGAAGGTAGACATTTGTGATGCCAATACCCCCAGTTACTCAATGTGAGTGTCCGTCAAGCCATTGTATAGAGATAATGACACAACCTTGACGCGAAGACCGACATTAGTGATGCCCATGTCCCCGATTACTTAGTGATTTTCATCATTGCTCTACCTCCATCCCACAAACGAAAGATAAATGTTGATTGAATCGAAGAAATAGGTAGCTTTTCTCCTTTTTTTTTATTATTTTTGCTTTTTGTCAAGTACATGAAATTTCTTTAGGCAAGTTGTAATGTAGAACATTAAATTCAAGAGCTTTCTGATTTTTCAAATCATTTTAGATTCATGTTTAACGACAAGAGAGTTATTCAAAGGAGATGTTTAAAAATCATTGGTTGCTCATTGTGTTCAAAATGATCTAAAAAGACCTCAATCAAGTGTTGCATCAAACAACATTTAGACTTGGTTCACGACTTTGACATAAAGTGGATATGAAAGGTTATATTGCACACAAACAAACTAAGGTTTACCTTTAAATCAAGTAAGGAACACTTTCTTGAAAAGTATGAAGAAGGAATTGAAAAATAAGGAAGAATGTGTGTATCTGTCGACAGAAGGAATCTGTCTGTCGACAGATGCACACAGACTGATGAATTGAAGTTTCTGTCAGAACAAGACTGAGTGTACCTGTCGACAGATGAATGAGTCTGTCGACAGATATGAACATATGGATTTTTATGGTTTTAGATTGATTGCACATTGAGTTCAAGGAAGTGGGAATTCAACAAGAAGATGTAGGAAGAGTTTCCTCAAGAAAATATCATCTATCCTTAACTCACTCCCCATAGTGTGTGCACGTGTTGACACAACATCCAAGCAAGGATCACATAAGCATTTGATATAAGACAAACATGTTCATGAAAGGAAAGTCATACACAAGCACATGGTCACAGAAAAAGCATGTTTCATGGAGTTAACGGATAAAATGTAAGGAAACTAAAAATCCTATGTGAAGTACAGGGCCTTTATATGAAATGAGACTATTGATACTTGGCGGAGAATATTTCTCACGCATGATGATAGTTTCCAAACAAGCCGAACTTGTTCTTCCACAGTTCACCATTTGATATACCACATAGTCATTCACACATAAAGAGCATGTACTCCAATATGGATAGTTAGTTTCATTGCATTTTACACAAACCCAATTCTCTTCTTAAGGATGTGAATCTATCTTCAGACAAGGGTTTGGTAAAATATCAGCCAATTGTTTTCTGTGGGAATGAAAATAAGTTCCAAGGTTTTATTGGCAACTTCATCTCTCAAGAAATGATGACGGATTTCATTGTGTTTAGTCGTGAGTGTTGGACAGGGTTTTTTGAAAGGTTGATAGCACTTGTGTTGTCACATAGGATAGGTGTGCATCCATTTGAACATTATAGTCAGCTAACTGACTTTTGATCCACAACACTTGAGCTGCACAACTTCCTGCAGCGACATATTCTGCCTCTGCAGTGGAGAGTGCAACCGAGTGTTGTTTCTTGGATGCCCACGAAACCATGCAACCGCCAAGGAATTGGCAATATCCACTAGTGCTTTTTCTATCAAGTTTACATCCAGCATAATCAGCATCAGAATATGAGATCAAATCAAAACTACTGCCTGCTGGTACCAAAAACCCAAATTGCATGTGCCAGAGAGATATCGGAAAATTCTCTTGACTGCAATTAAATGGCTTTCCTTTGGATTAGATTGGTATCTAGCACAAAGGCAAACACTATATTGAATATCCGGTCTACTTGCAGTAAGATAAAGGAGTGAGCCAATCATACCTCGGAAGTGCTTTGCATCTACCGGTTTACCTTTCTCATCATTTTCCAATTTGATGCTTGTGCTCATTGGGGTGGAGGCCGGTTTAGCTTGCTCGAATTGAATCGTTTGAGAAGCTCTTTGACATATTTTTCTTGATTTATGAAGAATCCGTCTTTATGTTGTTTCACCTGCAAACGAAAGAATTGAAGCTCCCCCATTAGACTCATATCAAATTCACTGTGCATGTGTTTAGAAAATTCTCACACAGTGAAGGTTAGTAGAACCAAATATGATATCGTCCACATAAACTTGAACAACAATTATGTGATTGCGAACTTTCTTAGTGAAGAGTGTTTGGTCTACTTTACCTCTTGAGTAGTTCTTGCTTACCAGAAAATTGCTTAGTCTATCATACCAAGCTCGAGGTGCCTGTTTCAAACCATAAAGAGCTTTGTGCAATTTATACACATGGTTAGGCATTTCAAAATTTTCAAAACCTGTTGGTTGAGAGACATAGACTTCTTCTTTGATATAGCCATTTAAGAAAGCAGTTTTAACATCCATTTGATAAAGTTTGAACTTATGGGAGCATGCATATGCCAATAAAATTCTGACTGCTTCTAACCTGGCTACAGGAGCAAATGACTCTTCAAAGTCTACACCAAACTCTTGACTATATCCTTTTGCTACGAGTCTTGCTTTATTTCTGACCACTTTCCTTCTTCATTAAGTTTATTCCTAAACACCCATCTAGTTCCTATGATAGAAATTTCAGGGGTTCTAGAACTAAACTCCATACATTATTTCTTTGAAATTGACCAAGTTCCTCATGCATAGCATCAATCCATGAGTTATCTTTAAGGCTTCTTCAACATTTTTGGGTTCCACTGAGAAACAACAAAAGCAAAAGATCATGTTCAATTATTTTTCTTACTTGAGACCTCGTTTGAACAGAATCATTTAAACTACCTATCACATCATCAGTGGGTGATCTTTGGAATACCTCACATTTGTGATTGTTGAAGGGCCGGGAGTATTGTCCTTGAGGAATTGATCTTGTGAGTGTCGTTTCTTCAGGAGGTTCACTTTCTGGTGGATTCTCTTCAAGTGTTTCATCTTGTTTTCTGAATGCAATTTCATCATCTTCATCGTAGTCCCTGTGAAGATATCCACTTTAGTCTTGGAATCTTCTTCAGATTTGTCTTTTGCTTTGACTTGTAGATCCTTGAGCGATGTCCCTTCATCCTCTTTTCCAGTCCTGTTAACATTCAAGTTGTTAGATTTGGATAAGTTCATCAAAAATAACATGTGGAGTTCTTCCACAGTGTGCGTGTTTTATTGTTAAACACCCTATATGCCCTAGAGTGTTCTGAGTAGCCTAGAAAAACACCTTGATCACTTTTGGCTTCAAATTTATCTAAATCAGATTTATCATGTTATGAATAATACCTTTGAGCCAAAAACTCGGAAGTACCCAAGGTTGGGTTCTTACCTTTCAACAACTGTAGGGGGTTTTCTTTATCACAGTCTTACCATGGCTCTGTTTAGAATGTAGCACGAAGTGTTCAACGCTTCTGCCCAAAAGCTTTTGGAGAGTTGGCCTTCAACTAGAAGGAGTCGAGCCATTCCACCAATGTTCTGTTTTTCCTCTCCACTACTCCATTTTGTTCTGGAGTCCTTGGGGAAGAGAACAGATGTTCAATCCTTGGTGCCTGCAAAAATCAGAAAATGCATTGTTATCAAATTTCCCCCGTGATCGTGCGGATTGAGCATATTTTATTACATTGCCAGCATGTCAATCTTGTTAAGAATTCTTGGAAGATTGTAAGTGTTTCACTTTTGTGTGCCAAGAATTGACCCATGTGAACCTAGAAAAGTCATCTACAATGACAAAACCAAACGTTTGCCATTGAGACTTAGAGTTCTAGTTGGTCCAAAAAGGTCCATGTGCACAGTTCATATGGTTTAGATGTGCTTACCGGTGCTTTAGATTTGAAGGACTTCCGGGTCTGTTTTCCCTGTGCACATGCATCACAAAACTTTCATTGTTGTTAAAAGAAATGTCAGGAAGTCCACTTACCAATTTGAGCTTCATGATCTTGTGCAACACGTTGTAGCTCGCATGGCCAAGCCTACGATGCCACAGGGTCAATTCATCTGTCTATTTGCAACAAGACACAAGTTGTCATTTTCTGGATCATCTAAGTCAACTAAGTAAATGTTTATTCACTTCTTTTCCAGAAAAATTTACACTTCCTGTTTCTTTATCAACAATTTGACATGAATTTGATTCAAACATGACGTTGGGGACCTCTATCACACAATTGACTTATGCTAAGCAAGTTGTGATTAAGGCCATCAACAACAGTAAATTTTCAATTAAATTGGAGGTACACTTACCAACATTACCTGTGCCAATGATTTGGCCTTTGTTGTTACCTCCAAGATGACTTGTCCTCCGTTCTTTCTCCACTAGGAAATAGATTTACCTTTGTCGCCCGTCATGTGCCTCGAACAGCCGCTATCCAAGTACCATTTTTTTGATGTTGGGCTGCTAGGCATTCCTGCAAAGTGGAGCACAAGAGGTTTTGGTAACCAAATTACTTTGGGTCCCAAAATTTCATTCATGCAACAAAGTAGTGTTTAGGAATCCAAACTTGTTTGAATTTTTGTTTCTTTGGATTATTCCAGCATTGTTTTTCATCATGACCAATCTTTTTGCATACATTGCATGAAGGAATTTTCTTTTCAATTTTTGTTGCTTGTTAGACTGTTTATTATTTGAAACTGTTTTGTCTGTCGACAGGCACCATTGCATCTGTCGACAGGTGGCTTTTCTTTTTGTTTGTGGGAACATTTTGTTAAGTTGCATTGCCTTGGTCTGAGACTGTCTGAATTATGTTGTGGGAACATGCTTGCTGTGCTTGGGCTAGGATCAAAATGAAGTGATCAATGACTCTCCTACTTTCTTTTGTTTGACAGGTTGATATCCTAAACCAATGCTTGGTTACATGTATTTTGGCGCCCAAAACCGCATCTAGATTTTGCTTCCCTTTTACAAATTTCATTAAGTCCTCAGATTTTTCTTTCAATTCCTTTCAGTTTGTTCCAACTTTTTCTTTGTTTCTAATTGTCTCTTGAAGGAATTCAATAGAGTGGCTTAAACAGTTTTTTCTTTTGTGTTTTTGCAATTTCATTTTCAAGCAATCCATTTCTTCATTATGAGTCTTTTCATCAACTTTCATCATTTCTAATTCTTTTGTCAGAATGCAATTCGTCATCATTGTTCTTATCATGCACAAGGGAGTGCATTTCTTTTTTAATGCTCTATTTTCAGATCTATATTCACAAACTTTTCAAATAAAGTAGTGTATGCTTCCTCCCATTCACTGTGCAGTGAAATCATCAAATGAGAAATTTACCTCGCTGGAGTCATCACTCCTAGCCATCAAGCATTTCACTTCTTCATCATCGGATGTTTCTTGTGCATCTTCATCTTCATCTTCATCACTCCAGGTGGCCAACATTGCTTGGCCTTTTTGGAGGTGAATTTTTCCTTCTTCAGCTTCTTCTTGAGTTCCGGCATTCTCCTCTCATGTGCCATTGTTTCTTGCATTCATAACAAACAATGTCAGATTTTGTTGGGACTCATATTTCTGTGAAAAATTCTCTTGAAAGGGTTTAGAGTTACCTGTGTCTCTCCTTTGAACTTCAGAAATTTTTGAATTGTCTAGTGAGCATTGCCATTTACCATCATCACTCTCACTAGATGTTCTTTCATCACTATCTTGTTGAATGGATTTCTTAGAGCTTGTTGATGTTTTGTTGGATGCTTTTAGAGCAATTGACTTCCTAGGATTTCTTCTAATTTTTTCTTTTGATGTTGATTTCATATGTCATAAGGAGCCAATTAGTTCATCCAATTTCATTTTAGAAAGGTCTTGGAATCCTCAATGACAGTGGCCTTAGTATTCCAAGATGAAGTAAGAGATCGAAGTATCTTTCTTACTAAGTCACTTTCAGAGTATTCTTCTTAAGACCTTTTAGCCTGTTAACTATTAGCATGAATCTTGCAAACATGTCTGATATGGTTTCATCAGTTTTCATCTTGAACATTTCATATTCAGACACTAACATGCTAACTTTAGTTTCCCTTACCTCGGACGTACCTTCGTAAATGAGTTCAAGTTTGTCCCACATCTCTTTTGCTGTTGAGCATGTGGAGACTCTTGAAAATTCCTTTGGATGCACCGCACATGCATCATGTTTAGTGCGCTCCAGTTGAGAGTTCCTTTAGCTATTGGTCTTTCGTCCAGGTGTCTTCGTCCTCGGGCAACACATATGGTCCTTGCTGACTATCTTCCACAGCTCGTATTTTGAGCTCTCAAAAATACCTGCATACGGTTTTTCCAATAAGGATAGTCAGTGCCATCAAAATAGGGTGGCCTGGTTACTGAATGTCCCTCGGCCATATACCCTTTGCTAGAATCCATAAGATCGAAAATCTCCTGATCGCTAGATCAAATGACGAAAAACAGTAAATCGGAGAAACCCTCTCTGATACCAATTGAAGGGTTATGCGGAAATACACAATACGGTAATCTAGAAGGGGGGGGGTGAATAGATTACGACAATTTTAAAACTATTGATGGCTTCTTTTCGATGCTACAACGATCTTAATGAAATTTGATTAGAATTCGATTAAGTATGAGACCGCTTGAGTTGATCTAAATGAGAACAGGGAATCAAACGTGCGTATGAACACCGTGCCTACCAATCATCTATCGCAAAACGCGAACAAACCACAGAACACGATGATTTAAGGTGGTTCGGAGTACACAACTCGTGTATCCTACATCCACCGTCCACACACACACGCAGAAACGACTGCTTATGAGCGAGTTCAACACAACAACTCAACCACACACACATTGTCTGATGAAACACGATCAGAACAACACAAATACGTGAATCAAGCACAAAGGATGCTCGAAACACAACCACACACACACACGATGGAATGGAAATTATGAGATGGAGAAGAATTAGGAATTAGGAACAAATCCGGTGGAATTCTTCTGTGGATCATCAAAACGCTCTTCAAACTTCGATTGGATGTAGATTGAGCGATGTAGAAGGTTGAATTGATGACGATCCGGTTCAGCTCCGCATAGATGGTGATTCCACGACGATCTGGGCGGAAAGTTGAAGCAGAGCAGCAAAATGGGGCTTTTCCTCTTGGTCCCTTGGAGGCTCTTGGATGGGAGGCTGCTCTCTCGAATTTGGCTCCAAAAGGATGCTATATAGTGTTAGGTAAAGGTGGGGGTCGTGGAGGAAGGAAACACCCAAGTGGGGGACAGATTGGAAACTCAAAATCTCATGTTTCCGTCGTCTGTCGACAGGTGCACTTGCATCTGTCGACAGGCGCACTCAGGCTGAGAACTGGGTTTCAGGAAATTGAGTTTCTGAGTGTATCTGTCGACAGGCAGTTTTATCTGTCGACAGATGCACTCAGGAATAGAAAAACTGAGCTCTGTCCTGGGTTGACTGTGTGAATCTGTCGACAGGTACATTGCATCTGTCGACAGATACACTCAGAGATGCAAACCTGAGTTCTGTCTTGGAATGACTATATGAATCTGTCGACAGGTACATTGCATCTGTCGACAGATACACCTCTTGACAGATTTGTGCTTTTGCTCATTTCTTCAATGCCTCTCAATGCTCCTCTTTCATGCTTGTGCACTACATGCAAATACATTGTTAGTGATGTACATTGTATGATTAGCAATGTTTAACTCAATCACTTTCATGGTGTTTTCATGGTAGTTAGCACATCAATTTTGCATTAAATCAATGTTCAAGGATGTTAATGTGATCATCAAAAACATGATATATGGAAAACCCAACAATCATGAGAAACATCTTTAGCATACAGGGGATCAGAACAATGCCTACTAGTAGAAGGAGAACCAAAAAAACATTTGTTGCTTGTGCTTGTCCTATGTGATATCTCAACAATGGCATATGCGTTTGCATTGGCAAATGACTGAAGAATGTACTACTCAAATTCCCTTACCTCTCACTCTATGTGTGTTATTGCCACTTACCCGAACCTTATATAATGTCTCAAAGATCCACTTCAGTCATTCATAGTTAATAGAACAATGACATAGGGTGCTAAAGTTAGGCATGCTAATAAACATTCTAATAAAGGCATAACATGCTAATGAACATGAAGTAGGATTAACCAAAGATATAGGATAACATGAAATAGGATAACCAACATGATATAGGATAAATGAAATAGTATTAACAACATGATATGGTTAAACATGAAATAGGATAACAAGCATGCTTTTAGAGATATGGAACACCTCGCAGTGCTAAAGTAAGGTATGCTAATAACATGAAATAGGAAGAAACTCTAAAGATAACAAAACATGCTAAAAAAACATGCTTATAAAGGCAGAACATGTAGTAAATATGAAATAGGATTACCCAAGATAGGGGATTAACCAACAAGAAATAGGAAATAAACATAAGCACTAGGGGTGTACACGGTTCGGTTCAGTTTCAAACCGAAATCCCCACGGTTCTGGCATTTTGGGGGGTTTTTTTTGCCAATTTTTGGGGTATTTTCTGACATTTTTGAGGGGTTTTTCTGAAAAGTTGGCAAAAAGAAGGGTTTTGGAGTTGGTCGCGAGTTTCGAACTCGCGACCACCCGGCGAGTGGAGGGCGTGCGACGGCGCCCTCCACTGCGCTACCCCTTTTTGGTTTAGTTTATTAGTTATTAACTATATATTATATTCGGTTTATTTTGGTTTCTGCTCTGAAACAGAACCGAACCACTTGGCTATGAAACCGAACCGAAACCGAACCAAACGAACGTCCGGTTCGGTTTTCCGGTTTGAACCGTAAGCACTGATAGAGATATAGAACACCTTGCAGTGCTAAAGTAAAAACACATGCTAATAAACATGAAATAGGAAGAAACTCTGAAGATAACAACATGCTTATAAAGGTAGAACATGCTATAAATATAAATAGGAATACCCAACTGACATGGGTTTAACCAACATGAAATAGGATAACCAACATAAGCATTGACAGAGATAAGGAACACCTCCCATGCTAATAACGAAAAAAAAAACATGAAATAGGAAGAAGAAGATTAACAAACATGCTTATAAAGGCAGAACATGCTAATAAATAACACCCAAATGCATAGGATTAACCAATAGGATATAGGATTAACCAACATGATATAGGATTAACCAAGTACATGAATTTGACAACCAACACCCAAACGAACACCCACAGAGGAGGGGGATATAAGGCACAAATATGAAATAGGATAAAAAGACCAAATGAGACTACTCTCAACATTGCAAAGGAACACCAAATGAACACCCACAGAGGAGAGGGATAAAGGGCACGGTGAAAAAGAACAATTGCATGAAGATTGCAAAGGAAAACCCAGAGAAAAGAAGAAGAATATGGCCAGGGTGTCTTAGAACACCACCTTGAAGAAGAGATGGAGAGGAGAGGACTAGCCGGTGTAGGAAGCTTCTTAAAAGACCATAGTATCTGCTTAAATAGACCCTCAATGATGAAAAAAAAATAGAGATAAAGCAAAGGAGAACACCCCGTGAACACGGTCAAAGCATCGTAGACCCATGATGCATTGTCGCTCGTGAGAGAAAGCTACTGAGAGATGGATGGTGAACCCTAGAGCTAGGTAGGGAGAGCTACAGAGGAAAACCCATGTAGGGGGAGCTGCAGATGGATGGCGAACCCATGAGCCTTCGCATGTGAGCCAATAGGAATTGCAAAGGAAGAAGGGTGATCGAAGGGCAGGTCGATTCCACGATAGAAAAATCCTACTGTTGTTGCAGAGGAAGAACACGGGAGGTTGAAAGGAGGAGGACGAAGAGGGGTGATCAAATGCAAGGTGGGAAAAAGGGGGGTGAGAGGGCAGTACGCACGAGGGGGTGAAAAAGGTGTAAAAATTGGTTGAAAAGCGGGGGTAAAATGGTAGTAAAAAAAGAGTTAACCCTACTCCACCTCTAGAGGTTTGTGATTAACCCAATTTACATCTACCCTAACCCATTTTGACCCAGGTTAAAATTTCTTGCTTTCCAAATCACTTTTTTGCCTAACCCAAGGTTAACCCAGGTTAATCTTATGCTAACCCTTTTCCAAATAGGCCCAATAAGGCCCTAAAAAGACAAGTGCTACTTGACGGAGGTCACCTCTAGAGCTTGTAGAGGTCACTTTTAGAATCCTAACCATCTAGCAACTACGATCGGAGACTTGACTTGGTAATTTTGCCTGGTATTCCGACTTGTAATTTGACTTGATACATCGAGTTTATTGACCCCTTACTTTAACTCGAGTAGTTGACTTGTAACTACAAATTGGCACTCTGACTCGATTATTCGAGTTGTACCCACCTGACTTGATATTTGGGACACCGACTTGATTTGATCTGACTTCAGAATACTCGACCTCAAATTGACTTTAGTAAGTTTGGTTCGACTTTTGATAGTTCTATTTGATTTGACTGCTATATGTTCAATTTCGATTCAACTTTTGTAAGCTCAATTTTTATTCAGCTTCTATATGTTTGACTTCTATTCAACTTCAACAAGTTCGACTTCGATTCATCTACAGTAAGCCTGACTTCAGGATGACTACAACAAGGTTTGATTTTGTATTGACTTTAGTTAGTTTGACTTGAATTACACTTCAATTTGGCTCAATATTGGTTTGGATTCCATATAATTTGCCTTTTGACTTTGGTTCAACGTTGTCTTTGACCTTCAACTGGAAACTTCATTTTTGATCGGGAAACTTGACTCTTAGCCTAGATCTTCAATTTTGACCAAGAGTTTGACTTTAAAATCTGACTTTCAATATGGAATGTCGAAGATTTTGAACGTGATCGACATTTTGATACTCGAACTAGAACTTTGCCTTCTAACCTCGAAAATATTGATTCTCAGCCTACAAGTCTGATTTTGGTTTCAAACTATGATTTTTGATCAGGAAACACCGATTTCAACTGGGAACTTCAATTCGTTGGCTTTTGACTTGAAATTTCAGTTTCTAACTTAAATCCTCATCATTGAAAACTTTTATTACCACTTGGAACTCTGCTTATATGATTTAACCTTTTCCACCCTTCTGCACTCCTTAGAATATACAATTGTGTTTATTTGTCTTATCCTTGAAACTCTTCAACATAAATAATGACTGAAATCATGACTATATGGGATATCAATGACTATTTGGGTCTTCAGACTCCTTTGGACAAATGTTTGTACAAATGGGGTGATCCATCCCCGGAGGAGCACTCGGATTTGTTTACTATCTGCGCATATCGATAATGGATCTACTGAGTGTTTTGACATGACACCACTAATATGCTGAATTAGTAGATATTCCCATTACATGTTAATGTTTACTTGTTACAGTTTTTAATGACAAATACTGTGAGACCCGGCCCTCTTAGGCCCTTAGCCCTGTCCTCTTGGTCGTGACGGACCCCTTGGTTGCGACGTTGTCGCACCAGAGGAGCCGGTCGCGACATGCTTTTAGTCGCGGCACACCTGGCCGTCGCGTTCTAGTCATGACAGAGGTGGGCGTTGTGTTCTTGTCTCGATGTCTGGAGGCGACGTGACTGCTTTTCTGACCGTTCTGACTGCTGTCCTTTCTGTCAGAGTGACTTTTTCGGGTGTCAGGTGCGTATAGTGTTGACGCGACCTGGCAGGCCGCCGCGTTATGGTTTTCCCGATCTTTGAGGTTTGACCACTTTTGGTGTCGCACAGGGGTAGGGCGTCACGATGTGGTTGCGACCTGCAGGGCGGTCACAACAAGGTTATTATCGCGCCAGCCCGACCCATCACGTCTTTGGGCCCGTTGGTTCAAAACCGAGGCCGGTGCCCATTTCCCCTTCTCCCTTTCCGTTCTTCTTCTCCCCCCTTCTTCTTTCCTCTCCGAGCCTCTTTGCTTCTCCGACGGTTCTGGGTGTTTTGGGCGAGGAGGTGACGTCTCCTTGGTGTACACGACGTCCGTGTGGTTTTAGGAGCGAGGAGGAGATGGCCATTCCGACGTGAAGGCCCCAACGAGTCGGCTCTACTCCTTGAGGTAGGGACCCCTCTTTCCCTCTCGTTCTAGAATGCTCCTTTCCCCTTGAGATTCCTTGTTTCTCCGCGGTTTTGGGGTGTGTGAGATCCATGCTCCATGGTTGTGAGGTTTCCTTTGAGTGTAGATCTTCTTGTATAATGCATGATTCGTGGGGTTGAGGGTAGTTTGGTGGTTTTACAAGCTTTCCTACATGTTTCCCATGCTCCCCTCCCCCTGTGGATATGTTTGTACGATTTTTGGGGTGGTCCTTGGGAGGATGGTCCCAGGACCCCTCTCGACTGAGGTCGCGACCAGTTTAGGGATTGCGATGATGTCGCGACCGACATGGCCGCCGCGACATCATCGCGACATCCTATGGCGTCACGACATTGTCGCGACCGGCCGTGGTGTCGCGACAGCCCGTGGTGTCGCGACAATATCAGATGCAGGTAGGTTCTTGCGGAGTTCCATTTCCCGTGGAGTCTTCTCCGTTTCCAGTTCTTTCTGTACCAGTGGCACCAGTGCTAGTTCCTAGTACGGTCCTACACTAGTTGTTCACCCAATGCTCGGCACCTGAGGGCTTGTCCCGTGAGAGAGGTTGTTACTGTTTACCTGGGACCCCATCCTCGTGCGCCTTAGAGGGAGCGTTCGGGGTGACGAGCGTACTCGAGTCACAGACTCTGGAGTAGAGGGGAAAACGGTGGTTAGGACAGTGTCATCGAGTCATTTGTAGAGCTCTCTTGGTTGGTCTGGGACATCGAGGACGACTGGAGTTCTACCCGGTGTAGACCAGCCAGTCCTTTTTCTCACTACCTCGCTCTTTGTGGCCCCGGAACCACCTAGAGAGGCCAGGCGTGGGACCATAGTCCGGCCAGACTATGGCGGTTACTGTTGTGTACTTTGTGCTCCTGCCCCCACTCTGACGAGAGTAGAGGTTTGGACGCTCCTGACCGGTTGACTAGTGGTAGTGGTTTCCATAGCTAGTGTCTTTTGTCCAGGTAGGGTTCACTCTGTCTATGTTGCCAGCCGTGTGGTGGTCACGTCATGTAGGTTGTACGGAGTTTTCCGACCATGGTGTCCTTTTGTACCGTTGCTAGTTAGTTAGCTTTACTTCTGTGCTTTTCTGTATAGCTTAGAATATATATAGAACTGTTGTCATTTAATTTGTTTATATATATTCTTTCCCGCTTGTTAGAGCCAGTAGGAGATTGGTAGTCCATACTGAGCTTCTGTTGTGAATCTCATCCCTTCTTTTTCTAGGTGAGACTTCTCACAGCGGCCGGGTGCACGTCGGGCAGAGGAAGCAGGACGGTAGTTGTCGTCCCCGTAGCTAGCAGTGGATTTCCCCCCTTCAGTTGTACTTCACCCTCGGGGTATGCCCCTAAGGGCTCTGTCCTCCCCCTTTCTACTTGTACTAGTTGTGTGTGTGTTGGGACTGTACCTAGAGCGATACGCTGCGGTCTCGCTCTTTTTTCTGCTTCCGCGTGTGTGCTCCTAGTTCAGTAGTTGACATTCATTTCCTTTACATATTTTGTTAGACTTGTGTTATACCCCTTCTGGGTCCCTGGATCCATGGGTGGCAATCGTGAAAATTGGGTCCTCGGCTGTGGCCGAGGGTCGGGTTCTCGGGGTCATTACAAATACTGCCATGAATAGTCATTCTACGCTTGAAGTTTGATGAACAGTTAATGTATGCTTAACACTGGATATCATTATTCAGTTCTTCTACATACTGATTTACTTCTTCTACTGTTACTTGTATCCTATTTACTGGTGCCACAATTACTTTTGATTCATGTATATTTGTATAATTCCTTGATATTGGAGGGTAACTCCTACTTGGCACAATTGCTCATACTGTTCCTTTCCCCCAAGTGATCTACAGTTCTAGAAGACGGGACATCGGGAATTGTGTGTTGAGTGTTCAACCCTGTTACGTCTGCTCTTTCAAATTTTAGTTTGTGAACATGTAAATGTACTAGCTTAGAGAAATGACAATTGATTATTATTAGTTAACCCTTGTGTAAGGTGAGACCCGAGCAATTTCTAGCCGGTGAATTTGAAATTTCTCTTTATTTTCCCATTCCATCGCATTTCGACATTTATAAATGTCGAGACATAATAAATGTTGGTTGGGTTGGCTGCCCTTGTGACTAGAATTCAGCTTGAGGATATTTTCATCTATCTTGTTTAGTGTTTGCCATGGAAATTGGTGTTAGGGATAGGATAGGTGACTTTGATAAACGAACTAAGAAATTGTGTGTATGGCAGCGGAATTTAAATAAGTAAAACACACAATTCGATCAGATCCAAGTGTGGTGTGTGAATATAGTGAATAAGAACAGTAAACCACACATCAAACCACAATGCACTGAAGATTTTAAGGTGGTTCGGAGAACACAACTTGTGTCTCCTACGTCCACCTCCTCACAATGGAGGAACCACTAGCACAAGTGCAATACAAACTGAGTACAACGACTCCAACCTCTTTGAGTGCAACGACTCAAAGAAACCCAGGAGATAGGCACAACGACCTACTCTAAAGACCACTTGTGAATTCAGCAAATCACAAGCCCTTGAGCACTACGGCTCAAACACCAGAGCACAACGGCTCCAACCAGAGCACTAGGGCTCTAAAATAGAGTACAAAGTACTCGAACCTCTGGATCACAATAGATCCAAGTTCTGCTAGAACAAGCACACTTAGAGAATAGATCCTCTAGCACGATCTATCTCAGTACAATAGAAATGGTAGAGACAAATAGAATTGGGAGATCTGTGTAGAACACATACACAGATTCCCCAGAGAATTGACACTCTAACCAAGTACAGACTCGACTGGATCTCCTTCTTGACCAGCACGGCTGCAATCACGAGCTCCTTCTCTTCTTCTCCTTCTTCTTCCCTTGGCAGCGCTGCTCTGCTCCTCTGGATGCAGATGCCTTTTTCCGCTCTTCCTCCCTTCTTCTAGAAAGCTCTTGGCTCTTGTCTTGCGTGGGATGCCTTTGGAGTACCAAACACATGGGTATTTATAGCCCCATATGTCCATAAGGAGCCTTAGGGTACGTGGGCACATGATCCAAGACCAATCCCATTGATCCCTAGGAGGCCACGTGTCTAGATGGATCTTAAGATGAAAATTCAGCCAGAGTGTGTCGACACTGTCACTGAGTGTGTCGACACATTGTCCCAACTGCACAAAATAGGTCTTCTGGAGATGGGACTAGTGTCGACACTGCCACTGGCTGTGTCGACACACTGTCCCAGTCATGCAACTGGGTATTCTGGAATCTGGGACTAGTGTCGACACTACCAAGGGCTGTGTCGACACACTTGACCCTGTCTTCATGAAAAAGCTTTAGAGACTCTGACCCAGTGTCGACACCATCAATGGGTGTGTCGACACTACCATGACAAAATATGTATACACCTGTAAATTTAACACATAATCATTAGTACAAGATATTATCATTAAAATATGAGATATTAAACATCAAAAACATGTTGTTTAAGCATTATTGTGATATGTATAAAATGTATAACGTGTTCAACATATCATCATCAAAATCACAATATGTCATCATCAAAATCAAAGAATGAGTGATGTTTATTGGTCATCATTAAAATACAACTTTAGGAAATTTCAAAACACACTCAACCCAACAATTGGAGTGTAGAGAAGTAGATAATTATTCAGGGTTGATCTAGTACTGAGATTGAGACAAGGTCATCATTAATTGTTATTACGAAGATTGGTTTACTTCACTCTTTTAATCTTGTTGAGTTATCTGTGCCTTCGCCTTCTCCGTGATTTCGTAGTGCGGTATTAGGGCAGCCCAACCCAATCTTTTTTTGCATGCATTAAGGGTCTATTTGTTTCACTGTAAATCTCACGTAAAAATATTTTCAAGAAAAAATTCATACAATGACGTATTTGGTACCCCTAAAAAGCTAATCTATGAAAATATTTTACCTAAAATTCATAGATTTTGGCATTCTTGATGAGACCCCGAAAGCTATTTTCCTCGAATTCCTTTTCATGTAGGATTTCATGTGCCAGACTATAATCTTTGCTCTAATTCCTAGTGCCTCTTCTGCACTGCCAACTGCCATATCTAAGATAGTGACTAATGACTGTTGATCGGCAACAGCAGTCGGCGCTGGTGACCGACGACTAATGCTTGACAGCAGGCGGTCAACAGCCAGCGCCCAGCCTAGCATATAACGTCATAATCATTTGGATCGCAGTTTAGTGGGTTTGGTGGCTAGTGTGTGTGGCTAATAGATAATGTTTGGTGTTTGATGTAGTTCTGTGGGTGTTATGGTCCGAAAAAACAGACCCAACACAGCCCCTGGTTCTCAGTTTAAGAACACGATGGGAGGCAACGTCATGTTTTTAAAACGCGACCACCACAGACGTCGTGTTCTTACCACCACTTTTTCGTACGTTGCGCCTACATGCGCAACACTTGGCTCATGCAAGGTTGTCGCGTGTTCGACGTTTAATCACGAAAGAGGAGGTCATCGCGATTTGAACGCGACGACATACTACGTCGTGATTTTGATTGTGTGGTTTTAATGACCAAAGGTCAACAAAACAGAGCTAGGAACTCTGTTCGACTGAGGAAGAAGGTTGTTGCGGGTTTCTTTGGTGATTCAAGTTTGTGGCTTGTAGTTTGGCGTGTTTCCATCGTGAGGAGGTTGTTTGGAGCACGAGAAACGCCAAGGCAATGTTATTCTTCACATTCTTCATATTGGTAGGGGAATTCTTCTTGTTTTTCGGATGTACAGATTGAGTTTGAAGTATTTAATATGTGGAATTGTTCATAGTCAGAAGATTGCATGCTTAAGTAGCTGTGTGAATGCATATATTCAGATCTTACAACTGTACATGAGTGTTTTAGAGATTTTCCAGAGAAGAAGGTCGGGTTGGGGTTTCGACTGAGAAGGCGACGACATGATCCGTTGTGATTTAGCTTCTGAACGCGATAATTTCCCCTGTTGCGTTTTGGCTTTTAAAAGCAACGTCTGTGTACGTCACGTTTTAAAAGCGACCACCCGACCCTTTGTGTTTTGCTTCTGAGGGTTATAAGAGTATTTCTGGTTATGTGAGTATTATGGTATTTCTGGAAGGTATGGAAGCGGTGCATTGGCACGTGTTGAGTTTAATGAATGTCGGGTTTACATGGTTTGTGCATACATGGCGAGTTGGGTAGTACGACGCCTTCCATGGTTACCTCTTGAGTCGGTTACCCCAGGTTCTCTGTGAGCCAGACACGTTAGTGCTTGGGGTTTGTCCTTGTACTGTGTGTAATGTCGAGGTCTATGTCATCTTCCTGGACACCCTCACTTGTTTGTCGAGTTGTACATCCGACTAAGGGGCAATGACTTGTGGTGTGTTGGCTTTTAGTTTGGTCGCTTGTAGTGCACTCGTGGTTGGGGGACAGACATCGGTAGACGTACTAGTCCCATGTTCCATAGCCTCACTCTAAGGGTTCCAGAACTCTTAGAGGTGTGTCAGGCATGGGTCTACAGCGTGTCACTATAGGTGTGGTGTTGGTTGGTCTCCACAGCTTGTTGGCAATGTAGAGGTGGAGCTATAGGTTGACCTTCATTCGTGGCTACGAGACTGAGAGGTAGTCCTATGTGATTTGTCCAGGTCAGTGGCTGGTGTCGTGAACCCGACTTCGTGACCTGAGTGCGGCATTAGACTTGTTTATTTAATTACAATTGTAGTATCATGCGTAGGTAGCTGGTTAATTGTTTAATTTAGTTCTTTACTCCTGCTTCTCACGAGATTGTTGTTGTTTCAGATTTTGAGGGAATTTCCCTACTGAGCCAGTGACTTGTGAGGCTCACCCCTACTCCTTTTAGATGAAGGAGAGCAGAAGGGTTCCCGTCCCTCATCTAGTTCAGAGCCGCATCGTAGCGGAGTTGGGCCTGCACCACCAGTAGTGTAATTTTATTTTTTGTTTCACCTCGGGGTATGCCCCAGGTTGTTATTGTACTTTGTACTTTGACTTTAGGTGAGCACTAGCTATGTAAACCTCATGTAAATATGTGTGAGATGTGCAATCCTATATATGTTTAGTGTGTTCTTTTATATTTCCACAGACATTTGTGTTGGTATCCCTTGCGAGGCATCAGCCTGTTCACGGGAGACAGAGTCGGGTCCGGCTCATTGTGTAACAACATGGAATTTTTAAAAACCTAAATAAATAGGAATAAAATAATAATAATAATAATAAGTTTATGAAGAGGCCTGATTAAATGCGCACTAAATGATAGAGCAATAGATAAAACAGTCAATAATCATTATGGGCTGCCAAAAGTAATCTATGTTGAAGGTAATCGATTCCCAAAGTAATTGATGTTCAAGGTAATCAATGCCCTAGGTAATTGATGTACAAGGTAATCGATGTTCAAGGTAATCGATGCCCAAGGTAATCGATGTCCAAGGTAATCAATGTTCAAGGCAATCGATGCCCAAGGTAATCGATGTCCAAGGTACTCGATGCTCAAGGTGATCAATGTTCAAGGTAATCAATGTTCAAGATAATCGATGTTTAAAGGTAATCGATGTTAGTTAATAATCGATGTTGAATAGTAATCGATATTTGGGGCAATCGATGTATCAAATTGACTGGCCCAGATATAATGTTGTCAGTCGAAGTTGGACTTCGGATATGACGAAGTTAGCTTTGTATATGACAAAGTTAAGCTTCGATTAATTATGACCAAAAAAAAGTATACTTCATATATGACGAAGTGAACTTCGGATATGACGAAGTTAACTTTGTATATGATGAAGTTAAGCTTCGACTGTTCAAGAGCAAAATGAAGTAGACTTCGTATATGACGAAGTGGACATCGAATATGACGAAGTTAGCTTCGCATATAACGAAGTTAAGTTTCGAATGATCAAGACCAAAATGAAGTAGACTTCGTATATGACGAAGTGGACTTCAGATATGACGAAGTTAGCTTCATATATGACGAAGTTAAGCTTCGACTATTTAAGACCAAAACAATGTAGACTTCATATATGACAAAGTGGACTTCGGATATGACGAAGTTATATTCATA
>CM024761.1:127267297-127298650 GCA_014218235.1 Colocasia esculenta
TGGTAGATAGATTCTCAAAGACTGCGCATTTCTTGCCTATGAAGAAGAAGCAGTAGTTGAGAGTTTAGCTAGATTGTATGTTAGTAGTATTATTAGATTGCATGGGGTACCGAAGTCGATCATTTCAGATCGAGATCTGAGATTTACTTCGAGGCTGTGGAAGGGTCTTCAAGATGCGTTAGGTTCGGAGTTGAAGCTCAGTTCGGCGTTTCATCCCCAGACAGATGGACAGTCCGAGAGGACTATTCAGACGCTCGAGGATATGTTGAGGGCGTGTGTGCTGGATTGGAAGGATGATTGGGAGCGCCATTTACCTCTTGTGGAGTTCGCATACAACAACAGTTTTCATGCGAGTATTGGTATGGCTCCATTTAAGGCGCTGTATGGTAGGCCCTAAGATCTCCTTGTGTTGGGAGGAGATAGGCGATAGGCAGTTGATCGGTCCAGAGTTAGTTCAGGAGACTTCGGATAAGGTCCAGATGATTAGGAAGAGGCTTGTTGCGGCACAGGATAGGCAGAAGAGTTATGCCGACAACAGGAGGAAGGATTTAGAGTTTGCAGTAGGTGAGCATGTCTTTTTAAAGATTTCGCCTACTCGTGGTGTAGTTAGATTTGGAAGCATAGTAAGCTAAGTCCTAGATTCATTGGCTCGTATGAGATTCTCCGACGATTGGGCAACATGGCATATGAGCTAGCTTTACCCCCAGCGTTAGCTAGTGTTCATCCTGTTTTCCACGTTTCTATGCTCAGGAGGTATGTCAGAGATCCATCTCAAGCTATTGGTCATGAGCCAGTGGAGATCCAGCCAGATCTTTCTTATGTGGAGCAACTAGTAGCTATTCTTGACCGGAAAGTTCAGCATCTCCGGAACAAGAGCATTGCGTCGGTGAAAGTGTTATGGTGCAACTTCTCGCGAGAGGAGGCTACTTGGGAGCTTGAGGATGCAATGAGGAAGAAGTATCCTCAATTGTTTGAGTAGTGTCGGTCTAACTTCGAGGACAAAGTTTCTTTAAGGGGGAGAGGGTGTAAGGCCCTTGATTTTCATCTTGAGTGTTTTCTTATGTATATATGGTATATGAGTACATACTATTGATGTATAGAGTATTGTGCATAGTATTTATATATATATATATATATGCATGAGTAAATAATATTGTAGTGCATTGTTTAATATATATATACATATGTGTGATGTATATAGTTCTGCAGTTTTAAGTTCTGTTCGGGCAGCCAGTAGATGTCATGATGGGTGGACGCCAATGCCATTCAGCGGCCACATCGATGGACGCCAACTGAGAATGGCGGCCACTGATGTTGACGTTGATTTTGCAGATCTGTTGGGATTTCAGATCCGGAAACGCCCCGAAAATGTCACCCTAGATTTGGAAACCGTTCCCTAACGGTAACCTAGCCTAACCCTTATGCGTATCCGACCCCCCCCCCCTTTATATTGCCTAGTTTCGACCCAATCTATACTTGACTCTTGGGTCAAAAACCTAGACTTTTTGTGCGAAAACTGTTTTGGAACTCTTCGATCCGGCTACTGGAGGCTTCATCCGGCGATCGGCATCGACTGGAGAGGACTCTGAACATCCGGGAACGACTTCCCCACGCTGGTGTGCATTGAAGATCAATAGGGAACCCGGATAAAGAAGGATTTGAAGGCTCTTTGGCTCTGGCCGAGGAGAGCTTCTTCCACTCAAAACTTCGATTGGGGATTTTATCCAAGGCAAGTAACCCAACAACATCATCCCTACATGTGTCTAGTATGTCCCAGAAATTTTACGGATTTTTCTCGTGTCCTGGAACCCCATTCAAGTGATCTTTTGGCGTTCAGTCTGTGTTCTGCACAGACAGGAACTTAACGGCAGGATCTCTTGCCGTTAAGATCTTAAGTGGCGGCGGCGATCTTTATTGCCCTTAACCTGGTAAACGGCCACCCTTGCTGTTTAGTTCTTCAGGCAGAAACAGTTGGTCTGTCTGCCCTTTATAACCTATTTTCTGGGATTTCTGTGCATGAGGATATATGGTAAATCTTGTATGTTATAAAGTATATATATATATCATGGAGTATGTTATGAAATTTTGATGAATTTTCGTTTACTGCAATAATTACTGGAAAATTTTGAAACACTGTTGTGAGCATGTTAAATTACTGTTACATGATTTTGTGATAAAGTTTGATGTCATAAATTTTCTATGGTAGTTAAATCATCATCAGAATGTACTATTACAATTTGATAAATTTCTGATGGGTGTATAAATTATTACATTTTTCTGAATTGAAAAACAGTGAACATGCCTATTAGAGTAGAAAAATGTTATAAATAGTGTGAAAATAATTAAAATCCCAGAAATTAGCATATGTTTAGTACGGTTAGCATGCAGGTGTAGCATGAACTATAGGTCTGAATTATAACAATTGTGTAAATTGGGCTATTTTAACCGTAGATAATATCACTGTTTGAACATTATTAAATAGTGGATATTTCAGAAAATTTTGAAACTTCGTATATGTGATATTTGAACAGTAAATGACCTGTGGTTAAATTTTCATGTTCATTGGATAACCTTAGGTACTGATACAATATTTTCATCATGAAAAAGGTATGGTTTAGTGAAATTAAAAATGATTAATGTAGTTATAGCCTGATAGGAATCAGTTAGTAGTTGTTAAACTCTGAAACAGTAGTATCATGCTAGAAAAGACTGAATTATGTAAATATGTGAGTAAGAAATGGATGTGTTAAATTGAACACTAAGAGTATGTTAAAAAGGTGAAAAATGTGTAACTGTGCCAATGGGTGACACTGCTACCTTAGAGGGCTGTGGAACTGTACTGTGGTAAAGTCCCACGGAAAAGTTCAATGTGTGTGATGTCCCATGGGCATTGGGATTAAATCCTGGAGGCGAACAAGTATCGCTAGTTAGGGTGGAGAGTGCTTCTCCCGGTTCTGCGCAGTAACAAAGGTTTATCACTAGAATGCCTAGGTGATAAATAAGTGTTGTGTGATTAGTATGTGTCCTTCTAAAGGTGGTTTGGGCTATGTGTCACGGCATTAAGTAAATGTGAAATTGTGTTTAAGTGAAAGTGAATGTGTAAATGTGAAACCATGTAAAGGAATATGTGTCCATATGATTCCTTGTGATAGCATGTAATATGGTAAATCCTTAAATCAATGTGTTGTGTATGTAGCAAACAGCAAGCTTTTCATGGGTATAAATAGTTAAACCAAGTGAAAATGATTTTAGAATCCATGCTAGAAGTATCTTCTTAATATGTGTACAAACTCCGTATTTAAATGATTAATGGTCAGCATGGAAATGTGTAAAGTAATGTGATGCATGTAAGTTAATGTGTTTGAGTTACTTGTTGTGTTCTTTTGGACTCATTCTTGCTTTGGCGTACAGGTGCAGACGTTTCTCCTTCTTCCGAGGAAGTCGTTAGGAGCGACTCGGAGCGGGAGTAGGAGACATTGTGGATTTAGCATTGTATTTTCATTTTCATAAGTATGTAATAAAGGACTCTGTGTAGTCTTATGTGGACAATGTACTTAATTCATTGTTTTAGTTATGAAATGTCTAGTTTCTTTTCTTCTATATGGACTGTGGATAAAATGTGGATGATGGAATAAGATATCTCATTAGTTATTTCTTTTCCACTGTCATGTGATATTTATATTTGTGTATATTTCAGCCTATCGTACTAGTATTGGGTAAATGTCCCACTGTGGCGACGCTTTCTATATCGACGTGGGTTGGTAGAACCGTATCGATATAAAGAGGGTCGTTACAGAGATTGGTATCAGAGAGATGGTTGAGATTGTACATAAATATGCATATACCATCATCTTCATTATATGCTAAGTCTCTATAGATTGTCCATATAGTTAGGAATCTGATAGATTAGTCCTTAATTGTGATTAAATTATTTTACAGTATATGGCTTCACGCGGTAGACGTGGTGGTGTACCTGCTCATGATGGCGAGCAGAGGAGACGTGGTGGCTTCACCCAGTATGTCTACTAGTGTCCGTAACCCCCAACCACGAGCGCGCTACAAGCAACAAACACAAACTCTCACAAGTTGTTGTCCCACTGTCGTCTTTCCCTCAGCCGGACGTACAACTCTACATAAGAGTGAGGGTGTCCAAGAAGACGACACAGACCCGACGATACACAAGTACTGGGATAAACCCCGAGTACTAATGTGCTTGGCTCACTCAAAACCTAGGGTACCCGACTGGAGAGGTAACCACAGTAGGCATCGTACTACTCGTCACACACCCACAAACCACGTGAACACCACTGCTCTCAATCTCAACAAGTGCCGATGCACTACTTACCATTACCATAAACAATAAATAATGATAGTCTGATATCACGTAATCATGCAAAGTCCATTATCCCACAGAAGCCAAAATGCGATAGGGTCAAATGTCGCTTTCAGAATCTGACGCCTCGATACGGCACGTTCTGAAGCAGAACACGATGGGTCAGGCTATCGTGTTCTGAACATGACAGTTAGGTCCATCGCCTTCATAGACAATGACCCAAATCCGGGGTTCCATCTCTGGAGTCCCCATGCAAACCATTTAAACCACCATAAACCCAAGTATTCATGCTCAACCACTACACTAACATGGTATCTACCATCTATAACCAGTATAATAAGCTAAACATGCTTCACATGCAATTCACGACGAGAAACAGGGCAGAATCTCCCTACCTTTGTGAAGAACGTGATGAACGCGATAACCAGGTGTTTCCTCCACTCCGTACCACGTCCTCGCGGCGAGACCACGCCAAAAACAACTCCCAAACTCCAAATCGCCTAAGAACCAGCGAAAACCTCCTCCCCTTGGCCGAACAGAGCTTGCTGAGCTATGTTTGGCCAACCTAGGTTAAAAAAACTTCGGGGTTGAGAACGCGATGTACGCTACAGTCGCGATCAGATTGCGACAGAGGAGTACGTCGCCTTCTCACTGTTGATGCCAGCAGGCCGCCCAGCACGCGCCATACGGCGGACATGCAGACGTAGACCCCGAACGGCGTTTCCATGAACGCGACGCTCAGGGCCGTCGCGTTCAGAATGCGACGCACACTCTATCGCATTCACAGACAGAGACCCTATGAGTGCTCTGGGCCCATCTGTCGGCCCATGAAGCCCTAAAACATGCATAAACACCTGAAACCAAATTATAGGCCACACACTGGCCACCACAACCACTAAGCCACGATCCGAACGGTCAATACACACATTACTATCACCTAAAAGAAATTTCGTCCTCAAAATTTAAGAAAAAAGCTCAGCAAAAAATTTTCAATTAAGCATGCAGGGTACTATCACCTTAAGAATTTAAAGCTTACTCAAACAAGTATGGATACACTTTCATCATCTCCTCTACCAATTCCCACATATCCTCTCCATCTGCCTGTTCTCCCATCTGATTTTTACTAATTTAATTTCTTTATTTCTCAGCTTCTGGGTCTTGCATCTTGTAATCTGCACTGGATATTCTGGCATTGTCATGTCTGGCTTCAAATCATCTCGCTGGTAACTAACCACTTGGAAGGATCTCGAATATATCTCTTGAGCATTGAAACATGGAGCACATCATGTGTATCTGTGAAGTTTGTTAGAAGATCTAATTTGTAAGCTGTTTCCCCATTTCTAGTATCTGGAATGGACCAACATATCTCAGACTCAATTTGCCTTTCTTGTTGAATCTGAGCACACCTTGGTAGGAGAAACCTTCAGAAATACATAATTACCACTTCAAACTACAATGGCCTGTGTCTGGTATCTGCATAACTCTTTTGACGGCGCTGCACTGTCTGAAGCTTTTCCTTGATAAATTTAACCATTTTTGAACATTGCTGAATCAGTTCTGGTCCCATAACCTGCCTCTCACCTACCTCATTCCAGTTCAATGGTGTTTTGCACGGTCTGCCATACAAAGCTTCATAAGGTGCCATTCCAATGCTCGTATGATAACTATTATTGTATGCAAACTCTACCATGCCCAAGTGATGCTCCCAAGCACCTCCCCATACTAAACAACAAGCTCTCAACATATCTTCTATAGTCTGAATTGTTCTTTCTATTTGGCCATCTGTCTGTAGATGATAAGCTGAACTGTACCTCAATTCTGCGCCAATTACCCTCTGCAAACTCCTCCAAAAACTTGAAGTGACCTGGGATCCCTATCCGAAACAATGGTAACTGGAATCCCATGTAGTGGTACTATTCTGTCTACATATAATCTAGCTAATCTGTCCACAGTCCATGTCATGCTTACTGCTAATAACCTGCAAACCTTGGTTAATCTATCCACAAAAACCCAAATACCATTATGACCTGCTGATGTCCTGGGCAAACAACTACAAAATCCATGGTGATATCATCCCATTTCCACTATGGAATGGGTAATCGCTGCAATAATGCTCCTGGTCTCTGATGTTCTGCTTTCACTTGCTGACATGCAAGACATCTAGATATAAACTCTGCAATTTCTTTCTTCATATTCGACCACTAGAAGTGTTTCTTCAAATCTTGATACATCTTAGTACTGCCTGGATGGATGGTGTATCTAGACCTGTGAGCTTCCTATAACACTTTTTGTCTAACCTCGGCTTCAGCTGGAATATATAATCGACCCTTTAGTCTGACCACACTGTCATCATCAAGTGCAACCTCCTCCATTCTCACAATATCTACCAAATTTTCACCTGTTCTATGTTCTTCCACTATCTGCCAATACAAAGAAGGTTCCACTGCACTATTTGCTAACACTGCTCGCCGCTGATTATTTGGCACAAATAATGAATTTCCTACTACATCTTCATAAAATTTCCATTCTCTCATCATCATCTGATTCATAACTGCTTTCTGCTCAATGCATCTGCCACAACATTAGCTCTGCCCAGATGGTATGCTTAGCTGAAATCATAATCATTCAAATATTCCATCAACCTGCGCCCTCAAATTCAAATACTTCTGTGAAAAGATGTACCTCAAGCTCTTATGATCAGTAAATATCTCAAAACCTCTCGCTGTACAAGTAGTTCCACCATATCTTCAATGCAAACACAACTGCTGCCACTCTAAATCATGTGTCGGATAATTTTCTTCATGCCTCTTCAGCTACCTGGATGCATAGGCTACCACCTTTCCATGCTGCATAACTGCTCCTAAACCTCTTCTAGATGCATCTGTATAACACAAATCCTCCGATGCCTGAGGGTATTTCCAATATGGGTGTTGTGGTAAGCCTCTTCTTCAATTCTGTAAAACTGTGCCGACAATCTGAAGACCACACAAAGGGCACTCCTCCCTTCTTATCAATCTTGTCATTGGTGCTGCAATCTTGGAGAAATCATGAATGAACACCTATAATAACCTACCAGACCAAGAAAACTTATAATCTTTGACACTGTCTTTGGCTCTTCCCACTTCATTACTGCTTCTACCTTGGCCGGATCAACTGCAACACCTTCACCTGAAATCACATGACCCAGAAACTGAATCTCTTTCATCCAGAACTCACATTACTGAACTTGACATATAACTGATGATCCTGCAAAGTCTGCAATGTAATCCTCAGTGCGCTACATGCTCCTCTTCTGATGCTGAATATACCAATATCTCATCAATAAATACCCAATAAATTGATCCATATAAGGGTGAAATATCCTGTTTCAAATTCATGAATGCTGCCGGCGCATTAGTCAGCCCAATGGCATAACAACAAAGTCATAATGCCCTATCTGGTCCGAAAAGCTGTCTTGTCAATGTCTTCTTCCCTTATCCTCAACTGGTGATACCCTAACCTCAAATCAATCTTAGAAAATACCCTGGCTGACTGTAGTTGATCAAACAAATCAAATATTCTGGGAAGTGGATACTTATTCTTGATTGTAACCTTGTTCATTGCTGGTAATCTATACACATTCTCAAGCTGCCATCCTTCTTTCTGACAAACAATACTGGTGCTCCCCCATGGCGAATGACTGGGTTAGATAAAGCCTTTCTCTAACAATTCTTGCAACTACTCTCTTCATTCCTTTAGCTCTGCCAGTGCCATTCTGTAAGGTGCCTTTGAGATCGGCATATTGCCTGGCTGCAACTCAACTGTAAAATCCACCTCCCTGTGTGGAGCCAACCTTGGCAACTCCTCTGGAAACACATCTACAAACTCTCTAACTACTGGTACCTCTCTACAACTTATTCGACTTAACTAGACTAACTGAAGTAAGGTACGCTACACACCCTGCATTAATCAATCTTCTAGCCCTAAGTGTAGAAATAATAAACTTATGAGTGTAGAAGGGCATACCTTGAAACTCAACACAGCTCCACCGGGCTGACAAAATTTGACTCTCTTCTTCCTAAATCCACTAATGCCCCATAGGCTTCCCACCATCCATTCCCAAAATCACATCATATTCCTTCATCTGAAGTGCATATACCCTTGCTGGTAACTGATTCCCTTGAATTACTATTGGAACCTCATCTAAGTACAAGAAGTGAGCATAAAACCTCCAGAAGGAACCTCTACAATCAATTCACGCTGCCTCTCCTCTAAAGGATGGACCATACTATCCATGAAATCTTCGAAAATAATGAATGCGATGCACCCGAATCAATCAACACTCTAGCAGAAAACTTAAAAAGAGGTAATATACCTTCAATTAGATTGGATGCCTCCGCCTAAGCTCTGGTAACACCCATAACTCGACCTCATCCTCTCTGAAAAGGTGCACCTCTACCTCGATCTACTACTAGCTGCTAGAATGGCTGCTGCTGCTGCTGTACTCCTCTGGGATGCAAACATTTCTGGCTAAATGCCCTCGCTGCCCACAATTATAACACCTGAAACCTAGAAAAGCTTTGGCTACCCTACTGTGCTCTACTGTGACTCCTCCGGAGCTGGCCTGAAACCTCGGCCCTGCTGCCTACCACCACCTCATCCTTCTCTGAATATCTTCTTCAGTTTGTTTCCCCACTTGGAAAATCCTGATGATGATGACGCTCCTGAGGGTGTCTTACCTTTGCTGATACCTGCAGATTGCCGAGGAAGCCGAAAACTGCCTGAACCTCCTGACTGTGACTGTCTAGCCTGTATAGTCCTCTCCAGTATAGCTACCCTCTATGCTGCTTCCTCCACTGTCCTGCACATAAGGGGAATCACTGCATCCTGTAGCTCTGCTCGCAGTCCTTGAATGAAATATTCTACCATCATAGGATTATCTGTGACCACATATGGAGCATATCTACTCAATGCCATGACCTCATCTGGTATTCCAACACTGACAGATTCCCCTGCTGCAAAGTCTGAAACTGCTCTCTCTTGGCCTGCTGTATCTGAACTAGAAAGAAAGTGTCGTTGAATACTGCCAAGAACTCCGACCTGGTGATGGTGTCCTCTATCCTCCCAGAAAACACTATCTGCATCTTCAGTCTCCACCATTCCTGTGCAAAGCCTCGTAGCTGGTATGTAGCAAGATCACCTATCTGCCTGCGAACACCTCATAGTGACAAAGACTCGCTCTATCTCATGCACTCAGTGCTCTACTGTGTCTGGATTAGGGCCTCCGGAGTATGTAAGGGGCTGCAGTCGTAAAACCTCTCCACAAGCTGTAGACTCCTCTGCACTGGCTGGCCATGTTGGTACTGCTGGGAGTACGGGTATTACAGGTGGTACCTCGACTCCTGGTGGTGGGGGGGTGGTACTACTGGTACTGCCTCCTCTACAATCGGCAGTGCAACTGCTGCTGGTTATACTGGTGCTTGCTGATCCAGTCTCGTCCGAATATCTGTAATGCTTTCCCATAGTCTTTCTATCATATGTTGTGTAGTCTCCTCCGGCTCATCTCCACCACCTCCCCAATCCCCCCTATCTGCCGTTTCTATCCTGCACAAACATCATTCCAACCATACAACATACAACAAATCAATACAAAAACTAGGGTCAACTACCAGCAGTGGACTAAAGTAGAGACCAGGCTATGTAAATTTTCGATTCCTTTATATTCACACAGACCTTGCTCTGATACTAACTATAGCGGTCCTCATCATTCAAACCCGTTAACCTAATAAGGAGCTTGATCCCACTCCGCCTCCTACGAACGAGCCGAAGCCTCGCAAGGGATACCATTCACATCTCCGTAGAAATATAAAGGAAACAGTTCAAATATATAAGATTGTCACATCTTACAAATATTTACATGAATATACATAGCCATTTATCAACTGAAGTCAAACTCAAACTACAGCAACCTGGGGCATACCCCGAGGTGAACAAAAGGAAGATTGCACTGCTAGTGCTGTAGACCCAACTCCACTACGGTGCGGCTCTGAACTAGATGAGGGCGAGAAGCCTCCTGCTCTCTGTAATCACGGGGATTGTGCCCCGCCTCAACACAAACATGTACTAAAACTATAGTATGTAATAACAATGTGATCGCCACCTAGTAAGTTGCCTAACGAGTAGAAAATGACACGGGCTAACTAACTAGGAAATGGAAAGAGAAAGGAGGTGGACCTGGTGTCGCGGCAGTCTCACTTGCCGCGAAGATGCTGGTAACGCGTCGCCACTGCCTGACGTGTCTCTTGTCGCGTCGTCCTCTGCTGTCGCATTCTCTGTGTGCAGGAGATGTCGTGTGTGGGACCTTCTCCCCATCCTCCAGCTAGCTGGAGAATGAGAGCTCCTCGTGGAAAGCCTGGGTGCCTGCCAAAACAAAGAGAGACAAAAAAAAGCCCTATTAGAACATGTTAAGCGTAGTATCTATTCTAAAATGAGAAGAAATGGGGAATCATGGTAGGAACACACACCTGGGGTGGTTTTTAAAACCCTTTGGTGTGTGAAAAACGTGGGTATGTGGTGAGTGTGATCTAACTAAAACAACATAGAAATGCATGTAGAAATGAAGGTGGAAGAGAAGGGGAGGAGATGAGTCCCATTAGGGCGACTCCCTGGCATGGATGCAGTCCCAATGAGTGTGCAAAAGTTTCAGGAGGTAGCAGGAGTCATCCTTCTCACATTTCGTGCTCCATAAATGGTGAAATGAGGGTGTTTTGGTGGAGGGGAATGTGAAGGAAATGGTGGAGATAGGTGGCTGCGAGGCTAAGTGTTGGTGAGTGGAGATTTCGGCAACCCTTCGGGGTAAAAAAATGGGGCTCCCCCGTCCATGAGGGGGAGGGTCTTGCTTTTATAGATTTTTGAGAGAGAATATCCCCTTAAAATGATTAATAATCCAAATGAGAGATAAATCCCATTAAAATTCATGTGAGAGAGTCCTACAGGCCTTCTAAAGAGTCCCCTAGCCCCAAACCTCGCCCAAGGGGTTCAGATATTGCTTGGAGATAAAGATAGACCCATGTGAGGATAAATAGGAGGTGGTTGCGGAGGCCTGCATGCGCAACTGCTGTCACGGCGTATCGTAGGGCCGCGACCTTGGAGATGCGACGGGGCGGGGCAACGCGACAGTATGCCCATGTGCATGAGTATGCATGACTGTCACGGCGGCTTACATCGACGTGACACTGAGATGCGGTGCTACGATACGACGCGTCAATGGGTCAGTTATCTGAATTATCAGCCAATCATGTGAAGGAATAATGGGTATTTTAAGCCTAAGGATTCTCTCAAAGTGATAATGGGCAGGATTCGAGGCAACTTGAGTTGTTAATGGGCTCAAAATAAGGCTAATGATGGGCTCAAGGTGAGTGACCAACTAGGGGCTCACTAAGATAACAAGAAATATATTTCAACTCATTAGTCTGAATCGGGTGTCTACAGATTGCCCCTCCTTGGCTTCCACTTTGCAAGGAAACGAAGCGGAAGTGGAGTGGAGGTGTCACGAAGTGACAGCGGAACGGAAATGATGCGGAGTGGACTGAAAAGTGATGATCAGTCTGTCCCCATGTAATTTTAATTAATTACATATGTATTTTGGTGATTAACAAAACTAAACTAGTTTTTATCATAATATCTAATGAATATTTCATAAGTCTTAAGTACAGGAAAAATACCAAGTCAAACAAGCCAATAAAGGTATGCATTACTTCTCAGAAGCTTTAATCTTTTCAACATGATATTTCTCAAAGTCCTATCGATTTCTGTTGAAGATCGTAACGATTTTCTTGTAAGACTGAAAAGTCATATTGTTTCAAACAAGTCGATCCCATAACGATTCTATAAGTTATCGCAACGATTTCTTTAGAGCTCGTAACAACTTGCCTATCATAACGATTCTATAAGTTATCGCAACGATTTCTTTAGAGCTCGTAACGACTTGCCTGTCATAATGATTCTATAAGTTATCGCAACGATTTCTTTAGTGCTCGTACGACTTGCCTGTCATAACGATTCTATAAGTTATCACAACGATGTCTTTAGAGCTCGTAATGACTTGCCTGTCATAACGATTCTATAAGTTATCGCAACGATTTCTTTAGAGCTCGTAACGACTTGCCTGTCATAATGATTCTATAAGTCATCGTAACGATTTCTTTAGAACTCGCAACGACTTGCTCGCCGTAACGATTTGCTTTGCACAAGATTTCTTTAAGCGCTCATAACGATTTGCTTTACATAACAATTCTTCAGAACATAACGACTTGCTTTCCATACGATTCGTTAAGTGTTTCACAATGGTTTCTTTAGAACACAATGACTTGCTTTCCATAACGATTTGTTAAGTGTTTCACAATGATTTCTTTAGAACACAATGACTTGCTTTGCATAACGAATTCTTCTGCTGTGAATGTAACGATTTGGTGTGGCTTATAATGACTTAGTTAAAATGACTTAATCATAACAATTTCATAAGTTAGATAGCCTCGATCTCATATCTTACATCGACTTGACATTTATCTTATCTCTAAATACGTTGACTAGTCAAAGTCACGTATATATCTATCTGTCACTTCTGCATTTATGAGTTCTGAACGTATCTCTGCATGCATACTGACAATATCGTCCACTATTGTGTTTACTCTGTATACATCTTTTAAAACAAGCTATCTGGGATTGCTATTCTAGTGAATACTCACATCAACGATACTGACAATAAGAGACAGCTTAAGTTGTCTACTGTTTAAGCTTTAATGTGTGCAGGGTCCTGAAGACATTCTATCATACAACGTTGGACCTATAGACGCCAGAAGACCTATCTCTTTGCGTGCTAAATGGATAAAAGATAGTTGAAGCTTCCAAATGTCAAACAGTCTAACGTCTATCAATCCAAGAGACAACGGTTACTTCAACGGCCGTATTTCAAAAGGAGATATAAACTCAAAGACAAAAGTGAAGAAGAACTAACGAAGTAGAGAACAAGCATCTTGTGTTCAAGCATTCAAATTCTTCTGCAAGAAGTCTAGAGCCAAGAATCTCATTCCTCATCACCTTTAGCTCTTCGCTCTCTGTGCTGTAATAGATTTTCTAAGAGAGCTCGTGTAGTTATGAGAGTGTGCCTTGTTTAGATCCTTGCTCTCAGTACTAGTGGCTTCAGATCTTGGCTTGTTAAAAGCTTGATCTAGGGGCTTGATCTTATTCTATTCTCTTTGTGTGTTTCCCTTCGGTTGTGAGGATGACCTGGTGGTATCCAGGGTGTTGTTTCCCTTCAGTTTGAAGGAAGACCTGGTGGGGTATCCAGGGTGTTTGTTATTCCCTTCAGGTGTGAAGGAAGACCAGCCGAGCTGGGTGCTGTAGCGTCCTTAGGGGGACTGTACCCTAGTTAGTAAAAACCTGAGTGGTGCTCAGGGACTAGACGTAGGACTCCTAAGGAAAGGAGGTCCGAACCAGGATAATCCTTTGTGTCGTGTGATTGTTTTCTTGTGTGCTTGATATTTAAACTAACAGTCACTAACCTCCTTCGAAGAACGTTTGTGTGAATGTTTTTTAGTTACAAGTATCTTCTAGATTATTTTTAAAAGCCCATCCCCCCCTCTGGGCTCGTCAATTGGGCAACTAGTGGTATCAGAGCGAGTCTCTTCGACAAAGAAAAATGATCCAACGATCTGAAGAGTAAAGATCCATGGCAGCCCAAGGTAACTTTGAAGGTCAGTCTGTCAACCGACCCCCTCTCTTCGATGGTGAGACTATCCTTACTGGAAGACCAGAATGGAATACTTTCTACAAGGCCACGACTATCAAATTTGGTCCATAGTAGAAGAAGGTGATCTGGTAGTCACAAATGAGAAGCGCAATGGACAGATGAGACATAAGAAGATCTCCTTGAATTGCAAAGCAAAGAGCATCTTTATGCTGTGCTCTAAGTAAGTAGGAGTTCACAGAGTTTCAGCCTGCAATCCTCAATGGAAATGTGGAAAAGCTCAGGATCACATATGAAGGCACATACAAGGTAAATGAAACAAGAATCGACATTCTTGTCACTCAGTATGAGAGATTTCAGATGCAATCAGGTGAATCCATAACTCAAATGTTCAGTCGGTTCACTGACATCACAAATGGACTAGCTGGTTTGGGGAAAACCTATGAGATTAGAGACATGGTGAGGAAATACTTAGATCCTTACCGCCTCATGGACCCCAAGGTCACAGCAATAGAAGAAGCTAATGACCTAAAGAATGTCAGTAGAAAAGCTCATTGGGTCCCTCATGGCCCATGAGATCAACATGGAAAGGCTAGGAGAGTCCTCTAGCAGAAAGAAGCACTCCAACGCCTTAAAGTTGAAGAAGATTCACCAAAGCAAGTTCAGATGAGAGTGAAAGTGATGTGGACAGCGAGAATGAGGAAGCAATGCTATCTAGAAGATTTCAGCGGATTTGGCTAAGAAGAAGAAGTTCCAATCTAGTAGAGGCACTTCAAAAGGAATAAGGACTTCAAGAAGCCAGATGAAAAATGAGAAAAGAGAGAACCCATCTGCTATGAATGTAAGAAGCCAGGACACATAAGCTGAGTGTCCAAATTCAAGAAGCCGGAGTTCAGGAAGAAAGATAGCTCCAAGAAGTTCAGAAAGTACAAAAAGAAGGTAATGGCAGCAGCATGGGAAAACAGTAGTGACTCAGACAGTGAGTCAAACTCCTGCAGCGATGAAGAAGAAGCCCATTTGGCTTTCATGGCAAATACTGAAGATAAGGTAACTTCTGACTCCTCTTTTGATTCATGCAATTATTCTGATTCAGATAATTTAGAGGAAGCATTTAATGAACTATATAATAAATATAATAAGTAACTAAACTATTAAAAGCCAGTAAGAAAACATTACTTGTTTAGAAAACACTAACTCTGATCTGAAAACGGAAAATGAAGAGTTAGAAAAACAAATAACTAACTTAAAAGAAGAAATGAATTATTATGTGAAGACTTAAAAGATAAAAATAAACAAATAACGGAATTAGTAAAACAGAAAATGTAGATGAACTAAGAACTGAAATAAGACTCTAACAGAAGAAAACATAAATTTATCTAGCACGTTAGAAAAATTCACAAATGGTAAAAACTCCCTCATATTAAAAGGTGCTAGAAGATCAGGTAAGAAGAAAAATGGATTAGGATATACACCCCCAGATAATGAAGAAACCATAGTTTATCCTAAAACATATCCAACACCAAAATTTGTACCTGAACAAGATATAACATATAAAGCTGATTTCAAATATATAGAAAAAGTAACCAAATTATTCTGCTGTAGTCACTGCAACAAGTTAGGACATATCATAACGACATACCCAACAAGACATAAGAAATGGATAATAAAAGGTAAAATCAATGACACTACAATCAGGACCCAAAAATTTGGGTACCTAAAGCTTGATGATTTTATTTCAGGTTAACCCTCGAGCATCCAAATGGTACTTGGATAGTGGGTGCTCAAGGCACATGTCAGGAAACCAGAAGTTATTCACTTATCTCCAAGCTGAAGAAGGAATAGTTACTTATGGAGATAATGGGAAAAGAACAGTAATTGGCAGTGGCTCTGTGAATAATAAAGGAAGAACAGTTATAGAAGATGTGTTACTTGTCAAAGGGTTGAAGCATATCTCATTAGCATTAGCCAACTGTGTGACAGATGCCATCAGATACAGTTTCAAGAATCGAAATGCAGCATACTGAAGATGGATCAGTCATCTTTGAAGCAAATAGAGAAAAGAACTTATATGTGCTCTATCTTGAGGACTCAAAGAACAAAATGTCTGTCTGGCAGCAAACAAAGAAAAATCTACTGAATTATGGCACAGATGACTAGGACATTGTAGCATAGACGGTATGAGAAAATGGTGAAGAAAAATCTTGTAGAAGGTCTGCCAAAGGTCTGTGCAAAAATGGAAGGTGTCTGTAGACCTTGTGCTAAGGGAAAGCACAACAAAAGCTCCTTCAAGTCAAAGACGGTGGTAACCACCTCAAAACTGTAACATCCCATGTTACCCTGACCAGTCGCCCTCCACCAAGGGTGGCGACACAGGGTATGTCGCCTTCTGAAGACGACATGTAGCTTGTCGCCTTCTAGTTGGGAAGCGACTGGCCCTATGTCACCTTCTGTCTGTGCTGCCAGCCGCATGCACCTTCGTCGTGTAGTTGTCTGAAGAGGATGACAGGTGTCAGCATCTGGCAGTAAGGAGGCGATAGGTCCTATGTCGCCTTCTGGTCAGGCCTGCATGGCTGACATGTGGCGATGTCGCAGGTCGACTTGACCGTTGAGCAGGGGATATCGACATGTCCTATGTCGCCTTCAGGTTTACTGAAGGTGAGGGGCCCCTGTCGCCTTCTCATGTTCAAAGGTTAAGTGCCCAAGCCGAGAGCACAAGCCCCAGTTCGTCCCTTTGCTTGGTGCAACCTTCTTCTCCGCGCGAACTGAGGCTTGGGGGACTCCGTGGGAGCTTGGGAGGAGCCTTGGTGTTCCTTTGCAAGGTAAGGTGTTGGTGGTTGTTTGTCCTTGTTTTCCATGGTTGATCTCTCCCTCATTGTGTCTTCTCCTCTCTTTGGCATGCTTGGATGCTCTTCAAGGAAGGGGAAGTGCTCGGTTCGTGGGAGGAGGCTCGTGGATCATCGGAGCTCGGAGGTGAGGGCTGCTGACCTACGAGAAGGCCCTTGAGGTTGGATCTTCATCTCGAGGTAGGAACCCAAACCTTCCCCCTAGATCCACTTGCTAGGATCCTCACCTCTTCCAAGCCTAGAACTTGCATGCTAGGTTGTTTTCATGCTTTGGTTATGGATGTGGTTTGTGTGGTGCCTTGCATGCAATGGTTGCTTGGTTTGAGGGTTCTCCATGTTGAGTGAGATTATGTGAGTGTAGGTTATTGTGCATGCTTGTTGGGGTTTCTAGAGGATGGTTTGAGCTCTTTAGAACCATGTTTAATAGCCTACATGATCCCCTCCCCATGGATGTGGTTGTGGTTGAGGCCCTGAAGAAGGGAGCCTCGGTGTGTTGCACCTGTAATGCGACGCCTTGGGTGTTCTACCCAGGTGTTGACACATCGATGCGTCGCCTTCAGAACTCCTGAAGGCGACAACATCTATGTCGCCTCCTTGGTGGCGACATGGGGGCCGTCGCCTTCTGCCTGTTCCTGCTTCGGCTCCTGTTTCCCTCGCTGACCTATCAGGTCACTGGAGCACTGACCTGGTCACGACAAGGCCTATGTCGCAACCAGATCAGTAGGGTTGCGCCGGCTTGGGTGTCGCCATCATGATGGCGACACCAGGCCTGTCGCCTTCTCAGTCAGAGAAGGGACTTGGCACCTGCTCAGTGTCTTGCTTCCGCTGCGACTCAGTTTTCTCGGCACCTGTGCTGTTCCTAGTACAGTGCTACTGCTAGTCTCTCTTCGCCCGGTGCTAGGCACTTGAGGGCTTGTCTGCGAGACAGGTTGTTACCGTTACCTGGGACCCCCGTTTTCCCGCGCGTCTGTGTCAGAGGGTGTTGCTCCAGACGGCGGGGTTTGCTCGAGTCGTTGACTTTGGTAGCAGTAGGGGAAAAACGGTGGGACAGCGACGTGGTCGTTGTGGAGCTCTCTTAGCTGAGACTGGGACGCCGGTAGTGTGTGACTCGTACGGCGCACTTCAGCTAGTCCGTTCTCACTGCCTCACTCTACGTGGTTCCGGTACCACCTAGAGGGGCCAGGCGTGGGACTGTAGTCCAGCCAGACTACGGCAGTTTGTGGTTACTTGTGGTTCCGGTCTCACTCCGACAGAAGGTGTCAGACATGGACCGTTGGTCGAGGGTAAGACGCGTGGCGCACCTGACCAGCTGACTAGAGTAGTGTACTGTGGCTAGTGTACTTGTCCAGGCAGTTCGCTGTCTGTGTTTACAGCTGGGTTCTTGTGGTGCCTTGGTTTGCACGGGTTTTCCGGTCCCGCCGAGTGGCTTAGACCGACGACTGTGTAGTTCTTTCACGCTTCCGCACTTTACTCTGTGTAGTAGATTAGACCTTACTGCTTTATTTAATTATTGCACTAGTCTATATATGCTTGTGGAACCAGTGGGAGATTGGTAGTCCCTACTGGGCTTCTTCGTGAAGCTCACTCCCTGTTTTTCAGGTGAGACTTCACAGCATTCCCTCCGCGGCGTAGCGAGGAGACGGGCCCGCAGTAGTCGGCGTCTCTAGTGGCAGTGTTTCCCCCAGTTCTGTACTTCACCCTTGGGGTATGCCCCTAAGGGACGTGTTATTCCTTTTCCGTTCTGCACTTGTACTTTTACTACTTTGGGACTTGTACTAGACTTGCACGCTGTGTTAGACTTCTTCTTGCACTAGTTGGTACACTTTTAGTACAGTTGTCGTTATTTACTTTCCGTCACATATCTCGTTAGACCGATCCGTTAGCCCTTCCGGGTCTCCGGACCCGTGGGCGGCGGTGCCGACGGTCGGATCCTTGGTGGGAGCCGGGGAGCCGGGCGCCGGGGCCGTTACAAAAACCCTTAGAGCTCCTTCATATGGATCTATTTGGGCCAATGAGGACTACCAGTCTTGGAGGAAAGAACTTTGGATTTGTCATAGTCGATGATTACTCAAGATTTACATGGGTATCATTTCTAGAGCATAAGATGACACATTTGATAACTTTGTCAGTTTCAGCAAGATTTCAGAAGGATCAGAAGTTCAACATTGTTTCTATTCGATCAGATCATGGTGGTGAATTTCAGAATGAAAAATTTGTTAAGTTCTGTGATGATCAGGGAATTGAGCATAATTTCTCAGCACCAAGGACACCACAGCAAAATGGAATTGCTGAGAGAAAGAATAGAACTCTAGTGGATATGGCAAGAACAATGTTATCAGAATATGATCTGCCAAGGTATTTTTGGGCTGAAGCAGTCAACACAACAAGCTACATTATCAACAGAGTAATGATCAGGCCAATCCTAAAGAAGACTGCATATGAACTGTTCAAAGGAAAGAAACCAAAGATCAGCCACTTCAGGACATTTGGATGTCCTTGCTTCATCCACAACAATGGAAAAAGAGACATGGTAAGTTGGATGCCAAATCAGATGAAGGTATCTTCATGGGGTACACCTCTAAACCCAAAGGCTATAGAGTATTTAATAAACTCACTTTATTAATTGAACAGTCTGTACATATTATTTTTGATGAAACTAACCCTTCCTTAAGAAAGGAAGAAGATAGTGATAATGATGATGCAGATAAGCTGTCCAAGAAACTAAAGAATACATCAATTGAGGACAAGGATGATCACCTCTGGAAGACTTGCAACAAAAGGAAATTACACATGAAAATCTTCCAAAGGAATGGAGACACAAGAAAGATCACCCACTTGAGAATATTATTGGTGATCCATCCGTAGGGGTAGAACAAGAGGTAATGTTATTCCTTGTGATTACCTAGCTTTTGTTTCTCAAATAGAGCCTAGGACAGTCAATGAAGCTCTTAATGATGAATCTGGATAATAGCCATGCAAGATGAATTAATCAATCAAGAGAAACCAGTATGGTCACTTGTTCCTAGACCATCAGACCGTCCAATCATTGGCACCAAATGGGTGTTCAAAAATAAACTGGATGAAACTGGTGTAATCTTAAGAAACAAGGCCAGATTGTAGCTCAAGGCTATTCTCAAGAGGAAGACATAGATTTTGATGAAACCTATGCACCTGTAGCTAGACTTGAGGCTATTAGAATATTACTTGCATATGCATCAGCTTTGAATTTGACATTATTTCAAATGGATGTTAAATCCGCATTTTTAAATGGTTTTATAAAAGAGGAAGTTTATGTGGAACAACCCCCGAGTTTTGATGACACAGAATTTCCTAATCATGTTTTCAAACTTCACAAGGCATTATATGGTTTAAAGCAAGCACCTAGAGCCTGGTATGAAAGGCTTAGTTCTTTTCTTTTAAACCATGGTTTCAGTAGAGGTCAAGTAGATAGTACTCTTTTCATAAAATCAAAGGTCAAACACATTCTACTAGTTCAAATTTATGTAGATGATATTATTTTTGGTTCTACTGATGAATCCCTTTGCAAGTACTTTGAAAAGTTGATGCATGAGAATTTGAAATGAGCATGATGGGAGAACTTAATTATTTCTTTGGACTACAAATCAAACAAGGAAAGAAGGAACTCACATCTGTCAAGCAAAGTACACAAAAGAACTCTTGAAGAAATTTGGATTCGATAATACCAAACCACTGTCAACACCAATGAGTACATCAACAAGGATGGACAGTGATAAAGATGGTAAGAAAGTAGATCAAAAGATCTACAGAGGTATGATAGGTTCACTCCTTTATTTAACAGCTAGTAGACCTGATATTTTATTTAGTGTATGCATGTGTGCTAGGTATCAAGCGATCCTAAAGAATCACACTTAATTTCTATGAAAAGAATATTTAGATATTTAGGAAGAACTCATGACTTAGGTCTGTGGTATCCAAAATGATGTGAAATTAACTTAGTAGGTTATTCTGATGCTGACTATGCTGGATGCAAATTAGATAGAAAAAGCCCAGTGGTTGTTGTCAATTTCTTGCAGGATGTTTGATATCTTGGTCTTCAAAGAAACAAAATTCAGTGGCACTATCTACAGCTGAAGCTAAGTACGTAGCTGCTGGAAGTTACTGTACACAAATCTTATGGATAAAGCAACAACTTGAAGATTTCGGATTAAACATCAAATCCATTCCACTGTTGTGTGACAACACCAGTGCCATTAATCTCACCAAGAATCCAGTTCAACATTCAAGGACCAAGCATATTGAGGTTAGATATCATTTTATTCGTGATCATGTAGCAAATGGTAATATTGAAATATCTTTTATTGATACAAATGGTCAATTCAGACATTTTCACAAAAGTCTTACCCGAGGAGATTCACATCTCTTAGAAGGAATTAGGCATGTGCAATTTGTGAAATGTTTTGTTTAAAACTGGCACATTAAATTTCAGAATTAAGTAATTTTTTTTTTCTCCATGGCTTTAAGCAAAAAAAATCAAATTATCCTTCGTAACCGCTCTCTCATTGAAGTCGGTTTGAACAGTCAAACTCTTTTGTCTTCTTCTGCCACCTTTTGGCGCCTCACTTTTCACAACACATTAATTTATTCCTAAAAAATGAATGAGATAACGATTCATATCTCATCTTCAACCTTTTTCCCTCTTTCGTCTAGATGCTCAAGCCGATGCCCTAGCGATTTCGACATCGACTCTCTGCTAGTTTTTGAAGCTTCTCTCCTCTTCCCGTGAAATTTCTTGAGGGATCTCTCTCCTCCTTCCTTCTCAATCCTCCAGAAAACCTCCACACTTGATTCCATGGCCGCATCAGCCGTTTCCGGAGTTTGGGTGGCTACAGTGCCGAGTTCCTCACTCCTGAACAGCAGGAGAGGTTCAAGTTCGTGAAGACCAAAGTGTGTGGGAACAACAGTGGACGTTGTTGATCTTGAAAAGAATGGTATGTTCAGTGTTGTTGAAGCTTTGATCAGGATGCAATGGATGGGAGTAGCAACTTTCTCTGAGGTAAGTTATCCAGACCTCGTGAAGGCCTTCTATGTATGCTTGAAGACTCAAGAAGATGGGTCCCTGGTTTCATATGTCAAGGGAACCCAGATTAAGATAGATAGTGAGCTATTGCATGAGTTGTTTGGAGTAACAACATCAGGCACAGTGGGGTTCACTCCGTGAACGCCCAGGTCAAGGGTCTTGGCATTGTAGGACTGGGATACAGATTAAGAGATGGTAAATGGACATCAACCAACTGAATGCGTTCAACCGCCTCCTTCACTTCATAGTGTGTCAGATTTTGGTTCCAAGAAGCGCCACTTTTCCACTTGTTGAAAGGCAGATTCTGACATGATGTTTTGGGCCATACAGAACAAGGAAATCAACATGGCCGTAGTGATGATGGAAGAATGACTTTTGCCAGAGATCAGATTTGGGACACAAAAAGCAAGCTCAATGTTTCCTTGCCGTATGCATCTGCTCACAAACGTTTTCAAGCACTTTGGTATTGATCTGGCAGGAGCAGTTGTTGAGAATTGGGCCAATCAATTAGGTCCAGAAATCTCAGGAAAAGTGGTTTTTCAGTTATAGATGGTGTTTGGTCTAAGACCATAATGGCCGAGGGAGAGGCCATCATAGGTGATATTCCTGATGTTCAGGAAGAAGAAGCAGAACCAGCAGCAGAGCAACTAGCAGCAGTCCAAGCAACAGTAGAACAGAGAATAGAGATTGAGCCAGCAGTACCTTCTTCCAGCAGAATTAGCAGAAGCAGCAGTTGAGGCTGTCGGGTCACCCCTTGTCCAAATAGTTTCACAATCCCAGAAGGTCCTGTAGAAGAAGCAGTGGAAGGTGCAGCAGATAATCTGCCCACCTCCATTATTGCCTCCATTCTCAGAGATGTAGTAGATTCAGTTCTCACCACTCCAGTCACCTCAGAGATTGGTGGAATTGCAGAAGAAGTTGTGGCATCAGTCCACATTGAGGAATCAGTGGCAGCAACAGTTCAAGAGGAGCAGTCCAGTGCTCCAACAAGTGTTGTTTTGGAAGATGCTCCCATTCAGGGGGAGTAAGAATTAATGGAAAAAGATGCTCCTGCTCAGGGGGAGCAATCCAAGGGAGGTCAAGAAGAAGAAGCAGCTCACCATGATGAGCCAATGGGTGATGTACCAGTTGATGAAGACCTACCTCATGATCAGATGATGTCAGAGATGGGGAGACAGCAAGCTCCTCTGATTCTGATGATGATCAGCCTCCTCCAGCTTCAGAGGCTAGGCACAAAGGGAAAGAAGTGGAGTCCGAAGTCCCACTCTTATCAAATACTCCATTTGAAGGCAGAAGAGGCAGAAAATTGTGATTAATTTGAAGCTTGTAATTGAGAGACTTGATGCCCAAAGAACTATTCTATGTTCTCTTCAATCTGATGTATCCTCCTCATCTTCATGAGCCAAGCTTCAGATTCAAAGGAAATTTCCAACATAAGAAATGCCATGAAGTGGTTTAACCAGGAATGGGCACCATGAAAAATTTGCTGGGAGACATTCTCAAGGTGGTTGGAGCTCAAATTCCTCCTCCTCCACCTCCTGCAGCCCAGGTTCCAGAGTCAGGGCCTTCAAGGCCATTAGTTCAAGAGGCAGGGCCAACAGGGCCAGAAGCAGCAGCAGCACCAGCAGAGGCAACAGTAAATGTGCAAAGGCCATCTGGGCCAGCTGAACAGGTTGAAGGGTCTCCAGGGCAAGCTGAGCAAGTGTCAGGGCCAACAGGGCCATTGGAGAGTGAACCTATGTAGGCAGAGGCTGAAGAAGAGTCCTTGGCACCCAAGCCCCCAGCTCCCTCTTCTCCCTCTCACACACCTATTCCTCCAACTCCACCCTCAGCTCCTACAGCTCCTCCTGCTCCACAAACATTCAAGAAGCCTCAATCCAGACCAATTTCTTCTCCCACTCCATTTCCTCCTCATTCCACCTCATCTCCTACCTCCTCTACATAATTCCTTCTCCTTCTCCTATCCTTGAGGCCCCTCCAGCATCCTCAGCTGGAGCCTCCTCCTTTGGTCTCTCCCTTGGACCAGTTGATGACCTCCCAACTACTTCACATTCTTTTCTTCATCCTACTCCTCCACCCTCTTTCATCACTATCATACCTGAAAGAGCCCAACTTAACTCTCCCTTTATGGAAAATAAAGGATGAGTTTGAGGAAGGGATCCTCAGGTCTGTGTTGAAGGTTGGAGAACATCCATAAGGCAGACTCTTCCAGTCCTGCCCCCAAGAAGAGGAAACTTACTTCTACTTCCTCCATTTCCTCTGAACCTAAATACCCACCTTTGTGGTTTTCTCTCACAATGGACAACAAACATAAACCACTGTACAAAGAATATCTCTCAAAGTTGTTCTTGCAACTATCATTAACCTTCCCTTTCTTAATCTCACAGATCATTTGCACACCATTCTACCCTACACTTCTCTTACAAAATCAGAAAAATCCAGAATTTTCTCTCTTGCCCACTCCAAATCAGAAGACCAATGGGGCAAAGGTCACAAGGATCTCTTCAAGAAATTCATTCTTGCCAAATCTGCTAGATTCCCTCCAAGGGACCACTCCCTGACCTTATCAGAATGGTTCAGGTTGTATCATAGAGAACTTTGGGCACCCTTCATTCAAAAGGAAATCAAAATGATCAGACATTTCATGCTATTCAACAATTACAGATATGTTCATAGACTTCCAGAGGTTCAGCTTAGCCAATTCAGAAAGGCCATTTCAGCTTTGACTCCGGATATCTCGCATACTTCAGATGTTCAGGTAGATTTTGCTACCCTCCAAGTGCCTGAAGAGATAGCCCTTCCTCAAATCCATTTTCTAGTTATGGAATCCTCTGTAGGATCCATCATCTTTGAGCGTTTTGCCAGAGTAATGGGCAGAATTAGAGTACAGAAAGGCTGCCTGGTTGCTTTTCCTAAATTCCTATTTAGGGAATATCACCAGGGGCATGTGAGTGCTGAAGTTCTAGCCCCCATTCTGTCTGAATGTGAAAGGTTGACATCCTTAGAATGGAGTAAGTTCTACCCTTTGTCTGCTCAGCAGTTGTTTTCCTCTGAATGAAGCTCAAGCCAGGGAAGCAAACCTGCAATCTCTCCAGCCACCTTCTTCTTGATATGAACTCCATTAACCTTGTAAATGACCCCTTCAAAGTTTGGGAGGAAAGGTACAAGATATATGTAGCTCTTCACAAAGCTCTCAGAGATAATCTCAATCACTATCCTGTGTCCATGGATCAGTTTCTTACCTGTGCCAGCTTTGGGACGTCGTTTCCTAAAGATGACTATGGATAAGGAAGCTTATGCTGATCTTCTCTACAAACACCTAGATCTTCATCTCAAAAGGATGGCTTCCTCCATGGGACCAACCTACTCTGTGTCTTTTGGAGTCTTTAAAACTCATTTTGAAGAGCAGGAAGCACAGGCATGGGAAACCATCTCCCATTTTGCCTCTCTTTTGTCTCCTCCCCTTCTATTTACCTGTACCTCCGCAAAGTTAATGAACTCTCCTCTTCTTTGTGTACTCCTATTTTCTTTCTCTCTTCTTTCTTTTTCTTGTCATTGTCTTTTTGCTCAATGACAAAAAGGGGGAGAAAATTAGCATGTCTGAAATACATTCCAATAATTTTTTTTAAGGAAGCAAATTAGCATGTCATATCTTCAGATATTTTTTTATCCATGCTTATTGTTCAGTTTTGTCATCACCAAGAAGGGGGAGATTGATGATTAGTCTGTCCCCATGTAATTTTAATTAATTACATATGTATTTTGTGATTAACAAAACTAAACTAGTTTTTATCAATAATATCTAATGAATATTTCATAAGTCATAAAGTACAGGAAAAATACCAAGGTCAAACAAGCCAATAAAGGTATGCATTACTTCTCTGAAGCTTCAATCTTTTCAACATGATATTTCTCAAAGTCCATATCGATTTCTGTTGAAGATCGTAACGATTTCCTTGTAAGACTGAAAAGTCATATTGTTTCAAACAAGTCGATCCCATAACGATTCTATAAGTTATCGCAATGATTTCTTTAGTGCTCGTAACGACTTGCCTGTCATATGATTCTATAAGTTATCGCAACGATTTCTTTAGTGCTCGTAACGACTTGCCTGTCAACGATTCAATAAGTTATCGCAACGATTTCTTTAGAGCTCGTAACGACTTGCCTGTCATAACGATTATATAAGTTATCGCAACGATTTCTTTAGAGCTCGTAACGACTTACCTATCATAACGATTCTATAAGTCATTGTAACGATTTCTTTAGAACTCGCAATGACTTGCTCGCTGTAACGATTTGCTTTGCACAAAGATTTCTTTAAGCGCGCATAACGATTTGCTTTACGTAACAATTTCTTCAGAACACACCGACTTACTTTCCATAACGATTCGTTAAGTGTTTCACAACGGTTTCTTTAGAACACAACGACTTGCTTTCCATAACGATTTGTTAAGTATTTCACAACGATTTCTTTAGAACACAACGACTTGCTTTGCATAATGAATTCTTCTGTGAATGTAACGATTTGGTATGGCTTATAACGACTTAGTTAAAATGACTTAATCATAACGATTTCATAAGTTATATAGCCATCGATCTCATATCTTACATCGACTTGACATTTATCTTATCTCTAAATACGTTGACTAGTCAAAGTCACGTATATATCTATCTGTCACTCCTGCATTTATGAGTTCTGAACGTATCTCTGCATGCATGCAGACAATATCGTCCACTATTGTGTTTACTCTGTATACATCTTTTAAAACAAGCTATCTGGGATTGCTATTCTAGTGAATACTCACATCAACGTATACTGACAACAAGAGACAGCTTAAGTTGTCTACTGTTCTAGCATTTAATGTGTGCAGGGTCCTGAAGACATTCTATCATACAACGTTGGACCTATAGACGCTAGAAGACCCTATCGCTTTGCGTGCTCAAATGGATAAAAGATAGTTGAAGCTTCCAATGTCAAACAGTCTAACGTCTATCAATCCAAGAGACAACGGTTACTTCAACGGCCGTATTTCAAAAAGGAGATATAAACTCAAAGACAGAAGTGAAGAAGAACTAACGAAGTAAAGAACAAGCATCTTGTGTTCAAGCATTCAAATTCTTCTACAAGAAGTCTAGAGCCAAGAATCTCATTCCTCATCACCTTTAGCTCTTCGCTCTCTGTGCTGTAATAGATTTTCTAAGAGAGCTCGTGTAGTTCTGAGAGTGTGCCTTGTTTAGATCCTTGCTCTCAGTACTAGTGGCTTCAGATCTTGGCTTGTTAAAAGCTTGATCTAGGGGCTTGATCTTATTCCATTCTCTTTGTGTTGTTTCCCTTCGGTTGTGAAGGAAGACCTGGTGGTATCCAGGGTACTGTTTCCCTTCAGTTGTGAAGGAAGACCTGTGGGGTATCCAGGGTGTTGTTATTCCCTTCAGGTGTGAAGGAAGACCAGCCGAGCTGGGTGCTGTAGCGTCCTTAGGGGGACTGTACCCTAGTTAGTAAAAACCTGAGTGGTTGCTCAGGGACTGGACGTAGGACTCCTAAGGAAAGGAGGTCCGAACCAGGATAATCCTTTGTGTCATGTGATTGTTTTCTTTGTGTGCTTGATATTTAAACGAACAGTCACTAACCTCCTTCGAAGAACGTTTGTGTGAATATTTTTAGTTACAGTATCTTCTAGATTATTTTTAAAAGACCCATTCACCCCCCCTCTGGGCTCGTCACTGGGCAACAAAAGTGGGAGCCAAGGTAAAGAGACACTCGATGTAACCAACAAGCAATTGGAATCTTTTGTGAAAGCCCCGAGTTAGCTGCTCGAGCAGAATGTAAAGAAAAGCACAAGTCTGGACGAGAAGGAGAAAAGAAGAGGACGATCAACCCCCGATTGAGAGGTACCCTAGCCGATTGGCCTGCAAGTTTCATTTTGGAGGGACATGTGCGTGCCAGGCAGGTAACTCATGACTCTGTCCTGGGAGCGGTTCGCAACCAAAATGGATCAAAGGAATAGGATGAAAATTGGATAGAGAATCTAGACAGGGAAATTCTTGTCAAACTGACGGGAACAACTCACTCGGAGGCAACCTTCCGATTCGGAGTGAAATTGGATTTCTTGTTTGGATATGAAGGATGATTGGGCACTCAACAGGGCTCATCAATAGTCAGGAATGAGCTATGAAAGCTCAAAGACCTATATGATGCATGCTGGGCTAAAAGAAAGAAATCATTAAACGAATGCAAAGAAAAGGAGAAAATATAAAATACATCAAGGATAATAATGTTAAGCCAAATAAGAACAGTCAAGAGACTACCCACAACCGTAGTACATGCCTGAATCCATCGTCCCCGAACTTACTCGACCTAACGGCCTGTCCGACGATTAATAATGTGCACCTAGATTATCACTATTTTTGGTAAAGGGGAACTTAAATCCCATAGCACATTGAGAACCAGCCGGTCCTTGACATGATATAATAGCTAGAATACCATATAATAATGCAGGGGAGTAAGGGAAGAAATACTTACCTGACTTACCTGTGACGACCTCTTTTCCTTTTTCTGATTTTTTGATGATTTTTTTTTGAGTTTTTTTTTTTACAATAAATAGACATAATAAGCACGAAACGACAATATATACACAAACATATTAAACAAACAAATATACTAAGCACAGACATGAGAATAACACAACAGATAGAGAGGCGACGTCCTAGGTGACCACGACAAAGTCGCGGCGCCCCGCCATGTCGCGACTTGGTCGCGTCATATCGCGGCGTCGCGACTCTGCCCGAGCCCTAAAACTGCAGAAGACTCAAGTTTATCTCTATCCTAGGACTTCTAGATTGCCACTAGGACTCCTAAACCTCTTCCAATCTTATCCTAACACCTAGAGACATGATTATACTGGGTTTGCATCTACCTAAGCTCTATAAAAGGAGGGATTGGGAGGCTAATCCTACAGCTAAACCCCTACTTCACCTATTCTCAACTTTCTCTCTCCTACAGCCATGAAGAGAAGCTTTTCTGTTTTTCAGGAGGACATCCCGCCATATGCCAGACCAAAGGCGGCCCGTGAATCGCACGCGGATCTCCAGCGACTCTCCTCCATCCCGGGGCACATATGGACGCGCCCGGAGCTTCAAGTAAGCATCTTTTTCTTCTTCCAAAACCTGAATTTCTGCTATGTTTTCCCTTGTTTTTCCTTCTTTCTTCACTCCATTCTTCCTCTCAACCTTCTTCTTCTATCTCTTCTCAGATCTTACTTGGGCAGAGGTGTAGCAACCCGGAAAATTTATACTTAAAAATTTGAAATAATAATTTCTTTAAATCGAAATAATAGAAACATGCGTACCATTATCATATGTACAAGAACCCAACGGAAATTCCTTAAAAATTATAAATCAATCCCAGACATTATTCCTAGTGTTCCACGTAGAAATTCGTGCAACGAAAATCCGATTGGCCAAGCGTATGTCACAACGTGACCAATTATCCAATTAGGAAACTAAGTCGGAAAACCGTTAACACGGAAAGATAACGCGCCCATAAAACAATCGAACATGTCAGAGAGACTTCCAACATCATGAAATGAATAACCATTATTGGTTTGGACCAATGGATCTCTTATAGCCCACGAATAAATTCAAATAAGAAGATGCAATAAAAATCATAACTCTATTATTCCCTAATTAAAAAGAGAAAACCTATAAGATAAATTCCAATAAATATGGGCTTGGTTAAATAGACCCATTAGAAATTAGTGGGCCAAAAGAAGGATTTTAAAAATTAGAATAATGGGAAAATACCCTAAATTCGTAACTAAATTATTACCTAAATAGAAAAGGGGTATATATTTAATGCATTAAATAGGAAGTTAAGTTAGAATTGGATTCCTAAACCTACCCTAATAGGTTGGCCACGAATTTAGCTCCCATCCTAACCCAAATAGGAAGTGAAAGCTTGGGAGGAGGTTAGGAAAGGAGGAAATTCGAAATTAAATAGGAGTTAGAGTACTATTAGGAATTAGAAACATAACTAGCATAAATACACCTCTTAAACCCTCTTGGCCGACCCTAGCTCGTTGCCAAAGGTTCTTGGACGTGGAAAGAGGCCAAGGAGGAGAGGATCTCGTGGGGAGAAGGAGTCTTGGAGCTTCTTCTTAGTTCTTCAAGTTCTAGCCCTAGGAGAGGAAATCGAGTCAAGGTAGGCATTCTCACAAGCAAAAATCCTAATATTTCGTTTGTAGATTGTTCCATGCATCAGGAACAAAACCCTTGAATTTCATAATTTTCCATCAAGCCAATATTTTCTTCTTGAATTTCGAAGTTCTGCAACTCTCTTGACCCCGAACCCTCTTCATAATTCTTGTTCTCCATGATTACTAAATCCCATGCCTTGAAATTTTTATGGGAGATACTGATGATCATTAGGGAACTTTCGCCCCTAAAAGCCCTAATTTTTATCAAGCATGGTGCTCGAATTAAATCAATCTTGCTCTATATATCATGTTCTGTGTTACTCGTTCTTGTTCGTTCTCAAACCATATTCAAACAATGCTCTCTCCCTAATTCCTATTTACTGGAAGTACTCTCATATGTCTAGTTTCATTTGCCACTAGTTTCATGATTTTTCGTGTATACATTTAGGTATGATTTTCTAAATGACCCTGTATCAAAATTTGAATGTTCTGGTCCGCAATCCAATGTCTGGTCTGACTCCTGTCAGAGTCAGGCACAGACCACCAGATTGCGACAGGCCGATATGTCGCCTTCTGGGTGTGATTGTGACCATCCACCTGTCGCTTTCTCAATCCGTCGCGACGCCTTCCTTGTCGCTTTCTGAATGCGACAGACAAACCATTCGCGTTCTGATCGCCTGAGCAAACAGCCCTGTCGCCACCCTTTGCAGGCCATGTCGCGTTCTGCCTGGTACCTGTCGCGATCCTTACACCCTATGTCGCCTTCACAGGATTTTGCATAAAAACCCATAATATTTTTTGCTCTCACTTTCTAAAATATCCTTACGCCTTTTTAACAGTCATACACGCTGTAGAAACACCTGTTTTACATGGAACTATATTGAATGCTTTAAAATATATATTCACGACATCTTTCTATCTACAATTTCATGACACATGCCACACTTGGACCATCCAAATATGCTTAATTGGCATGAACATGTGACATAATACATCTGGTAATTTATGCAATTGAATTGCCTTACTTGTAAATGAACTTGTCCTCGATTTTTTTCGCGTTGTTTTGAAACACTGATCTCGACGCTCCACTATTCTAGAATTCCTCTAGAACGTCGAGCACCTATTTTATATACACACTTTACTTGACTTGTGGTGAACTCTCCGTCGGATATCCTTTCGCCGGACTAGTGAACTCT
>CM024761.1:127298750-127498750 GCA_014218235.1 Colocasia esculenta
TTCTGCTCATGGAGATCATATATCATGTCCCGGAATTGGAAGCAATTGGACACATTGTGGCCCGGATGACGATGATAGACGTAGTACTTGTTTGATCGGCCGCCATATTCCAATTGCCTTCTCAGGAGGGAGTCTTAGGGCATTTAGTGACATGAGGGCTGCAAAGACATCAGCTAGAGACTCGGGCAATGGAGGGTATTGGGTTCTCTTGGGTCCATTGGGCTTCCTGGGGGCATAGCCATTTTGAGGTGGAGGGACCTGGGAGTATGGCGCTGATCTTGAGGAGGATTTGTCCTTGGGGAGGTGGCTGCCTATTGTTGTTGTTGTTCCAAGACTGTTGGGTTGCTGGGTATAGGGAGATCTACCTACTGGGCCTTGGGGATTGCTAACGGCACCTACTTGTTCATTGGTCTGGATCCCCTCGGTGACTGGGCCTTGCGGCTTCTTGGCATAACGGGCCTTGGGGGTCTCAAACATGGAATGTATAGGCGAGTCCTTGAGTTGGGTTTGAATGAACGGGCTCGACTATATAGTTGGTGCATGGTAGAAATGTCATTCATGGCCAAAATAGCTTGGTAGGGGGGTGTGGCATTGGAGATCAACAACTTTACCTTCTCTCCTCAGGCATTGGGCAACGGACTCTGGCGGCCAAGGAGCGCCACCGATCAGCATAGGGGAGAATCCTCTTCTGGCTCTTTTTAGCTACTAAATCCACAAAGAGTATTCGGGTCCCACCCGATCCTGGAATTGCTGCAGAAACCTTTCTTGGACGATTTGGAAGTCCTCGGCTTCCTCGGGAGGCAATGAATAGAACCACTCTAAAGCTGGACCATCTAAGGATTTTCTGAACAGGTATGCCATGAGATGGCGGTCATATTTGTGTGGTGCCGATTCATAGACGAAGTCCTTCAGATGAACATAGGGGTCCCCTACCCCAGAGTATCGACGATATACAGGGAGCTCGGATTGGGGAGGCACCCGGAGGTATTGGAAGGATGGGAGGGCAATGTCAGCTACCTTCCGAGGATCGATCTGTCTCTGGAGGTCATGAAGCTCCTTCTCATGCTCGTCCACTCCACAAAGAAATCGGAGGGAGATTGGACTTGATGCGTAGAGACAAGGGAGCGTGGCTTCTCAAAGGAATGAGACCTCTTGCGAGGGAGAGGAGCTGGTTCGGCCATATAGTATGTAGTTGGAGGGGATCGAGCCGAACATCTCGTGGGGAAAGGTAGCTTGGTTCTGAAAAATGAATGGCCCGAGGGCGGAGAGGTGTAGGATCTCCCCCAGACGAAGAAAGGGGGGAGCTGAAGCGACGTGGGCAGAGGAATCCGCCGGTTGGGCTGAATTTGACCCCGGGGAGATAAAGGTTGTTTCCCTTGGCAGCAGCTATGAACTATCGGACTTGGTCCGGAGTGAGGTGAGGAAGGAGTGGATGGCTGAATTGAGAATGGGGGTCATCACCCTCATGAGGAGAAGCAGGACGGGATCGAATCCCGGTGATGGAGGAGGCTGGATATGCCCCGGGAGAGTGGCCATGGAAGGTTGGGCACCTCTCGAGCAACCCGAGGGGAAGGGCATCGTCGGCAAGGACCCGGAATTGGTCCATGTCGAAGAGGGGATTATGATAAAGCACAAGGATCGGAGGGGACTGACTCGATCTCCTAAACAATGACGCATAACCCCCCAACCAATTTGGGGAAGTGACACAACTGAACTCTATCACGACAAGAAAGACAGAGATGAGGAGGGGGATCAAAGCACTCAAGTTATCATGCTTAAAACGCAAATTTCTTAAGGTTTGAACTTGACCTTTTAAGTGAATTGATTAAAGAGATGTCACTCGGTCATGCGGTCCCTAATAGGAATGGACTCTCGTGCTCCAGTACGGCTAAGGGTGGTGCACACTCACACACGAGGATGGCTCAAACTAAGGGTACAACTGGTACAACCAGCCCTGCGAACCGCAACGTGCGTACGGCCACGGGGACTTACGGAGGTCCTCGGAAGGTGGGCCCGAGTCAGCCTACGAGTTCTGTAGGTGAGAGGACTCACTCAACCAAGGGGGATCCTGATCAAATGGGATAAGCAGCGTATGCAAGGGACTAAATGCCCCGAATGTATGCAAGAATGAAGATAAGGAGCAAACAGGGCGACAAAACAAGTCCACGGGCGGAGCGGAGTCGCGACGGCAGGGTACACCGCGACCCTATCGCGATAGTGCGGGCTGCCGCGATAATGACAGAGGCCCAAAAACGCAGTGAGTCACCAGCCCAACTCAAACAGGCTATCCTACAAAAATAAGAAACGCCAAGAGACACTATAATGGTACAACATGAGTCAGGAAGCAGACAGAAACCGATCATGGATAAAACAGTAACATACAAAGCAAACCTGATAACGCGACGTTGGCAAGCTGCGACATGCTCGTGTCCTCCTTGCTGCCGCGATAGGAACTGAAAACTTACAAATAAAATTAAACGGAAAACCCGAACCTTGACAGGATACTAACAGACAAAAACACGAGCAGACATGATCTAGGCAATGTAACAAAGATGCATGCTCTTATGGGCATTGGATAGAGAGGACATGGTGGATAACAAGCACTGACTAATAACGCGTCCCCCGTTGCGTCGCGACGAGGTCGCGTCAATGCGATCGGTCGCGGAAATAACAGAGCAGGGAAATGTGCAGGAAACAAAGAACAAAACACCAACAGGGCACTAAAGTAACAAACATAAGGAAGCATGGCAAGCAAACAGTAAAAAAAAATCTACGAGGGTGGCAGTGAAGGTCCCACCGTGATCGCCAAAAGGTGTAATCAAAAGATTGTACCCCCCCTCAACACAGACATGAATACCAAATATGATAGCATGGAAAATAGGATGTGATCGCCACCTAGTAAGTCGCCTAAGAATAAAAATGAGATAATGGCTGACTCAAACTAGGAAAAGGAGAGAGAACAAAAACGGACCTGGTGTCGCGGTCGCAATGGGCGCCGCGATAGACTGATGTCGAGTCAGCTTTCGTCGACGCGTCTATGGTCGCGTCTCCCTTCGCCGTCGCGTTCTCTGAATGCGGGAGAATTAAGGTAGGGACCTTCTTCTCGTCCTCCAGCTGGCCGGAGAACTAGAGCTTCTCGTAGATTTCACCTGCTTGCCTGCCAACCAAAGAAAATCACAAAGAAAACGCCCTATTATAATACGTTAAGCATAGTATCTACTCTAAAATGGAAGGAAATGGGAGATCATGGTGGGAACGCACCTGGGGTGGTTTGAATCCCTAGGGGTGTGGGAAAACGTGGGTAGACAGTGAAAGTTCTCTATCTAAAATAACACAAAAATGCATGTAGAAGTAAGAGGAGAGAAGGGAGAAGAAAATGAGCCCCATTGGGGCGACTCCCTGGCGTGGGTACAGCTCCAAGGATGTGCAAGAGCTCCAAGAGATCGTCGGGGTCGCCCTCTTCACGTTCCGTGCTCCGTTAATGGTCAAAGTGGAAGGTCAAGGGAAATGGCCAAAATGAGTGGCTGCGGTGCTAAGTACGGGTGAGAGGAAATTTCGGCAGCCCTTCGGTGTGGTAATGAGGCTCTCCTCGTCCTTGAGGAGGGGCCTTGCTTATATAGAGCTTGGGATGAGAATAAGTGATATTATCTCTTCAAAAGAGGTTTAGAAATTAAAATGGCAGATAAAGGCCTATTAAAATCGGATGGAGAGTCCTTAGGGATCCTCACAAGAGTCCCTAGGACCGAAATCTCGCCCCAAGGGGCAGAGATAATCCCTAGGGATAAAGATAAAGCCATGGGAGGATAAATAGGAGGTGGTTGCGGAGGCCTGCATGCGCAGCTGCTGTCGCGGCGTATCGTAGGACGCGACATGAAGACGCGACAGAGCGGGGCGTCGCGACAGTATGCCCATGTATAGATATGCATGGCTGTGAATGAGACTTCATCAACCCAAGAGGTAGGTTTTCTCGGGCCAAATCTTAACCTCTCCTATACAAAATGTGTAGGCATCAAGTTAGCTTTCATTGCCCTCTGGTTTCATCGAATTCATTGAGTATATTTTGAATTATAAGCGTTTTGCCAAAGTCGTGCACTTTTGGGCTTTTCCCGTTCTTCATAAGTTTCATGTGATTCAAGACCGAATTAGAGTATACTCATAACATAAAAGATATTCTACTAGTTGTCCTTTTCAAGTTTCATGTTGAACGTTTGTCTAAATACCATTAGTTAGAGAGTTATAAGCATGGTAATAGGGTTGCTGCCCAAAACTACGGTTTCATGTTACACTTGGTTTGATGTTGTGTTCGTCTTGATCAAAGCCTATCGAAACCACCCTTATTTTCTAATTCTGATTTCTGGGAGTACCCTTGTATGTCTAGGTTGTTTTAAAACTGGTTTCGTTATTTTTCATACACTGTACAATTTGTTCTCTATTTTAGAACAACCCTGGTCAAAAGAAGAAAGATTGGTCCGCAATCCAAAGCACTGCCCTTGCACTGTCAAAGTCTGGCGCAGAGCCTGTGAACGCAACAGCCGATAGGTCGCGTTCAGAGGTCTGGTAGCGACAGCCGAACCGTCGCTATCTGATCGCGACGAGTCGATCCGTCGCGATCGTTCTGCTGACCTAACGGCCCAGTCGCGTTCTTCACAACACCCTGTCGCCTTCTGGTCCCGACCCGTCGCGATCCTTATATGAACCTATCGCGACCTGACCTGGGCCGGACAGCCCCATGTCGCCTCCTTACATACCCATGTCGCGACCTGACCCCGGGCCTTGCAAACCATGTCGCCTTCCTTACATGTTCCTGTCGCGACCTGACCCCGCCATGTCGCCTTCCTCATATACCCATGTTGCGATCTCAGGATTTTTACCTGAAACCACATGCTTTCTGCAAATTTTACCGCATATACCCGAGGTCTATTTAACGGGATATTTACTGTGTAAGTTGCATGTTTTGGGTCTGATCATTACATGATTGTTATCTAATGGCTTAAAAGTGATTAACCCATTTAAAGCTTTAATTTCATGAATGCTATTCTAAGTGCTCCTTAAATGTTATGATCCATTCGTGCTACTTATGATTAATCTTCCTACTGTTCTACCATGTTTAAATGATAAGGGTTATCATAAAATCTTGCAAACCATGATTAGTTAAAGTGCATAGTTCTATTCCATGTTATATGTCAAGTGTTCCTGCGAGTTTGAGACGATGGTTTGTGAATGAGACACGCGTACCGCACTACACACTAGCACTGTTAGGTACCCCTTTCTTGGGAAATTGGAAACTCTCTACCGGTCATTCCGAATCGGTAGACTAGCAACCTTTTCACCAAGGCCTCCGTAAATCTCCTCTGACCATGGATTCCCACATGGCCGACGAGTTGGTTGTACCATTGAAGTTCCCTGGAGATAGCATGCACTTCCTCTCTCTTGTTCTCTGAGTGTGATGACCATCTAGACTAAAGCCATTAATGTAAAGATTTAACCAAAGTACAAATCGTGCCGTTATGCTGCCAAAATTATCTCTCGACTATTGTATCATAAAATCATATTCAATTACTTATTACTTGTTCCCATCTTCATCATGAACATGACATTACGCATGCTTACTTATTGAAACTCTCATTGGCCATTATTAATGACTGTGGGTATCTACATTTAAAAAATTACATGAGAGATACTGACAGGGCACGGCGTGTGTCAAATGCTCCAATCTAGCCCCAATGACGGCGAGTCATAGATATACTGATAACCATGGGGTATAATGATTACTGGCGTTGCATCTGCGCTGGGAGTCTTGCTTGCTTGTTGAATGATAGATACAATACACATACACGTGTCCTAGCTTAAATTCTTGATGGATCTTTTCTCGGTGTACATTAGTGTCTACGTGCCTGATTAGTGTTACTTGATTGTGCTCGTACAATCTTGCTTGCTTGCTTGCGTGATATGGCCATCTGCATTTAATGCAATTAGTGATATCATGCGTTCTTGACATCAAGTGAAATCTCGCGTGCTTGTACAAAGTGATCTATTGCTAGTTCTATTTTGTCATATTGTTCATCAATCTTATTCACTCTCTCTAGCTTGTTTTATATACCATGTTTTAACAAGTTTTATTCGTACTTGCATATCATTCATCGTACTTGCCTAGTTCTAAAATGCTAATCACTTATATCATTGCCCGCACATTGAGATATAAATCCTACGAGGCTAGTTTGCTCATCCCCTACTTTTACCTATCTAGGTGACTATGAAGTTCAAGAGGAAGAGCAAGTTGAGGATGGGAATGCGTCCGAGTGAAGAGCGTTCCAAGCATGAGTCTATTTATAGTAGTTTGCTTTGAGTGTTAGATTCATGTAGTAGGAAGTGAGGAATAAATGTACTTTCCTTTGAGTCTTCGTCCTGTACTAGTATCCATTTGGAACACAATGAGTTGAGATTTGAATACAATTTTCATTAAGTTCAATATTTGAGCCCTATGATGATGTATGTTGTTATACATTAGTGCGTGCTAGCTAGAGGTTATTGCCGACTGTTCACGTCTCGAAATATCGACTCGAATTAATTATTAATATCCGCTGCGTAATTCTCAGGACGTGACAGTTTAATGGTGTCAGAGCCTAGGAATACCAAATAGGATATGTCTCAAGAATAGGAGATACCTATGGACCTAGGTAATGGAAATTAAATACAGTACCTGGTGAGAAGGGTAGAGACTGGGAATGTGATAGAAAGAATTAAACACTGCTATCCATTGACTCTTATAATGTATCTAGAGACATTAATTGGTTTCCATCCTTTTCTCAGGAACCTTCATAACACTTACACTCAACTGCAATGGCTCGTAATCAATGGCAAGCTATGCAAGAAACCGTGGCTGGATTGACCCAAGCACTACAAAATGTAGTTCAGGCTGGAAATCAAGCTGGAGCTGCAAGGAATGGAGTCGGTGATCTGCACCGCAATTTTAGGAGTTTAAACCCTCCTCGTTTTTCTGGATCCCCTGACCCAGACGAGGCAAAAAACTGGCAGGAAGAAATAGAAAGGATCTTCCAAGTAATGTAATGCACTAATAGGGCGAAGGTGGTACTGGCCACTTTTCAATTTACCAAGGATGCCCGAGCGTGGTGGAAGGCCACATCGGCCCACCTGCCTAATATAGCTGAACTAGAGTGGACCGGATTCCTGGAGATATTCCGGGGAAAGTATTTCGTGAGAGAGTCAAGGAAAAGAAGGCAGCGGAGTTTGCCACACTAAAACAGAGTGGAATGTCCGTGGCTGAGTATGAGGCTCAGTTCGCGCGTCTTGCTATGTATGCCCTACACCTGGTGGGAACTAAAAGGCTGAAGGCTAACCGTTTAATGGATGGGCTCAGGCCCATGTTCATTGAAAGGCTCGGACCACACAATATTCAAACTTACACTGAAATGGTCCAAAGAGCCCAGCTGGTAAAAGACACCATGGCCAAAGTAGAGGGCATGAGGGGCAAGGACAACTCCAAGCTGGTCTTCGTCAAGAAGGGAGCACCTAATATTGCTCCAACCTTCGTAACAACAACGTCAACAACAAAAAAGGCCGAATGCTGGAAGAAGAGATGCTGCGGGAGACAAGAGAGTCAAAGTGGAAGGTAGGCAGTTGGCTGAAAACTGCAATTCTGTGATAAACCAGGACACCGAGCTGAAGAATGCTGGAAGAAGCTCGGGGCATGCTTGAGATGTGGTGGTCGTGACCACCGTATTCCTGATTATCCTATGCTGAAGGACCAGCCCGGCAGAGTTCAGAATATACCACGGCGTCAGGACGCCTTAATGCTGTCATAGAAGCTGACCTACCCGAGGAAGGGGGTATGGTGGAAGGTACCATTTCCATACACTCTCAACCTGTTTGTACTTATTGATACTGGAGCTGCATATTCTTTTATTTCCACCACATTTTGCAACTCTACCTGTTAAAACCTGTACCCCTGAAATCCAAGATCACTGTAGCCTCTCCACTAGGCTCAGAATCTGAACTCACTCACTACTTGCCAAAATGTGAAACTATAATGGAGGACACAATCTCCCTGCCGACCTTATCTTAGACATGAAGGGTTATGATGCCATTCTGGGTGTCGATTGGCTAATTGAATATGATGCCGATGTAAACTGTCGCCATAGGAGGGTCACTTTTAAAAGACCAAACCTCCAACTCTATCACTACTTGGAACGATATCACAAACACCCATTTGATATCCTCCCTAAAGGCTTCTAAGCTGATCAACCAGGGTTGTGACGCTTTCCTAGTTTCTGTCTTGGCAACTGAAAAGAAGAAACCATCCCTAGAAGACATTCCAATAGCCAGGGACTACCCTGATATATTCCAGAGGAATTACCTGGTATACCACCGGAGCGGGAGGTAAACTTCACCATTGAATTACTCCCTGGGGCAGCCCCTGTTTCAAAGGCTCCGTACCGCATGTCCCCTGTGGAATTGCAGGAGTTGAAGAGGCAGATCCAAGAATTGCTAGATCAGGGTTTTATCAGGCCTAGCACATCTCTGTGGGGAGCGCCAGTGCTATTTGTCATAAAGAAGGATGGGACAATGAGGCTATGCATTGATTACCGTCAGTTAAACCAGTTGACAATAAAGAATAAGTATCCACTGCCCCGCATCGACGAGCTGTTTGACCAGATCTCTGGTGCACAATACTTCTCCAAGATAGATCTTAGATCAGGCTACCATCAACTAAGAATAAAGGAGGAGGATATTCACAAGTCTGCATTCCGAAGTAGATATGGTCACTATGAGTTCGTAGTTATGCCGTTTGTTTAACAAATGCTCCAGCGGCTTTCATGCAACTTATGAATAATATTTATAGGCCATACCTGGACCAGTTTATAGTAGTGTTCATTGATGATATCCTTATTTACTCCAAATCCAAAGAAGAACACGAAGAACACTTGAAGGTGGCTCTGCAAGTGCTTAGAGACAATCAACTCTATGCCAAACTTAGTAAGTGTGAATTCTAGATGGAAGAAGTGTCTTTCCTTGGACATCATATCCAAGGAGGGATATCTGTAGATCCATCTAAGGTGGAGGCGGTAAAGAACTGGTCAAGGCCGACAACTGTGTCGGAGATTAGAAACTTTCTGGGTTTAGCCGGTTATTATCGTCGCTTCATTAAGGACTTCTCAAAGATAGCTGTACCATTGACCAGACTTACCAGGAAGGAGAATCCATTTGCATGGACTAATGAATGTGAAGAAAGTTTCAGGGCATTGAAAGAATACCTTACCTCAGCACCCGTACTGACCCTGCCAGTTGCTGGGGGTAGTTTTGAGGTATACACCGATGCATCCGAGATCGGCCTTGGCTGTGTGCTGATGCAAAATGAGAAAGTTATATGCTACGCATCCAGACAATTGAAGAAGCACGAGGACAATTATTCTGTACATGATCTGGAGCTAGCTGCTGTAGTCTCGCTTGAAGATATGGCGTCATTATCTATATGGTGAGAATTCATTGTGTTTTCTGACCATAAAAGCTTAAAGTAACTGTTTTCTCAGCAGGACTTAAATATGAGACAGCGGAGGTGGTTGGAGTATCTCAAAGACTTCGACTTTACGATCCAATATCATCCAGGAAAAGCAAATGTGTGGCAGATGCTCTAAGTAGGAAGCCAATGATCACATTGTCAAGTTTAATGGTAGATGAATGGAAGTTATTAGAAGATTTCGCCAAGTTAAATATTGATGCTGACGTCAAAGAGAAGGGATGCTTTGTTGCTAGTGTTAGAGCACAACCCATACTATTGGAGGACATCACAACACTCCAAGACAATGACCCTGTACTTGTGGAGATTAAGGCTAATCTAGACCAGAGGCCGGATTTCTCATTAACTGAAGATGGAAGGTTATTGTTCCGGGATCGAGTCTGTGTACCCGACCATGCGGAGACAAAGAAAATGATTATGGATGAGGCTCACAAGACCAGATATATTATTCATCTTGGAACTGCCAAAATGTACCAAGATTTGAAAAGAAGCTTTTGGTGGCCTAATATGAAGAGAGAGGTGGCGGAATATGTCGCCCGATGCTTAATATGCGAAAGGGTCAAGGCGGAACACTTGCGACCCGCAGGTAAACTCAAACCCCTAGAAATCCCAGAATGGAAATGGGAAGGTATAGGGATGGACTTCATTTTCGGACTACCCAAATCTAGAGGTGGGTTCGATGGTATCTGGTATTGTCGACCGCTTAACTAAGTCGGCTCACTTCTTGCCGGTGAAGAATAAGTGGTCAGTAGATGTTCTAGCTGTATTGTATGTGAAGGAAATAGTCCGATTACATGGAGTACTGGTGTCTATCGTGTCTGATAGAGACCCTAGGTTTACATCACACTTTGGAAAGGACTGCATTACTCCTTGGGATCTAAACTAAACTTTAGCACGGCTTTCCATCCACAGACAGATGGTCAGACGGAGAGAACCAACCAGGTGATGAAGATATGCTTAGAGCATGTGTCCTAGATTTGGAGGTAGCTGGCATGAACACTTACCTCTTGTGGAGTTCGCCTACAATAATAGCTATCAAGCTAGCAGTCATATAGCACCATTTGAAGCACTTTATGGCAGAAGTTTCTGATCTCCAATATGCTGGTATGAAGTTGGCGAAAAACAAATGTTAGGACCAGAGATGATAAGGGAAACAACCGAGAAGGTAAAGCTTATTAAAGAAAGAATGGCAGTGGCGCAACAAAGACAAAAGGCATATGCAGATAATAGAAGAAGAGACCTGGAATTTCAGGTGCGTGAACATGTATTCTTGAAAGTGTCTCCAGGCCGTGGGATCGACGATTTGGCATTAAAGGCAAGTTGTCACCAAGGTTTGTCGGGCCTTTCGAAATCCTCGAGAGAGTCGGCGAGGTGGCATATCGTCTCGCTTTACCAACACGAATGGATGGAATACACAATGTGTTCCACATATCCATGTTGAAAAAGTATGTACGAGATCCATGGCACGTCATAGAATATGAGCTTCTGGAATACAACAAGGACGGAACATATCAAGAGAAGCCAATTAAGATCGTGGATGGGAACTGCGCCAACTAAGGAACAAGGTTATTCCACTAGTAAGGGTTAGATGGAATCAACGCAGGGATGAGGACGAGACGTGGGAAACTGAGGAAGCAATGCGCAAAAGATACCCGGAGCTATTCACAAGTAAGTACACCCACTTGCACAATAATTTACTATGCATGAATTGGGGACCAAATTCTCTTAAGTGGGGGAGGGTGAAGCACCCCGGAAAATTTCAACTATATAAAAATTCGAATAAATGGAAATAAATAATTTCCATAATATCAAGGTGTTTAAAACATACGTATCATTATCATATGTGCTAAATCACATCGGAAAAATCCGTAAAATGGGAAACCAACCCCACACATTATTCTTAAGGGTTCCACAAAAAAAGTTATGCGATGAAAAATCCGATTAACCAAGTGAGCGTCACATGGTGACCAATTATCCGAATTAAGGAAACAAGTCGGAAAACCGTTAATACGGAAATATGATGCAATCATAAATTAAATAAAAATGTTAGAAAGGCTTATAAATTATATATTAATGACCCAATATCATAATTGGCCAATGGATCACATATGACCCAAAAATCAAATAAAGCTAGAAAATGCATGGAAATTCGTAACCAAAATAAGCTGAAATTAAAAAGGGGTAATTAGGGTTTAATTGGGATGCAATCATGCACTTTTAGAAACCAAATTCGTGCCTACCCATCCATGGAAGTTGCTTGATGGCCAAGACTCTCTAATGGAGGAAGAAATCATCAAAAATAGGAAACCAACATGCCAATCCCGCAACCCTTCTTTCCTAGTTACAATAGGACTCCTAAACACCATGGTTACTTAAATACTCTTCACCAAACCCTAGGGACGAATTTAGAACTTGCTGGGGTCGTGTGGAGGAGCTCTTGGTGGCTGGAGAGTAGGAGATCAAGCATACCAAGCTCATCTTCTTCCCCCGTTCATCTGTTACGACCTGCACAAACCACCCTCTTGAAGCCGATCAAAGGTACGCCAAACCTAAATCCCATCATGTAAGGCTTATACCCCTGGAAAGAGGGTCGCGTCTACTTCCTAACCCAAGTGGAATGCCCAAATTCCATGCAGTATACACGGAGTATTAGGCGTTTACAAACAGTGGTCTGAACACGGGTTTTCAGAAGAACGAGATCATCAACCCAAGAGGTAGGTTTTCTTGGGCCAAATCTTAACATCTCTATACCAAATGTGTAGATCATCAAGTTAGCTTTCATTGCTTTCTGGTTTCATCAAATTTCATTGAGTATATTTTGAATTATAAGCGTTTTGCCAAAGTCGTGCACTATTAGGGCTTTTCCCGTTCTTTATAAGTTGCATGTGATTCAAGACCGAATTAGAGTATAATCATAACATAAAAGATATTCTACTAGTTGTCTTCAAGTTTCATGTTGAACAGTTTGTCTAAATTCATTAGTTAGAGAGTTATAAGCGTGGTAATAGGGTTGCTGCCAAAACTACGGTTTCAGGTTACACTTGGTTTGATGTTGTGTTCGTCTTGATCAAAGCCTATCGAAACCACCCTTATTTATAATTCTAATTTACTGGGAGTACCTTGTATGTCTAGGTTGTTTTAAAACTAGTTTCGTTATTTTTCATACACTGTACAATTTTTCTCTATTTTAGAACAACCCTGTGTCAAAAGAAGGAAAGATTGGTCCACAATCCAAAGCACTGCCTTGCTCTGTCAAAGTCTGGCGCAGAGCCTGTGAACGTGACGGCCGATAGGTCACGTTCAGAGGTTGGTAGCGACAGCCGAACCGTCACTATCTGATCGCGACGAGTCGATCCGTCGCGATCGTTCTGCTTGACCTGACGGCCCAGTCGCGTTCTCACAAACACCCTGTCGCCTTCTGGTCCCGACCCGTCGCGATCCTTATATGAACCTGTCGCGACCTGACCTGGGCCGGACAGCCCATGTCGCCTTCCTTACATGTTCCTGTCGCGACCTGACCCCGCCATGTCGCCTTCCTCATATACCATGTCGCGATCTCAGGATTTTTACCTGAAACCACATGCTTTCTGCAAATTTTAACATATACCCGAGGTCTGTTAACGGGATATTTACTGTGTAATTGCATGTCTTGGGTCTGATCATTACATGATTGTATTCTAATGGCTTAAAAGTGATTAACCCATTAAAAGCTTTAATTACATGAATGCTATTCTAAGTGCTCTTAAATGTTATGATCCATTCGTGCTACTTATGATTAATCTTCCTACTGTTCTACCATGTTTAAATGATAAGGGTTATCATAAAATCTTGCAAACCATGATTAGTTAAAGTGCATAGTTATTCCATGTTATATTGTCAAGTGTTTCCTGCGAGTTTGAGACCGATGGTTTGTGAATTGAGACACGCGTACCGCACTACACACTAGCGCTGTTAGGTACCCTTTCTTGGGAAATTGGAAACTCTCTACCGGTCATTCCGAATCGGTAGACTAGTGACCTTTTCACCAAGGCCTCCGTAAATCTCCTCTGACCATGGATTCCCACATGGCCGACGAGTTGGTTGTACCATTGAAGTTCCCGAGATAGCGTGCACTTCCTTTCTTCGTTTCTCGTGAGTGTGATTGACCATCTAGACTAAAGCCATTAATGTAAAGATTTAACCAAAGTACAAATCGTGCCGTTATGCTGCATAAATTATCTCCGACCATTGTTATCATAAAATCATGTTCAATTACTTATTACTTGTTCCCATCTTCATCATGAACATGACATACGCATGCTTACTTATTGAAACTCTCATTGGCCATTATTAATGACTGTGGGTATCTACATTTAAAAATTTACATGAGATGCTGACAGGGCACGGCGTGTGTGTCAAGGGCTAAATCTAGCCCCAATGACGGGAGGTCATAGATATACTGATACCATGGGGTATAATGATTACTGGCGTTGCATCTGCGCTGGGAGTCTTGCTTGCTTGTTGAATGATAGATACAATACCACATACACGTGTCCTAGCGTACATTCTTGATGGATCTTTTCTCGGTGTACTTAGTGTCTACGTGCCTGATTAGTGTTACTGATTGTGCTCGTAAAATCTTGCTTGCTTGCTTGGTGATATGGACATCCGCATTTAATGCAATTAGTGATATCTGCGTTCTTGACATCAAGTGAAATCTCGCGTGCTTGTACAAAGTGATCTATTGCTAGTTCTATATTGTCATATGTTCATCAATTTATTCACTCTCTCTAGCTGGTTTATATACCATATTTTAACAAGTGTTTATTCGTACTTGCATATCATTCATCGTACTTGCCTAGTTCTAAAATGCTAATCACTTATATCATGCCCGCACATTGAGATATAAATCCTACGGGGCTAGTTTGCTCTCCCCTACTTTTATCCAATCTAGGTGACTATGAAGTTCAAGAGGAAGAGCAAGTTGAGGATGGGAATGCGTCCGAGTGAAGAGTGTTCCAAGCATGAGTCTATTTCTAGTAGTTTGCTTTGAGTGTTAGATTCATGTAGTAGGAATGAGGAATAAATGTACTTTCCTTTGAGTCTTAGTCCTGTACTAGTATCCATTGGAACACAATGAGTTGAGATTTGAATACAATTCCATTAAGTTCAATATTTGGGCCCTATGATGATGTTGTTGTTTATACATTTAGTGCGTGCTAGCTAGAGGCTTATTTGCCAACTGTTCACATCTCGAATATCGACTCGAATTAATATTAATATCGCTACGTAATTCTCGGGACGTGACATCGTTCTCCTTCTAGCGGGGATGTTGCCTCATCTTCCATTGGATGAATGTTTGTCGGTGTTTTTCTCCAAATGGACGTGAAGGAGGATTTGGTTGTGAGGATGATGGAAAGTCGAAAGGGTTGAAATTGTCACCATCAAGTGAATAAAATTGGCTTGACTATAATCCCATAGCATTAAATTTCTCTCGGCCAACACTATCATCATCTCCAAAAGACCGTCTAGCCTCCACATCTACTCTTGGGTGGAGCCCAGGAAATGATTGCCCCGAACAGTTGTCTTTCTACACAAGATGTCCAGCTGTCTTTTGTATGGAAATGGTTTGTCCAATACTTCTTGAATTCAGAATTGGACTGTGGATTAAAAAAATTCAGTTACATGTGCTAGACAAAATGTGTCGTTAGACTATATTTTACTTGCTAGCTTACCGCAATTGCCGCCTATATGCTTTCTTCGTCAGGTGCAATAGGTAAATTTCGTTCGTCATCCCATCCCCATCTAGATCCTGTGCGCAATTGTTCGTAGATGTGGTATATTTTCTTTATGTTCCTCCAACGATTCTTAAACAACCTTTATCTTTCTCACATTGGCAATGCTATTAAACTGATCCAAAATGTCTTGAAAGACATGTGCTTTGAATGTGCCTTGACTACCATAGCTTTTATGGTGAACGTCAATTAACAAGTCTAACAATATCTTGTCTTGTCGCAACGTCCAATTTGGTGATCGACCCTTTCTCGTGGGCATAGGCACTGAGTTTTCTAAGTTAAAATAACATGGTGACACAACAAGAAGTCAAGATAATTACGGTTATGACTTTAAACATGAAACATAAGAATAAGGACAGTGCTTTTTTTTTAATAAACAAAAATACATCAGACATGAGCTAGTCATGAAGTTATATCAACTAAGTCATGGGTCCTCAGACTCACTAAATAATTGGACTATGTCATCATAAAATGGCAAGCTCCTTCCCTTAAACCATAAGCCAGCGGGTTGAACTGCAAAGGGAATAGGAATTAGTGATTTGTATTTAAAGACCTTTTACTCATACCTACAAGAATATTTGTGAACTCAAACCTCATTGTACGCATCCCACATAATGTCGTTGCCGACAAATGTTGATTTTCATCATCCACGTAAAACCTATGTTGTCTTGTAGGTCTTTGGATATGACGTATATGTTCTTGTAAAAACATAATTACCTCTCAAATGTGTTATAGTCACATGACAACCATACTTTATCACAAAAGTCTCCTTAATCATGTCCCATGCATGGTTTGGTATGAAATCTCCATCTAATAGTTCAGTCCTAAGCAAATCAAGAAATGTCTGGTCCATATCGAAGGTCCACACATAACCTAAGTGGCTGGTAAGAAATAATAATGAGCACTCTATGTAAACAAAATGAGGGCAGACAGACATTCATTCCACATATTTAATGTAATCCTTCATAAGATAGTTTTCAACAAAATAATGCACCACATTGCACTCTATGCATAGCTAATAGGAAGTTCAAATTGTACCTGGTTGGGACATTGACCTTGAGGCGGTTGGGGCAGGTGACAAGAAGCCTGAATGGAGATTCTGAACTTCATTAGCTTTATTAAATCAATGGAAGTTAACAAAGAGTAGTCTGGTGAGTAAGTTTATACCACTGACAGCAGTAAAGGTGGTTTTCAGCACAAGAAGGAGTTCGTGGAAGATGGTCAGAACATGGGGAGTGAGATTAAAGGAAAAAGAAAAAGACAAGGCTGCTTTGGGAGGAGAGTGAAGCAGAGGTAGCCGCAGCAAGCAAAGGGGAGAGGGCATTTAATTCTTCACATGAGTTCTAATAAAAAATTTTAGCCAGGAGCAAGAAGAGGGCAGACAGGCAGTAGAACCATAGGTAGAAATGAACAAAAAATGCATACATGGATATAGACCAAACCAAAAAGGAGTTTCTACAAGAAAATTATGTTCAATCCAGAAATTTAAAAAACAGCTCTTCTATATGCTTAAATAGGTAATAAAAAACAGCTCTTCTATATGCTTAACAGTAAAGGTGGGTCTAAACAGAAGAAGGGAACCCAAAGAAGCAGAAGTTTACCATTGGCAATATGAAGGTTTTTTGGAAAAGAAGGAAAACCAAACCAGAAATTAAAAACCTCAAATAATTTCGTTGGAGTATATGACTCTAAAAAAAAACATTAGCAGAACATGGGGAGGGGAAGAGAAAGGAACCACAACAACACATATATGAATATAACAATAACCACAATGAGTTTCTAATAAAAGTTTTAGCAGGAAGCAGGAAGAGGGCAGACAGGGACTAGAACCATAGGTAGAAATGAACAAAAAATGCATACATAGATATAGACCAAACCAAAAAGGAGTTTCTAAAAAAAAATATGTCAAACCAGAAATTAAAAAAATAGTTTTTCTATATGCTTAAACAACTCTTCTATATGCTTAAACAGGTAATAAAAAACAGCTCTTGTATATGCTTCAAATAGATAAGAAGTGATAACATGAAATCACAACAGTAAATGTGGGTCTAAACAGAAGAAGGGAACCCAAAGAAGCAGAAGTTTACGATTGGCAATATGAAGGTTTTTTGGAAAAGAAGGAAAACCAAACCAGAAATTAAAAACCTCAAACAATTTCTTGGTAGTATGACTCAAAAAAAAAATTAGCCAGAACTTGGGGAGGGGAAGAGAAAGGAACCACAACAACACATACATGGATATAACAATAACCACAATGAGTTTCTAATAAAAATTTTAGCCAGGAAGCAGGAAGAGGGCAGACAGGCACTAGAACCATAGGTAGAAATGAACAAAAAATGCATACATTGGATACAGGGATAGGTTTTAACTAGATGTTTTTTATGTTTAGTAAGGAGTTGAATAGGTAAAAATATTCATTGATGGGTTTTAACTAGATGTTTCTATGTTTCCAGGGATGAGAAGGTTGTGTCCCGAGCCATGAACTGAATGAGCAGCTGCATAAGGTATTGACCAACATGATGCAATTCTCTCAATAGGAGCTACCTCCATGCAAATTCCTTGATCATGACAAAGTAGAAGAAGAAGAAGATGCAGATTGTCTTCTTCGCAGGAAAGTTTTTGTCCCTTTCTTCTTGGCCTGTTATTTTGCTATGGTGCTGATTGATTTTTAGTAGGGAGTTGAACAGGTTAAAATATTAGTAAGGAGTTGAACATGTCTATACTTAATAAAATTCTGTCAAAGAAGCCTATTTGGTCTATAGAATATATTAGTAAGGAGTGAACAAGTAAAAATATGCAGTGCATGGATAAAGCATATATGCATACATAGATAAAGCAGTGATAACAAAAAAAAAGCGCTTCTAAAGGGTTCACTCCTCAAAGAATTTCCAGAACACACAATGAACCACAAGAACCTATAGATATGCCAAAGAGAGGGAGTTATAAGAAATCTAACCTTCTTCTGAAAGGCAGGAACAATCTCAAGAATCCTCCCATGATCATTAACGCACCCAGATTTAAAAAAGAACCCGTAATTAGTCAAAAATTCAAACAGTAAAAAAAATGAAAATGGTCAAGAACTCACCCCAACAACAGCTTCAACTGAACAAGAACACTTCGCAAGATGGTGAGAAATAGACAGCGTTGGGGATTTATACACAATCCATCAAAACCAGGTTCAAGAAAGGGGCATGGAACGGTTATAGTCACAGGTAAGGCACCAACACCGTAAATCCTTCGATCGTCACAGGGAATCAGGTCATACTTACCAGGGTGAAGAAAGGGGCAACTAAGGGTATAGTCACTGCCGGAGGAGGTGACTCCATATGAAGCAAGCATCACGAGCGACGATGGGGGAATCGACAACTCAGCCTACCATGGGATCCTCCTGCAGAAATTAGAAGCACATGCAGTAGTTCCTGCGCCGCACAGAGGAATCTGCAGCTAGGTAGATAGGGCACGGCCTCAGCACCAGATAGGAACGACGGGAGCTCAAAAGGGAAAAGCTTCGAATGGCAATGGTCGAAAGCTTCCACAAGGAATCCTTGTCACGGGCGAAAGGGGGCGTCCGATGGATCGACAGAGATGGGAGGAAGCCCGGAGGAAGCCTCTTCTGCGACGGCGGGAGGAAGCCTCTGGATGGCGAAAGGAAGCCTCTTTGGTGGAAATCAGAAGCACATGTAGTAGTTCCTGCGCCGCACAGAGGAATCTGCAGCTAGGTAGATAGGGCACGGCCTCAGCACCAGATAGGAACGACGAAAGCTCAAAAGGGAAAAGCTTCGCACGGCGATGGTGGAAAGCTTCCACAAGGAATCCTTGTCACGGGCGAAAGGGGGCGTCCGATGGATCGGGAAGAGATGGGAGGAAGCCCGGAGGAAGCCTCTTCTGCGACGGCGGGGGAGGAAGCTTCTGGGATGGCGGAAGGAAGCCTCTTCTGGGACGGTGGGAGGAAGCAGGAGGGGAGCGATGGTGGATACTTTCGCGGGAGGGAAGCAGGAGGTGAGAGATGGCGAAAACGTTCGCGGGAGGGGGATGTCATCGTCGCAACGATGGCAGCAGTTTTTGCAGAAGGATGCATACGGGAGGGGTAAATGGGGTAGGTTAGGGGTGGGTTAACTCTAGTCGACCCTGGGAGGTGGTTGAGAAAAACCTGGGTAAACTCAGAGTTAACCCTCACCTAACTCAGTTAAATGTAGGTAAATTTTACACACTACCAAAGCACTTTTTGAGTTAACTCTGAGTTAAATAAAGTTAACTCTAAGTTAACCCATTACCAAAGTGTCCCACAGTCCTATCATCATGCAGCTCGACCTCTGGAAGAAGCAACACTCTGTGCAACTCAAGATCTGTCTGCTGGGCCTCAATAACCTATCTCACAATAGCTGGAGCTACTAACAAACTGCCTAGCATACACTGTTGTCGTCTGGTGGAAACTCTGAAGGATCCCTCTGCTACATATGCCATAGCTACCACTCTCTCAGCATGAGGTAACTCACTTCTACCTTCCTGCTCAGGGCATCTGCAACCACATTTGCCTTCCCAGGCTGATACTCAATGCTGAAATCATAGTCCTTCAGATATTCCATCCAACGACGCTGTCTCATGTTCAGATCCCTCTGAGAAAAGACATACCGCAGACTCTGGTGGTCGGTGCGAACCACAAACCTCACTCCATACAAGTAATGACGCCAAATCGTCAGTGCCAAAACTACAGCTGCAAGCTCCAGGTCGGGGTCGAGTAACTCTCCTCGGGGATTTAGCTGACGCGATGCATAAGCCACCACTCTGCCATACTGCATCAGAACTGCTCCTAAGCCAACACCGGAGGCATCTGTGCAGACCTCAAAACCCTCCATACCTGAAGGCAACACCAAGACTGGCGCTAACGTAAGCAGTCGCTTCAACTCTATGAAGCCCTGCTCACACTGCTCCGACCACTCGAACGGTACTCCCTCCTCGTCAAACGAGTCAGGGGTGCAACAATCTGCGAAAAAAACTCTAATAAATCTGCGGTAGTAACCAGCCAAACCCAGAAAACTACGGATCTCTATCATGTACAGGGTCTCTCCCATGCAAAATTGCCTCGACCTTGGGGATCCACTGATACTCCGTCACTTGAGATCACGTGCCCCAAAAAGTGAAGCTGCTGCATCCAAAACTCGCACCTGTTGTGCTTGGCATACAGTTGGTGCTCTCGCAGAGTCTGTAACACAATCCTCAGTTATTGAGCATGCTTCTACTCTGAAGCGGAGTACACCAGAATGTCGTCAACAAACACCATGACAAATTGGTCCAAGTACTGGTGAAATACCCTATGCATCTGATCCATGAAGGCCGCTGGTGCATTAGTGAGCCCAAATGGCATCACAAAAAACTCAAAGTGCCCATATCTGGTCTGAAGGCAGTCTTCTCCACATCAAAATCTCTGATCCGTAATTGATAGTAGCCTGACCTCAAATCAATCCTGGAGAAAACTCGAGCTGACTGAAGCTGATCAAAGAGATCATCGATCCTAGGCAAAGGATACCTATTCTCATGGTCACTGATTCAGCTTCCTATAGTCAAGACGTAGTCACAGGCTACCATCCTTCTTTCTCCAGACAGCACTGGAGACCCCAAGGAGAAAAGCTAGGGCAGATATAGCCTTTCTCCAACAGCTCCTCTAACTGCCTCTTCAACTCTCGCAACTCTGTTGGTGCCATGCGGTACGGTGCCTGCGTAAAAGGTGTTGTCACGCCCCGACGCGGAATATCGGAGCGCGAAGGCAGTTTCAAGAAAAAGGTATAGAGCGTATATAGACATCAAACCATGCACATTGAACAATACTAAAGCAAATCTTTCTCATTAATAACTTTTCAAATGTCTAGTTACAACCACTAATATCAGAGTCTTCTATAGGGCCCAATTACATTGCAATCAAAGGAAAAACTAACTACAACTCTAAGATAACATAATGACTTGATGGTACTCCTGGCTTCACTCTTGGTCATTCCCTTCCTCGTGAGTGTATGTGTCATCATCGGTCTCACCTGAGAACACAACATTAATACCTAGTGTGAGCGATAACGCCTAGTATGACTTAAATCTCAGGCTCAAGCGGCTTTAAATAATTAACGCATTTATGGCAAGAGTATCTAAAGATAGCAGGTACAAGAGAGTCAAAATATAGCAAGAGATAGCACACATGTACAAATAGCACAATAGCACGAGATCGAGTATAGTTTCCAAAATAATAGCACAAGTATCGAATATAGCACGAATAGCAGGATGGCCATAGCACAACTAGCACAAGTATGGTAACCAGCACACGAGTATAGCACTTGTTTGTCATTCTAGACATCGAGAGAGTATAGCACGTTTTGTGTTTTGAATTGTCATATAGATAGTTGAGATAGATAGCACTTGAGTGTAATGCCAACACCTGATCATTTAACTCCCATGGGCACTAGCACTTTCGGGCGCACATCCCAGACCAGATCGGGCCCTTTATATATTGCCAGGCATTATTATATTGTTTATCTTTAGACAATCAGTCAATGGCCAATATAGAGTTACCAAGAGTAGATAGAGCACTAGATAATAGACGAGATAGTAGAGTGAACGTGAATAGACGAGCGAGTAGAGTACAGATGAGATCTAGTGCACATTGCACGTAATGCTATGAGTAAACAGGCGATAGTAACAGTTGCACAACACGCGCACTTGGTGTTGGCATCAAGTGGAACTCACGACCCTACCACTGGCCATGTTAGCACGGTCCAGAGTCCGTCGTGATTCAAGACGAGAGTGAACTTCTAAATAGCCGTTTGGATCATATCGATCCCTAAAGGTGTAATGGTGTTAGGGTACAACCGGCTCGTCGACCATGTAGGAATCCATGATCAGAGGAGACTTACGGAGGCCTTGTGCAAGGGTTCACTAGTCCGGCGAAAGGAATATCCGACGGAGAGTTCACCACAAGCCAAGTAAAGTGTCTATATAAAACGGTGCTCGACGTTCTAGAGGAATTCTAGAACAGTGAGTGGTCAATATCGGTATATAAACAACGCAAGAAACGAATACACGTCCTTTAAAATAGGGCAATTAATATGCTTTATTGCAATATTACCAGATACATTAGAGATATTTTATGCCAGATTTCAGCCATAATGGATGGTTCATGTGGGTGCATTTTAAGAAAGATCATAGATAGAAAAGAAGTCGTGAATATGTATTTTAAAGCATTCATAAAGCTCCATTTTTAAACAGTGTTTTTACTGCATATATGACTGTTAAAAGGCGTAATAATATTTTTTGAAAGTGATAGTAACATTTTTTATGGGTTCTTATGCAAATCTTGTGAAGGCGACATAGGCCAGTAAGGATTGCGACAGGGTAGGGCAGGTAGCGACAGGCCATGAAAAGGGTCGCGACAGCTTGTCGGTACGGTCAGGCAGATTGCGAAGGGTGGCAGAGGGTCGCGACGGCATGGTCAGCAGATCGCGACGATGGGCACTGTCGCGATCAGATTGCGACCGGCTCTGTCGCGATGGCCCTTGTGAACGCGCCTATCGGGCCGTCGCGTTCACAGGGTCTGCGCCAGAGCCTGCCAGGGTTCTAATCTATCTTGGATTGCGGTCCCAGAACTGCCTTTTTGACCAGGGTAGTTCAGAAAATCTATAACTAATTGTATAGTCAACAACAATCATGAAACCAGTTGCAAATTAAACTAGACTGTAAGGGTACTTCCAGTAAATCGAATTAGAGAGAGAGCATGGTTCATACAGGGTTTGAACATGAGCAAGAACGAGTTATTCGGAACATGACACAGAGAGAAAGATCGATTAAATTCGATCAACATGCTCGATGAAATTAGGGCTTTTAGGGGCAAAAGATCCCTAACAACATGAGTATCACAGTAAAGTTTCATAGCATGGGATCAGTAGACATAGAGATTTGAATTAAACATGATGTCTCGGGGTTATCATGTTTGCAGATCTTCTAAAATCAAGAACAAAGATTGGCTCGATGAAAAAGTGAAACAAGAGGCTTTTGTTCCGGATGTATGAACAATCTACAGATGGATTTATTGAGTTTTGCTCGTGAGAATGCCTACCTTTGACTCGATTATCTTCTAGGGCTTAGAACTCCAAGAACGAAAGAAGAGCTTGATGGATCTTCCTCTCCCCTCGATTTCTCCTCCTCCTTGGCCTCTTCTCCACCTCCAAACCCTTTGCACGAGCTAGGGCCGGCCATGAGGATTTAAGAGGGTATTTATATAAATACAAGTTCCTATTCCTACTACTACTCAAATTCCTCTTATTCTGAGATTTCCTAACTCCACCTTTCCTCTCTTGCTTTCCAATCTCTAATTGGTTAGGATAGTATCTAAATTCGTGCTAGACTATATGGGGTAGGTTTAGGAATTCAATTCCAACTCTAATTGCCACTTTTATTGCTTTAATAACCCCTTTCTAATTATGAGATAATTAAACTCCGAATTTAGGGTATTTTCTTATTATTCTCCTTTGTAAATTCATATTTTGACCCAATAAATTCTAGAGGGTCCATTAAGCAAAGCCCATTACTCTTTTCCATTTAATGAGTTTTATTTAATGCTCTTTTCATTTAAATATCCATTTAGCTAGGTTTTAATTCTTTATTTAAATTTTTATTTTTCTTAAAATTCAGGTTGCTACAGGTGCGGTGCCAGAAACAAGCTCGATAGAAAACTCAATCTCTCTCTCAAGAGGTAGACCAGGTAACTCGTCTGGAAAGACATCCAAAATCTCACAAACCATAGGAATGTCCTCCACTCCCCAAGAAACCTGGTCAACAAGCACGGCAATAGCAATGAAGACCCACCCGACACCCAAAAGCCAACAACATCTCTGCCCTCAAAGCAGAAATCAAGAAGTGGGAAGTAAGAGGTACGATACCGTGGAAGTAGAAGGTAGCTCCTCCGTGTTTCTGAAGGTACACCCTCTTCTTTCTGCAATCCACCATAGCACTGTACTGCTTGAGCCGTCCATACCCAATCACATCAAAATCCTGCAACTGCATAGCAAACAACCAGGCTGGCAAACACTGACCCAGCATCTTCCACTGGTGCCTCCTGAAGACAGTAGGAGGTGAGAGTAAAATCTCCCGTCGGCAACTCCACAACAAGCTCGCTGACACTCCATGTCCTCTCCTCAGAGAGTCTAAAAACTCCTCAGAAACAAAAAAGTGGAGGCCCTAGAATCAAACAAACCTCTAGCTGCAAAACCAAAGATAGTCCATAGTACCCTTCATAAGATCAGCTTCCTCTGCCCTGCTCGGGTCATGTGCATGACACGAGACTTGGTCTTCGCCTGCCTGAACTCATGGCCTGCTGATGCTGCTACACACAGAAACCTACTACGCACGAGACTGGGCTGACCTCTGCTACTGCGGGTCTCGAGGTAACAGGGGCAGACCCACGCCATGTGACCCAGCTAATCACACCGTTAACACCGTCCAGTGAAAGAATGATGGCTCTGCTACTGAGGCTGTCCAAAAGCTTGTTGAACACTCTCAACTGAAGGCTGCCCTTGCTCTGCTTGCCTCCTGTCACGTCGGAACCGCCTTCAGGACCCTGACCTTGATGACGTCCCTACAGAAGAGGATGTATAGGAGGTCGTGGTCCTTGAGGTCTACTGAGAGCTACTCTGCTGCTATCTCTGCTGGGACAAACCCGCCTGTGCTTGAACTGCTCTGGTCTGCCCACGGGTCCGTAAGCTGTCAGCCTCAAATGCTGTCATAGTCTGATAGGCTTGTCGGTCGGTGACATGAGCAACTATCAGCGCTTGCCTGAGCTCTGGCCTTAGTCCTCTCACAAACTGTTGGGTCCTCAAGCTCTCATCTGTCATGATCTGCAGTGCATAGCGCCCTAACTCCACAAATCTGGCTCTGTACTGGACCAGTGTCATCTCACCCTGAATCAAATCCAAGAACTGATACAGCCTCTCAGTCCTGACATATGTGGGGCAGAAATCTCTCTCAAAGGCCGCTACAAACTCTTGCCATGTGATCTGCCTAAGTGGGTGAGACTGAAAGGTGATCTCCCACTCTGAGGTCCACCAGGCCCTCGCCTGACCCTACAACTGATAGCTAGCCAACAAAACCCTCTCCTCCGCTGCGACCAGTCCATGGAACGGAAAGTCCGCTCCATCGCATCAACCACTACCTGGCTGCATCTGGATCTAGTTGTCCCTGGACTGAGGAGGCTGGAACTGCAAGAACTCTCTCAGCACCCTCCCAAAACCTCTCTGAGGTGCTGGAACATCACGGTGCTGAGAACCATCTGTGCCATCCCCTCGAGAGAATAGGTCCAGTCCAACCACCCCTGTACTGCCTGAGGAGGGGGTGGTAGTGGTGGTACAACACCACTGTGTGCATCCTGTAGTCTAGGCTATTTCGCTGTGGTGGCGGGGCATCTCGAGCCTCCTGCTGAGTGCCTGCTCTGCCACCTCCTCAACGCGACGTCGCCTAGGTGCCATAATGATCTACACAGAACATGCACACAAATTAATATACAAATAACTCTGGTTTGCTTGCTGCCACTGTACTCTTCATGCTCTGAGTCACCTTGATGAACATCTCCTTATATGTCTCGACAAACCAGGCTCTGATACCAACTGTAATGACCTAGGATCTGAATTACCAGTAACCAACCATAACCCGAACTCCGACCCGCCACCCACGAGCAAAGCTCGGAAGGGTAAAAGAGAACGTATGAGGAGGACATATAAGAAAAGCACACACCACCAAGTTTTTAAACATTCCATTATATATAATATCAATAGTACAACTCAGAGCTGATCCAACAAAAGTAAAGAGTACAGCGAGTACATCAAATAAGTACTACTCATAGCAGCTTAGCAGTGTAGGATCGAATAGGTGGATGAATCAGATCTAGAAGGGGGGGGGGGTTGAATAGATCTAACGCCAATTAATGCGGAAGCTTAAGCAATTCAAAATTACTTCGAATCAGAGATCAATTCAGACAGACAAATTACTGATCTGAAGTGTGGGTGTGTGTGGATTATGTGTGATTAGAGTGTGTGATCAAATCAATTAAAGTGTGAACGAATTCCCTATGCATGCATCTAGTGCAATACAAAGTCAAACCACAATTCAAACCACTGCACAAAGGATTTTTAGGTGGTTCGGAAATCACCTCCAGTGACTCCTACGTCTATCCCTCAAACAGTGAGGCCACACTACTCAAAACCTTGAGTACAACACACACTGGAGCATGACGACTCCAAACAACCTTGAGCACGATGGCCCAACACACAACCTTGAGTTCAACGACTCACAAAATGAGCACGACGGCTCAAACAACAACCGGAGCACGACGACACTAAATTGAGCACGACGGCTCAAACCACACAGTGAGTGCGACGACTCACAAACCAGAGCTCGACAGCTCACAGTACAAAAGCTAGATAAACACAAAAGAGATCAGATCCTCTAACAATGATCTGATTCAAGACAGATTCTACATAGAATTTGTGCAGAACTTCATGCACAAATCTCATAGACGAATAAGGAAGAACAAACTCTTAAGTGAGAGAAATGGATGTAGATGGTGTTCTTCGATGAAGAGGCCTTGCAGACACTTCAATTGAGGAGCCTTGATGGAAATCGATGGAGATTCTCCTCAATTGGCGATGCTCTGCTTTGATGTCATCTGAATGCCAGAAAATCCTTCTTCTACTGCTCCTCTTCAGTTGGATCTACTCCCTTTCCTAGCACAGCAAGGATCTCTCCAGAGATTCCCCTTGATTCCCACGTCCTTCCTCTTAAAGGATGGCCTGCAACTTCTAGAGATGGAGCAAGATCTGGAAAGCCCCCTTTTGCCGCCAAAAAGCTTCTTCTGGAAGTGTATGGGCTCTCTTGCTTTTGGGATACAAGGAACATGGATATTTATAGCCCCATATGTCTATAAAGTGCCTTGGGGTGCATGGGCATAGAACCTAGGCATATTCCCTTGATCCCCAAGCGGCCACATGTCCAGAGAAATTCACATTTTTTAGTTTCAATCGGAGTGTGTCGACACTACCACTGAGTGTGTCGACACACTGTCCCATTGCGCAAAAGGGTCTTCTGGATGCTGGGTCTAGTGTCGACACGACCACAGACTGTGTCGACACACTATCCCAGTCAGACAAATGATCTCCTGGAAGCTAGATCTAGTGTCGACATTGTAGACACCCCGATTATGACTAATGGGTTGAACCGCATTTCTTGCTACCTAGTGGGCCCCTAATTGGTCACTCACCATGAGCCCATCACTTGCCTTGATTTGATCCCATTAATCCATTAAAATACCTTGAATCCCGAAGTCAATCATTGAGAGTCCCTAGAGAATATAACTCCTATTTTAATCATGTGGTTAGAGAGAATAATCCAAGATAAATCGGGATCCTTCGCGACGCATCGTGGCGCCGCGACTATAGTCGCGACGGGTTAGGCCACCGCGACAGCCCATGCATTATCCATGCACGTGGGCAATGCTGTCGCGCCCCCCCGCACCGTCGCGTCCTAGTCGCGACCCCACGATCTGTCGCGACAATGCCCGAGATCTCTGGCCTCCGTACCCCACCCTATTTATCCTCCCATGCACTTTGACTTGGTCTAAGAGGGTTATCCCAACCTCTTTGGATGGATCCTTGGCCCTAGGGACTCTCCTAAGCTCCCCTAAGGACTCTACACCCGATTTTTTGATAGAGCTTTATCCCCTTTTTAATTTCCACACCTTTTTGAGGAGATATACCTATTTTCTCACTCCAAGCTCTATATAAGGAGGGCCCCTCCTCATGAACGAGGAGAGCCTCATGATCACCCCGAAGGGCTGCCAAAATTTCCTCTGAACAAACTTAGCCACGCAGCCGCTCATTCCACTCATTTCCTTCACATTCCACTCCTCACAACTCATTCATTTCACCATCAATGGAGCAAGAACGTGAAGAGGGCGACTTCAGCAATCTCCCGGACCTCTTTGCACATCATCGAGCTGCATCCACGCCAGGAAGTTGCCTAATGGGGCTCATTCCCTTTCCTCTTCCTCTTTTCTATTTCTACATGCATTTTTACGTTCTTTTAAATAGAGCACATCCACCATCCACCCACGTTTTTCCCACACCCACAGGGGTTTAAAACCACCCCAGCGTTCGTCCCGCCATGATCTCCCATCTCATTTCGTCTTTTGGAATAGATACTACACTTTACACGTTCTAATAGGGTCTTTTCTTTGTGTTTTCTTTTGATTGGCAGGCAAGCAAGCAAAGTCTACGAGGAGCTCTGGTGCTCTAGTCCGGTTGGAGGACTAGAAGAAGGTCACTACAACAAATCTCCCGCATTCAGAGAACGCGACGGCCTAGGGTGACGCGACAAAGACGCGTCGATTTCATTGACGCGATACTAGAGACGCGGCGGCCATGACGACCGCGACACCAGGTCAATTTCTTGTTCTCTTCCTTTTTCCTAGTTTAAGTTAGCCATTGTCTTTCCATATCATTAGCAACTTATCTAGGTGGCGATCACATCTTTTTCCTACGCTATCATATTTGATATCCATGTCCGTGTCGAGGGGAAGCCAATCCCTGTGATTACACCTTTTGGCGATCACGGTGGGACCTTCACTGCCACCCTCGTAGATTTTTTTTGATTGTCTGCTTGCCATGTTTCCTTGTTTTTTGTCATCATAGTGTCTTTTTAGAGTTCTGTTCTTTTTCCCTGCACTTTTCGCTCTGTCATTGTCGCGACCGATCGCGGGGTCGCGACAAGTTCGCGTCGCACGCGGGGGACGCGTCATCAGGTTAGTGCTAGCTATTCCATTTGCCTTCTTTGTTCAATGCCCATAAGAACATGCGTCGTTGTTACATGTCTTAGATGATGTTTGCTCGTGTTTCTGTCTGATAACATCCTGTTAGGGTTCAGATTTCCCGTTTAAGTTTCATCTGTAAGATTCCAGTTCCTATCGCGGTCGTACGAGTGGACGCGACCTTGTCGCGGTTTGGACAGGCGACGCGTTAGCAGGTTTGCCTTGTATGTTCTTGTTTTCAGCCCTGAATCGGCTTCTGTATGCTCCCTGATTCATGTTTATCACTATAGTTTCTCTTGGTCTTCCTTAGTTTTATAGGATAGTCTGTTTGAATTGGGTTGGTGACTCAGGGTGTTTTTCGGGCCTCTGTCTTTCATCGCGGCAGCCCGCTCTGTCGCGATAGGGTCACGGCGTATCTGGCCGTCGCGACTGTGCTCGAGACTCCTTTTGTCACCCTGTTTGCTCCTTATCTCCATTCTTGCATACATTAGTCCCTTGCATACGCTGTTCATCCCATTTGATTAGGTTCCCCCTTGGTTAGTGAGTCCTCTCACCTACGAGCACTCGTAGGCTGACTCGGGCCCACCTTCCGAGGACCTCCGTAAGTCCCCGTGACCGTACGCACGTTGCGGTTCACCGGGCCGGTTGTACCCGTTGCACCCCTAGTTCTAGCCATCTCCCCGTGTGAGTTGTGTATCCCCCTTAGTATCACCGGAGTACTTGAGTTCATACCCATTAGGGTCTTCTTTAGCCGAGTGCAATTCAATTAATCAATCCATTAAAAGGCTAAGTGATAACCCTAAAATCCTAACGCTTATCATATCAACTTGGGTGATTGCTTGAAAACTCATTTCTCGTCCTCTTCTTGTGTAATTGTATTTGTTGTTGTATCCTTATTTGTATTTTAGTGTATCCTTTTTAATTCCCCCCATTTTATCATCCTCTAATGGCTCCTTTCCACTTCACCTATCCTCCAACCTCTCTCCTCCTCATGTAGACCCCTTGTCTCATGAGTCTATTCCAAATTCGGCCCAGCCCAAGGCCCATCGGCCGATGAGAGTGCCCATCCCGATCTATTCCTTCGCCATCACCTTCTAATGAGGCCGCTGAATTGGAGCGCCTCCTACTTGAAATGGGCCCTGACCAGGCCCGCGAATTGTTGTCCACCTTTGCTCTACGGTCTTCTTCCAGGATGGGCCCAACAGACCCACGTCATCCTGCTCATTTTAGATCATCTCACATTGTCACTCCTGGATCGGGACACCCTTTTGCTCAGCCCACATCATTGCAGTCGGCCCATTATGCTCAATCTGGCCCGACCTTGACTCTCGACTCCGCTCTCATTCCCAAACTGGCCCTCGCTATCCACTATCCACTTCGGCTCAGGACTTCCAATCCGAGTTCGAATCCATGAAGCGAGAGCTCAGTGACCTGCGAGGCAGTTAAAGCCAAAACCTTCCTTCAATGATACTCTTCCTGATTTCTGTGGTCTCCGATCCCCCCACCTTCTCAGCTCCCTGTTTATCGCAAATTCAATGGGCTGGAGACCCTTACATCATCTGAAGGATTTTCTCTATGAGTCGGTGTCCTATCAACATGATCGTCGCTTACTGGCTTATCTTTTTAGGCGGTCATTAGACGGGCCCGCTCTGGAGTGGTTCTATTCCCTGCTCTCAATGAAGCCGAGGATTTTGAAATTGTCAAGGCCAGATTCGTACAGCAATATCAAGACCGGGCCGGGCCCGAGTATTCAATGGCCGATCTAGTGCTGAGCAGATGAAGCCTGATGAAGAATTCGCAACTTGCTGACCGGTGGCGTCAGATGTGCGCATGTCCAGATGCACATCCCAGAAGAGGAGAAATCAAGCTTATCATTGCTAATGCAACGCCCATGTACCGCCACATCCTGGCTATGAACAATATCACATCCATGCAACAATTATACAGTCGTGCTCGCTTTGTTAAGACTCAACTCTTTGACTCCCCCATGCCATCCATGTTTGAGGCCAACAACCGAATTCTTCATTTCAAGGGCCCACTTATGAGGGAGTCCAAACCCATGCCCAAGTTGATACCATCCACCACCCCATGCCTACCCACTCCACTAACCACCATGCACCTCCACCTTCATATAGCCAACTCGCCCCGCTTCCACAAGAACAACCACCTCGCCCGTGCCACCGCACCACACCATCCAATACTCATCCATCCCGACATCCACTTGGCCCAAAGCGAGCCCATTATCATCCGTTGCCGGAATCCCTCTCTGATGTCTTCACAGCCCTGATGTCCATCAATGCATTGCAACTCCCTCCAGAAAAGCCAAGCTGGGACATGACAGTGGACCGATCAGAATATTGCCTGTATCATCGTCATCCGGGGCATACAGTCGCAAACTGCTGCGATTCCGAGATGTGATCTATAGTCTAGAGCACAAGATAGATTGGGCTGAAATGCACAGACTCATCCTGCATTGTCAAGATAAGAGCAAAGCACAAGGCCAGGGGCAGCAATCCTCTCCACCACAGCAGCGGAACAGCCGCTCAAGCACCAGCAGCGCAACGAAGACAGCCAACACAAGCATCAAGGCAGTCGTCATCTCCACCAGTTCAAGGTCGACGGCACCTCTTCACTTATCCTCCAATGCACCACCTACTCTGTCACAACCTCAACAACCCCCTCCGCCAACCCTTGCTCAGGCTATCACCACCACACCTACTGCATCGCACCCTGATGACAAGCTGTTAGCTCGACCCATTGTGTCGGTGCGCTGTCAGTCATCTCCACCAACGCCGCAAACCACTACCCCTCCACTCCTGCAAACCCTCCATCTTACCCCTCGCCATCATCTCCACCCACTACCACTTGCACCTGAGCAAGCCATTAACCGCCACACCAAGGCTCGAGCAAGCTCCGCTCACCTCTGAGCCCGAGCAAGAGTTTCCTACTCCCAAGAGTAAGGCTACTTCAGCCTCTGAGTTGGAGGAAGAGCTCTCTCCGCATGAGCCTATTCTTGCCATCATCCCATCACCTCACACTAAGCCCTCCGCATCTGACGAACCCGCCATAGCCACCATACATCCCATTACCACATCCCAATGGAGCGGGTGTGCATCACCAGCAGCATGCCTTGAAATTACTTCCCCTATGCAAGATGGACTGAGAGAAGGTAGCCCAGTTCCGGTCATGTGTTTCGACCCTTACAACTACATCAGTCGCATGCCGGTCTATGTCCTTATCTCGGGCGCATTCAGGAAGGATGAGCTTTCATCTCCTCAGAAGAGCACTGTCAAAAAGATTTCCCAGGCCCTAGTGCCAGCCAATCCAAAGCGGGGACGGTAGCCATTACGTTGCTTATTGGAAATGCTACCATTAATGCCATCATCACTCATCGCTCAGTTATATTGCATATGGCTGGTCAAGAGAAGGGGTTCTCTACAAATGTTGTGCTATCTCATGCATCTGCTAAGGCCATCATGAATCAGCTGTCACTTAAGGGGAAGAAGTCACGCTGCCCGAAGCATCCAAAGCCCTCCTTGCCATGTTTCAACCTGACGAGGGGCACATTGCTATGTCACCAAGAACACTCAAGGTTATGCCAAGAGTCCTTTCCAATTTGCCTCAGCCTGTCAGTCAGTTGGCCGTGCTAGTGCCACCCATCACACTCCCAGAAGCATCCCCTCTTCAACTGTCAAGGGAGTTGGTCTTCATGCCAGATTGTCAGGCCAAGATGCCAAGCCTCATTGCTGGTACCACGCATCAAATTCCCATGGATTTGCACTGTCCACTTGTCAAGGGAAACCCTCTCAGCAAAGATGTCCATTTATGGCGTTCCCCCATGGGTGTCAATAAAGGTTGAATATGCAAGTAATAGCCAAGGGGCAAGTACACACACGCAGTCATGACAACCATAATTGATGAGAGAGCCGTGTGGCTGCAGAGAGAGCGAGGCCATCTGCTGCATGGTCCCGCTATTTAAGAAGACATGTCAAAATGAAGCCGTCATATCTGTCTGTGAGAGTAAAGAAGTTGTGCTGTCACAAGAGAAATCTGCCAAGAAGCAAAGGAGGTTGCGATCAAGATTCAATTCTTCAAGAAAAGTCGATCTCCCTATCCTGTCATCCTATGACCTTGATCTTTCAATGCTACTCATCCTGGTCAATCTAGTTCCCAGAGGAGGCGCCTGATCTCTCAATCCTGGACTAATGTGCCGCATTCTTCCCCTCCTACTCCCCTCGGGTCTTTGCCCTCACCTATCTCCTCCACCTGAGCCACCCGATCACCCTCGGGTACTCAGGGTTTCTTTTCACCTTCTCTACTGAGCCATCCGATCATCCTTTCGGTTCTCGAACATTTTTTCATCCTTTCCTCCTGAGCCACCCATCACCCTCGGGTTCCGGTTTTCTCTCCATATCCACCTGGGTCCCTGACTTTCTTCCTAGTGCTCAGGATTCCCCTTTTCCTCTTCTGCCAGAGCCTCCTAATTATAGGTCAGGTCCACACTCTCCAGGAGCATCTGATTCCCCTCCTTCCACTTCCCCTTCTGATCCTCCAGATCCTCTACTCTCCATTCTACAGTTCCTTCCTCTAACCCCTCCTGATCTCGGTCCGACCCGATTCCTCCCTCACTACCTATTCGGGGTCCCGACCCTTTCTCTCACTGTTCCGAGGTTTCAGTCCTCACTAACATTTTTCTTTCTCCTTTGTAAATCCTTCTTGTTTGAGTTCTTATCCCTCATCTTCATGTAGTGTCATGTCTCCCTCTTGTGTGTTGAGTTGGCTCCAATTCTTGCTGACCCCTACTTTTCACAGTTTCCTGCAAATGAGCTAATTATAATCAACCAAAATCAAAATTCAAAGACTAATGCAGGTCGTTCTTTCCATAAGGGGTCGCATTGTGCACCAAATAACATGCAAATATTTCTTTAACACCAAACATCAAAGAGACTCGTCTCAGTTCACAGCAAGAGTGGTTGAGTCAGTCTTAGGTTTACTTTGCTTCTACAGCACTCAAGCTAGAGATTACTCCGCGCTAGGAGTCTGACATCCCTTCCCTTGTCATTAAGGTCACCTTAAGCAAGGATCATCACACACTCACACGGCAACCTGGTCGATTACTCTAGCAAACACCGTTACTACTTAGGCCATACCTAGGAGGTGTAAAAGCTATTCTCTTCTTTACTCGGTCGAAGTGTAAGGGCAGAAAAGGGCTCTTTGGGCAAGGCAACCAACCTAAGCACATCTCGATAAGAGAAATCTCAAATAGGGACGGTCAATCAAGCCTGCAAAAGAAAAAAAAGAGAAATAAAAGAGAAGAAGGACAAATAAACAAAAAATTGAAGAATAGGGGCATGGCAAAGAGTGACAGTACAGTTCTCCGCGGAACGCCCTTGAGCCCGGTCGTACGCATGCCCCAAACAAGAAACAGGCACAATAAAGTGACCTAAAGTCCCTCCTCAACAGATTGAATCTCTAAGGGGTATGCTGTGGAAGGAAGCTAAACTTGACTTGTCCTTTAAAGCTTGCATTAAATTTATCCCCAAAATTTCTTCTCTTTCTCTGTATAAGGCTGTGTCGTCTCCCGGGTATGGCCTTTGTAGTGACACTGTAAGCCAGGAGCAACCATCTTAGGCCCGACCATCTTAATGCACATCCGACCTTTTGGTGATCTTTAATGAATGAATGAATGAGGACCCATTGCCAGTAGTTTGATCTTGCTTTAGTACTGTATTAGCAAGGGTGAGTGCCTTCCGTCTCATGTGTCTTTTTAGGAAGGGCTAGTGTCGGCTTTAGGCGTTATTCAAAAATAAAAAAAATCAAATATTGCCAAAATCCCAAAAAAATCAAATATTGCCAAAAATAAAAAAAAACAAATATTACCGAAAAAAACAAAAATCAGATATTGCAAAAAAATTCAAAAAATCAAATATTTCCAAAAAACCAAAAAATCAATATTGCAAAAAATCCAAAACAAATCAAATATTCCAAAATCCAAAAAAAAAATAAATGTTTTCAAACTAAAAATAACAAAAATGAACAGATCTAATCATACATGCTAAGTGTGCAGGTACATTGACTCCCAAGCATTGCCCGCTTAAATCTCACAATTTCTTCATTGCTTTTGTCTGAGTCTTGCTCACATCATCTTTACGATCTGTCTCTCCTCCTCAGTTCCACCCATGATTTGAATTTCAAACTCATTATCCCACCAAGTCCTTCTCAAGTCCCATACATATTCTCCCTCAATGGCTCCATGAGAGGACTCTCTATGTGTGAACCTGAATGTTCTTCAGTGCTTTGTTTCAATCATGTGGATGACTGAGTTGTTTATGCTTGTTGTTGTTAGCTTGTTTAGTGCTTTGTTTTGTTTCATTTACACCGAAAACCCAAAAAAAAAAATCAGAAAAAGCAAAACCCAAAAATGGCGAGTTCTGCGCTCCACAGGTAAGTTCAGGTAAGTATCCCTATCCCTTCTCCCTTGCATTACTATATGGTACTTATGCTACTATATTATCTCAAGGACCGGCTGGTTTTCAATGTGTTTTGGGATCTGAGTTCCCCTTTATCAAAAACAATGATGATCTAGGTACACATTGTTTCGTTGGATAGGCCGTTGAGTTAATTAAGCACGGGGACGACGAATTCAGGCCTGCACCGCGGTTGTAGGTAGTCTCTTGACCCATTCTTATTTGGATTAACAATATTATCCTTGATATATTTTATATTTTTTTCCTTTTTCTTCGCATTCGTTTTGATGATTTCTTTACTTTAGCCCAGCATACATCATGTAGGACTTTGAGCTTTCCTGACTCATTCTAGACCATTGATGAGCTCTTGTTGAGTGCCCATCGTCCTTCAAATTCCAAACAAGAAATCCAATTCCACTCCGAATCGGAAGGTTTGCCTCCGAGTGATTGTTCCCGTTAGTTTGACAAGAATTCCTTGTCTTGATTCCTTATCCAAACTTTCCTTTTTTCCTTTGATCCGTTTTTGGTTGCGAACCGCTCCCGGACAGAGTCATGAGTTACCTGCCTGGCACGCACATGTCCTTCCAAAACGAAACCCGCAGGCCAATCGGCTAGGGTACCTCTCAATCGAGGGTTGATCGTCCTCTTTTCTCTCCCTCGTCCAGACTTGTGCTCTTCTTTGCATTCTACCCGAACAACTGACTCGGGCTTTCACAAGGATTCCAATTGCCTGTTAATTAATCGGGTGTCTCTTCACCTTGGCTTCCGTTTTTCAGTCCGCTCCGCGTCATCCTCCGTTCCATGTCACTTCATGACATCTCCACACCACTTTCGCTTCGCTCCCTCCCCTGCAAAGTAAAGCCAAGGAGGGCAATCTGTAGACACCTGATTATGACTAATGGTTGAACTGCATTTCTTGCTACCTTAGTGGGCCCCTAATTGGTCACTCACCTTGAGCCCATCACTTGCCTTGATTTGAGCCCATTAATCCATTAAAATACCTTGAATCCCGAAGTCAATCATTTGAGAGTCCCTAGAGGAATATACTCCTATTTTAATCATGTGGTTGGGAGAATAATCCAAGATAAATCGGGATCCTTGTCGCGACGCATCGTGGTGCCGCGACTATTGTCGCGACGGGTTGGGCCGCCGCGACAGCCCATGCATTATCCATGCACGTGGCAATGCTGTCGCGCCCCCCCGCACCGTCGCGTCTCTAGTTCGCGACCCCACGATCTGACGCGACAATGCACGAGATCTCTGGCCTCCGTAACCACACCTATTTATCCTCCCATGCACTTTGACTTGGTCTAAGAGGGTTATCCCAACCCCTTTGGACGGATCCTTGGCCTTAGGGACTCTCCTAAGCTCCCCTATGGACTCTACACCCGATTTTGATAGAGCTTTATCCCCTTTTTAATTTCCACACCTTTTTGAGGAGATAATACCTAATTTTCTCACTCCAAGCTCTATATAAGGAGGGCCCCTCCTCATGAACGAGGAGAGCCTCATGATCACCCCGAAGGGCTGCCAAAATTTCCTCTGAACAAGACTTAGCCACGCAGCCGCTCATTCCACTCATTTCCTTCACATTCCACTCCTCACAACTCATTCATTTCACCATCAATGGCAAGGAACGTGAAGAGGGCGACTTCAGCAATCTCCCGGACCTCTTTGCACATCATCGAGCTGCATCCACGCCAGGAAGTTGCCCTAATGGGGCTCATTCCCTTTCCTCTTCCTCTTTTCTATTTCTACATGCATTTTTACGTTCTTTTTAAATAGAGCACATCCACCACGTTTTTCCCACACTCACAGGGGTTTAAAACCACCCCAGGTGCGTTCCCGCCATGATCTCCCATCTCATTTCGTCTTTTGGAATAGATACTACACTTTACACGTTCTAATAGGGTCTTTTCTTTGTGTTTTCTTTTGATTGGCAGGCAAGCAAGCAAAGTCTACGAGGAGCTCTGGTGCTCTAGCCGGCTGGAGGACTAGAAGAAGGTCACTACAACAAATCTCCCGCATTCAAAGAACGCGACGGCCTAGGGTGACGTGACAAAGACGCGTCGATTTCCATTGACGCGATACTAGAGACGCGGCGGCCATGACGACCGCGACACCAGGTCAATTTCCTGTTCTCTTCCTTTTTCCTAGTTTAAGTTAGCCATTGTCTTTCCATATCATTAGGCAACTTATCTAGGTGGCGATCACATCCTTTTTCCTACGCTATCATATTTGATATCCATGTCCGTGTCGAGGGGAAGCCAATCCCTGTGATTACAGACATGACCATGGACTGTGTCGACACACTTGACCCTGTCTTCATGAAAGAGCTTCAGGGACTATGACCCAGTGTCGACACCATCAATGGGTGTGTCGACACTACCATGATAAAACCTGTATATCCCTGAGAATTTAACACATAAGACATTCTTACAAGGTATTATCATCAAGTATAGGGTGTAAAGTATTTGAAACATGCTTTTTTAGCATTGTTATTACATAAGTGATGTATGTAACATGTTCAAAATGTCATCATCAAAATCACAATATGTCATCATCAAAATCAAAATATGTCATCATCAAAATCAAAGTATGAGTGATGTTCATTAGTTATCATTAAAATACAACTTTAGGAAATTCCAAACACACTCAACCCAACAATCTCCCCCTTTTTGATGATGACAAAATATATGCACAATCTCCCAATAGCCTGACTCAAATCTCCCCCTTTTTGAATTTTCTCCCATAAGAAACTTTATCCCTTGAAGAACTTTCTCCCCCTTTTAAGGAACTTTCTCCCCCTTTTTGACATCATTAAAAGATAGCTAAGAGAAAGAAGCAAAGAATGGTAGGAGATCAAGAATGAAATGTAGGAAATGAAGGTTCAGGAATGTTCAAAATAAATGAGGCAAAGTGATATTGTCAAATGAGAGAAATTATTGTGGTTTGGTTATTGTGCAACAAAGCTTAATCACAAGACACACTCACACAAAGTATAACAAAATATAATGATCTGAAAGTAGTTAAAATAATGATGCAAATGTGAAGTAAAGTGACCTATATGAGTGAGCAGAAGTATTTAACAAGGATGTTAGCAGCTTTAATTGTAACACAATGTAGAATAATAGGTCTAAACTCAGTAAACATGAACTTTATTAAGGTCTTAAGTATTTCTATCATGTCCTTTTGATTTTCTTTCAATTTTAGCTGGGAAAGAATACAAGAATAAATTAGTTAAATCTCACTTTTTGTGCAAGAGATCACATTGATCAGATGCAAGACCTCCTGATTACTCAGTGGTTTAACTTTCATTATCTTATACAGAGTTGAAAATTTGATTTCCACTTTTTAACGCGAAACAAATCACTTTTTAGGTGAAATGGCCCGGTTACTCAGTGGTTCAAGAATTTGCATTGCTCTGTTTGTATCTTTCCAGATTGTTCATCATTTTGTTTTGATGTTTTGCAGGAATATGTTTGCTTGACCAGAAAAGTCATGACTACGAATTTAGAAAAAATATTCTTAACATGTGGTAAAAATGAAGCTTAAACATGCACATGTGAAATATTAAAGCCACTCATGTGCCTATAATAGTGTTTTGCAAATTATTTTAAAAACATTCAGTATTAATATTGCTAAACTTTGAAATGATAATGAATCTTTGAAATTAAACTAAATGCACAATGAGTTTAGTTTCAATGTCTTAATTCTCTCATAAGAAAATAGCATAATGACTCAAATTTCTGATGATTTTGGGGTTCGAGATAAACAAGTCAAGGAATGGGACAATGACTCCCCCTTTCATGTATCTCCCCTTCACAATGTGAACATGAGGATTATTGAAGAAATAGGAATGAAATGAAGTGAAAATAGAATGAGCAAGAATGTTTTATTGAAAGACAAGGACTCCCCTTCAACAATTGCATACAAGACTCTTGATACTTGGCGGAGACATATACTTACGCATAGTGAAAGTGTCCAGACAAGCCTCACTTGTCTTTCTTCAAATCACCATTTGATATACCAAGAATGTCAATGCAATGTGAGAGTGAGGAAGTTATTTGCAAGAACAGGAAGACTTTTATTTACAACTTTGCAAGAACATTTGACAACTAACTGAATGGGAGTTGTTGATAATCAGATATGAAGGAATATTTCTCCAGCATTTCACTCAAGATTCTTTTGACTTACTCTCCCATAAGATATGCATGATATGAACTGATCATTTAAGCAATTTAGATATGTTCATTCCAGGCAGTTTGCACAAAAAAGTATGAACATGATCAAGCATACATCAACAGGTAATTTATTGAAGGAGAAAAGTTTTTCAAAAACTCAAAAGTGTTTCAAAGACTTAAAATAAGGTTTTTGATATTTTCATTTTTCTTGATGACCTTTATGCAGAAAAAGACTATTGATACTTGGCGGAGAATTTTTCTCACGAATGATGAGAGTTTCCAGACAAGCCTAACTTGTCCTTTCACATTTCACCATTTGATATACCACATAGTCACTGCAAAAAGGTCAATTATTCTTAGTTTTAGCATGAAATTAATTGCATTTTCAAGAACATTTTTACACTTTTTCAAATTTACTCCTCCTAATATGTGCATGGAATGAAAAATCTAGCAAGCAATTCACACATGATTATGCACACTATTGTTGGGAGCAACATCAAAACACACTATTCATTGTTCAGATAAGACTCTAAGAATTTTCTTTAACTTAAGCAGTTCAATCTGGAAATTATATGAGGTTTTACTTGAACAGTCTTCATTTATTTTTCAAAGATTTTACCTGTGTTCTCCAATCCTTTCTTGCCTTGCACAGCCAATATCTTGATTCATTTACAATGTATGGCTGCAAGACTCCTCAGCTTGCTGATCAAGCTAGTTTTGGGACCCACACTTGCTTGGGTCCTGCAATGAAATCAATGTTAGAGTGCAATAAAGATTTCTAAATCCAAAATGATTTTATTTTTTGTATAGATGCATTTCTTTCATTGATAGAACTATGAGCATAATTAGTTCCAGATTTTCTTTTTGCCTTTCCCAATGCATCTATGTTTTCATGAAGTTTTCTATTTATTTTTTTTAATATAAGCAGAAACAGAATGATTTTGTGCAGCATTTCTATGCCTATACACATGGAATTTCTGAACATTTTCAGTATGAACATGATATTTATTCCTGTGTGTATGAACATATGCATTAGACTGGAATTTCTGAGCATGCACAACAAAATCATTTCTTAGTTACATGTGCATGGTGTGAAAACTTTTGCAAGTAATTCAAGCAAAAATCATCATGGAAGAAATGAAGTAAACAAGCAGTCATGTTTCAATCACAACCATTTTTTTGTTTTTAAAATTAATGACTCTTATAAAAGGAAGATCATTGGTACTTGGCGGAGGTTATTCCTCACACATAATGATAGTTTCCAGACAAGCCTGACTTGTCCTTCCACAGTTCACCATTTGATATACCAATTGATCTTTGCATAAGAGTCCCAATGATTTCAGTTTTTATTTAGCAGGGAATCTCTCAGAAGTATTTACTTGGTGAGATTTTTATTTTCTTTCATTCTCTTCACTTACTTTCCTTGTAGCCTTAGTCATGAAGCCTTCATCTTGAAATTGACTACAAGGATCCCTGTATCCAACATTCAAGCAGCACATTTCAGAACCCAAACTTGTTTGGGTCCTAAGGATCTTCCATGAATCTGCAACAACGATTTTTGAATCCAAAAGATTTGATATTGGGTGAATTTTTCTAAAGACTAGAAACACTAGAATCTTGGTTTCTAATCTTAGAGTTATTGGTATAGAATGCACCACTGACATACTAAACAATTTGTTTTCTATTTTTCATATTTTTATCATTGAGATTTTTAACATGGAATTTAGAAGAGATCTTTTGTGCAACAGTTCCTTTTTCATGTACATAGAATTTCTAAGTGTTTTCAGCATGAAATGATCTTTATTCTTATGTACATTAACATGAAATATGGGAGCATGCACAAGATTATCAATTCTATGCCAACATTCCCTAGAAGTATGCCCAAATTTATGACATATGAAGCACTGGACTGATTTGGCATATTTATGGAAATGTTGATCTCTATTCCAGCAAAATTTGGCTAAATGATCAGGTTTATTACAATTAAAGCAAATGAGATCATTTCTTACCTGGTACTTACCTTGGCATGTATGCATTTGCTGGAATCTCCTTTTCATGTGAGGAGGCTTACCATGAGGAAAATGAGGTACCTTTTGGTGGCTCTTGGCATGATGTGAATTTGAAACTTGCCTTGGAGCTTTTTGAACTGATGGAGGAAGTAGATGAATCTTCTTAACAGTAGCATTTTTCTTTTTCTCTGTCTGTTTCTGAACAAGAACTTTCACAAGTTTTTCATTAGAATTAGCAGAGTTCTTGTTCACAGCAGCTTTAACAAATGTTAATTTTATTTTATTTTCATTTGTCACATCCCGAGAATTACGCAGCAGATATTAATAATTAATTCGAATCGATAATTCGAGACGTGGACAGTCGGCAAATAAGCCTTTACCTAGCACGCACTAAATGTGTATCAACACAACATCATAATAGGGCCCATATGTTGAACTCAATATGAATTGTATTCAAATCTCAACTTATTGTATTCAAAGTGGAAACTATTACAAGACTAAGACTCAATAAAACAAAAGTACATGATACTTCTCACTTCCTACTACATGTTCTAACTCTCAAAGCGAATTACTATAACTAGACTCATAGTTGGAACGCTCATTACTCGGACGCATTCCCATCCTCGGCTTGCTCTTCCTCTTGAACTTCATAGTCACCTAGATGGGGTAAAAGTAGGGAATGAGCAAACTAGCCCAGTAGGATTTATATCTCAATGTGCGGGCAATGATATAAGTGATTAGCAATTAGGACTAGGCAAGTACGATGAATGATATGCAAGTACGAATAAAACTCGTTAAAACATGGTATATAAAACAAGCTAGCGAGAGTGAATATGATAGAACAAGATTGGTGAACAAGATGACAAGATAGAACTAGCAATAGATCACTTTGTACGCGAGATTTCACTTGATGTCAAGAACGCAGGATATCACTAATTGCATTAAATGCAGGATGGCCATATCACGCAAGCAAGCAAGCAAGAACGCATGAGCACAATCAAGTAACACTAATCAGGCACGTAGACACTAATGTACACCGAGAAAAGATCCATCAAGAATGTACACTAGGACACGTGTATGTGGTATTGTATCTATCATTCAACACGCACGCACGATTTTCCCAGCGCAGATGCAACGCCAGTAATCATTATACCCCATGGTTAACAGTATATCTATGACTCGCCGTCATTGGGGCTAGATTGGAGCCCTTGGACACACGTCGTGCCCTGTCAGCATCGCACTAAATTTTTAAATGTAGATACCCACAGTCATTTATAATGGCCAATGAGAGTTTCAATAAGTAAGCATGTGTAATGTCATGTTCGTGATGATGATGGGAACAAGTAATAGGTAATTGAACATGATTTTATGATAACAATGGTCAAGAGATAAATTCGGCAGCATAACGGTACAATTTATACTTTCATTCAATCTTTACATTAATGGCTTTAGTCTAGTTTGTAAGTCACACTCACGAGATCAAGAAGAGAAAGGAAGTGCACGCTATCTCCAGGGAACTTCAATGGTACAACCAACTCGTCGGCCATGTGGGAATCCATGGTCAGAGGAGATTTACGGAGGCCTTGGAAAAGGTCGCTAGTCTACCGATTCAGAATGACCGGTAGAGAGTTTCCAATTTCCCAAGAAGGGCTGCCTAATAGTGCTAGTGTGTAGTGCGGTACGCGTGTCTCAATTCTCAAACCATCGGTCTCAAACTCGTATGAAGCACTTAACAATATAACATTGAATAAAATATGCACTTTAACTAATCATGTTTTGCAAGATTTTATGATAACCATTATCATTTAAACATGGAGGAACAGTAGGAAGATTAAATCACAAGTAGAACGAATGGATCATAGCATTTAAGGAGCACTTAGAATAGCATTCATGTAATTAAAGCTTTTAAATGGGTTAATCAATTTTAAGCCATTAAATAACAATCATGTAATGATCAGACCCAAGACAGGTAACTTACACAGTAATTATCATATTTAAACAGACCTGGGTATATGCGGAAAACTTTGTAAGAAAACAGTGGTTTCAGGTAAAAATTCTGAGAAGGTGACAGGGCTATATAAGGAAGGCGACATGGGTGTCAGATTGTGACAGGACAAGGGCCGCGAGGGATGGCTAGAAGGCGATAGGGGGTTGTGAAGAACGCGACTGGGCGGTCAGATTCAGACAGCATGATCGCGACAAAGGACTTGTCGCAATCAGGTCGCGACATGTCGGGCTGTCGCGACGAGACCTCGGAAGGCGACACATCGAGCCGTCGCATTCACAGGGTCCGTGCCTGACCCTGACAGAGCATGGACAGTGCCTCGGATTGCGGACCTATCTTTCCTTCTTTTGACATAGGGTGTTCTAAAATAGAGAACAAATTGCACAGTGCGTGAAAAATAATGAAACCAGTTTTAAAATAACCTAGACATACTAGGTACTTCCAGTAAATCGGAATTGAACAATAAAAATAGTTTCGATAGGTTTTGATCACGGGGAACACAAGGTCAGACTAAGGGTAACTTGAAAACGTAATTTTATGCAGCAACCCTATTACCACGCTTATAACTCTCTAACCAATGAGATTTAGACAAAACGTTCAACATGAAACCTGACGTGGACAACTAGTAGAATAACTTTCATGTTATGAGTTTTCTCTAATTCGATCTGGAAACACATGCAACATATTAAGAACGGGAAAAGCTCTAACAGTGCGCGACTTTGGCAAAACGCTTATAAATCAAGATCTACTAAATGAAATTCGATGAAACCAGTGGGAAATGAAAGTTAACTTGATGCTCTACACATTGGTATAGGATATGTTAAGGTTTGACCCGAGAAAACATACCTTTTGGGTTGAAGAAGTCCCGTTATTCCAGAAAACCGTGTTCAGACCACTTGGAGGAAAACGCTTACTACTCCGTGTATACTGCATGGAATTTGGGCATTCCACTTCAGTTAGAACGTATACTTGACCCTCTTTCCAGGGGTATAGGCCTTGCAAGGTTTGGTTTAGGTTTGATTCACCTTTGGTCGACTTCAAGAGAGTGGTTTGTGCAGGTCGCAGCAGACGAGAAGGGGAAGAAGAAGAGCTTGGTATGCTTGATCTCCTACTCTCCAGCCACCAAGAGCTCCTCCACACGACCCCAGCAAGTTCTAACTTCGTTCCTAGGGTTTGGGTGAAGAGTATTTAAGTAACCATGGTGTTTAGGAGTCCTATTATAACTAGGAAAAGAGGATTTCGGGATTGGCATATTTGGTTTCCTATTTTTGATGATTCCCTCCTCCCTTTGAGTGTGTGAGGCATTAGGAAACCTCCCCTCATAGTTAGGCACGAATTTGGGTTGCCATAAATGCATGATTGCATCTCAATTCAACTCTAATTGTCTCTTTTTAATTTCAGCTTATTTATGGTTACGAATTTCTATGTATTTTCTAGCTTTATTTGATTTTTGGGCCAAATGTTGCCCATTGGCCCAATTATGATAATGGGTCATCAATATATAATGTTGGAAGTCTCCCCAACACTTTTATTTAATTTTTGATTGCGTCGTATTTCCGTGTTAACGGTTTTCCGACTTGTTTCCTTATTTAGATAATCAGTCGCAATAACTCTTAAACCTAGCCCAAATGATTTTTTATTGAACCAAATTTCTTGATGGGTCATTAGAGGATATTATTTGAAATCCATTTATGATTTTTATTTAATTTCCTGACTCGTCCAAGTATGTGTGATAATGATATTTCGACTTATTCATGAATTACGATAATAAGTCGCGAAACAATTAAACTTAGCTAATTCAATTTTTCTTGTCACAAATTTCTTTGTGAAACGTTTAGTAACAATATTTAGGGTTGATTTATAATTTTTACAAAATTTGCTGATGTGTTTTAGCACATGCGATAATGATACGTATGTTTTAAATACTCCGATATTATAGAAATTATTTATTTCCATTTACTTTGGATTAAAATTTCCAGGGTGCTACACCCTCCCCACTTGAGAGAATTTGGTCCCCAAATTCATGTATAGTAAATTATCGTACAAGTGAGGCGCACTTACTTGTGAATAACTCCGGGTATCTTTTGCGCATTGCTTCCTCGGTTTCCCACGTGTCGTCTTCATCCATGCGTTGATTCCATCTAACCCTTACTAGTGGGATAACCTTGTTCCTTAGTTGGCGTAGTTCCCGGTCCACGATCTTACTGGCTTCTCTTGATAGGTTCCGTCTTTGTTGAATTCCAGAAGCTCGTATTCTATGACATGCCATGGATCTCGTACATACTTCTTCAACATGGATATGTGGAACACATTGTGTATTCCATCCATTTGTGGTGGTAAAGTGAGACGATATGCCACCTCGCCGACTCTCTCGAGGATTTCGAAAGGCCCGACAAACCTTGGTGACAACTTGCCTTTAATGCCAAATCGCCTGATCCCACGGCCTGGAGACACTTTCAAGAATACATGTTCACCAACATGAAACTCCAGGTCTCTTCTTCTGTTATCTGCATATGCCTTTTGTCTTTGCTGCGCCACTGCCATTCTTTCTTTAATAAGCTTTACCTTTCTGTGGTTTCTCTTATCATCTCAGGTCCTAGCATTTGTTTTTCGCCAACTTCATACCAGCATATTGGAGATCGGCAACTCCTGCCGTAGAGTGCTTCAAATGGTACCATTTGAATGCTAGCTTGGTAGCTATTATTGTAGGCGAACTCCACAAGGGATAAGTGTTCATGCTAGCTACCTCCAAAATCTAGGACACATGCTCTAAGCATATCTTCAATCACTTGGTTGGTTCTCTCCGTCTGACCATATGTCTGTGGATGGAAAGTCGTGCTAAAGTTTAGTTTAGATCCCAAGGAGTAATGCAGTCCTTTCCAAAAGTGGGATGTGAACCTGGGGTCTCTATCAGACACGATAGACACCGGTACTCCATGTAATCGGACTATTTCCTTCACATACAACGCAGCCAGAACATCTACTGACCACTTATTCTTCACCGGCAAGAAGTGAGCCGACTTAGTTAAGCGGTCGACAATAACCCAGATTCCATCGAATCCACCTCTAGATTTAGGTAGTCCGAAAATAAAGTCCATCCCTATACCTTCTCGTTTCCATGCCGGGATTTCTAGGGGTTTGAGTTTACCTGCGGGTCGCAAGTGTTCCGCCTTGACCTTTTGACATGTCAAGCATCGGGCGACGTATTCCGCCACTTCTCTCTTCATATTAGACCACCAAAAGCTTCTTTTCAAATCTTGATACATCTTGGTAGTTCCAGGATGGATGGTATACCTGGTCTTGTGAGCCTCATCCATAATCGTTTTCTTTGTCTCTGCATGGTCGGGTACACAGACTCGATCCCGGAACAATAGTCTTCCATCTTCAGTCAATGAGAAATCCGGCCTCTGGTCTAGATTAGCCTTAATCTCTACAAGCACAGGGTCATTATCTTGGAGTGTTGTGATGTCCTCCAGTAGTGTAGGTTGTGCCCTAGTACTAGCAACAAGACATCCCTTCTCTTTGATATCAGCATCAATATTTAACTTGGCGAAGTCTTCTAACAACTTCCATTCGTTCACCAATAAACTTGATAGTGTGATTATTGGCATTCTACTTAGAGCATCTGCCACAGCATTTGCTTTTCCTGGATGATATTGAATCGTGAAGTCGAAGTCTTTGAGATACTCCAACCACCTCCGCTGTCTCATATTCAAGTCCTGCTGAGAAAACAGATACTTCAAGCTTTTATGGTCAGAAAACACAATGAATTTCTCACCATATAGATAATGACGCCATATTTTTAAGGCGAAGACTACAGCCGCTAGCTCCAGATCATGTACAGGGTAATTGTCCTCATGCTTCTTCAATTGTCTGGATGCGTAGCATATAACTTGCCCATTCTGCATCAGCACACAGCCAAGGCCAATCCCGGATGCATCGGTGTATACTTCAAAACTACCCCCAGCGACTGGTAGTGTTAGTACGGGTGCTGAGGTAAGGTGCTCTTTCAATGCCTTGAAACTTTCTTCACATTCCTCAGTCCATGCAAATGGATTCTCCTTCCTGGTAAGCCGGGTTAATGGTACAGCTATTTTCGAGAAATCCTTAATGAAGCGACGATAATAGCCGGCTAAACCCAGAAAGCTTCTAATCTCCGACACAGTTGTCGGCCTTGTCCAGTTCTTTACCGCCTCCACCTTAGATGGATCTACAGAGATTCCCTCCTTGGATATGATGTGGCCAAGGAAAGACACCTCTTCCATCCAGAACTCACACTTACTAAGTTTGGCATAGAGTTGATTGTCTCTAAGCACTTGTAGAGCCATCTTCAGGTGTTCTTCGTGTTCTTCTTTGGATTTGGAGTAAATAAGGATGTCATCAATGAACACCACTATAAACTGGTCCAAGTATGTCCTATAAATATTATTCATAAGTTGCATGAAAGCCACTGGAGCATTTGTTAAGCCAAACGGCATAACTACGAACTCATAGTGACCATATCTACTTCGGAATGCAGACTTATGAATATCCTCCTCCTTTATTCTTAGTTGATGGTAGCCTGACCTTAGATCTATCTTGGAGAAATATTGTGCGCCAGAGATCTGATCAAACAGTTCATCAATACGGGGTAATGGATACTTGTTCTTTATTGTCAACTGGTTCAACTGACGGTAATCAATGCATAGCCTCATTGTCCCGTCCTTCTTTCTGACAAATAGCACTGGCGCTCCCCACGGGGATGTGCTAGGCCTGATAAAACCTTGATCTAGTAATTCTTGGATTTGTCTCTTTAACTCCTGCAATTCAACCGGGGACATACGGTATGGGACTTTTGAAACAGGGGCTGCCCCAGGGAGTAATTCAATGGTGAAGTTTACCTCCTGCTCAGGTGGTATACTAGGTAATTCCTCTGGAAATACATCAGAATAGTCCCTGGCTATTGGAATGTCTTCTAGGGTTGTTTCTTCTTTTCAGTTACCAAGACAGAAACTAGGAAAGCATCACAACCCTGGTTGATCAGCTTAGAAGCCTTTAAGGAGGAGATCAAGATAGGGTGTTTGTGATAGCGGGTGCCAAGTAGTGATAAAGTTGGAAGGTTTGGTCTTTTAAAAGTGACCCTCCTATGGCGGCAGTTTACATCGGCATCATATTTAATTAGCCAATCGACACCTAGAATGGCATCGTAACCCTTCATGTCTAAACAGATAAGGTTGGCAGGGAGATTGTGTCCTCCAATTATAGTTTCACATTTTGGCAAGTAGTGAGTGAGTTCAGATTCTGAGCCTAGTGAGAGACTACAGTGATCTTGGATTTCAGGGGTACAGGTTTGACAGATAGAGTTGCAGCAAATGTGGTGGAAATAAAAGAATATGCAGCTCCAGTATCAATAAGTACAAAAGCAGGTTGAGAGTGTATGGAAATGGTACCTTCCACCATACCCCCTTCCTCGGGTAGGTCAGCTTCTATAACAGAATTAAGGCGTCCCTGACGCCGTGGTACATTCTGGATTCTACCCGGCTAGTCCTTCAGCATAGGACAATCAGAATACGGTGGTCACGACCTCCGCATTTTAAGCACGCCCCGAGCTTTTTCCAGCATTCTTCAGCTCGGTGTCCTGGTTTATCACAGAACTTGCAGTTTTCAGACAACTGCCTACCTTCCACTTTGACTCTTTTATCTACAGCAATATCCCTTCCGATATTCGGCCTCTTGTTGTTGTTGTTGACGTTGTTGTTACGAAAGGTTGGAGCAATATTAGGTGCTCCCTTTCTGACGAAGACCGGCTTGGAGTTGTCCTTGCCCCTCATGCCATCCACTTGGCCATGGTGTCTTCTACCAGCTGAGCTCTTTGGACCATCTCAGTGTAAGTTTGAATATTGTGTGGTCCGAGCCTTTCAATGAACATGGGCCTGAGCCCATCCATGAATCGATTTGCCTTAAGTCTTTCCGTTCCCACCAGATGTGGGGCATACACAGCGAGACGCGCGAACTGAGCCTCATACTCAGCCACAGACAATCCCTTCTGCTTCAGTGCGGCAAATTCTGTCACTTTCTTCTCCTTCACTCTCTCAGAGAAATATTTTCCCCGGAATGTCTCCAGGAATTCAGCCCATTCTAGTTCAGCTATATTAGGCAGGTGGGCCGATGTGGCCTTCCACCATGCTCGGGCATCTTTGGTAAATTGAAAAGTGGCCAGTACCACTTTTTCCCTATTGGTGCATTGCATTACTTGGAAAATCCTTTCGATCTCCTCTTGCCAATTCTCCGCGTCGTCCGGATCAGGGGATCCAGAGAAACGAGGAGGGTTTAAACTCCTAAAATTTCGGTGCAGATCACCGGCTCCATTCCTTGTAGCTCCCGCCTGATTTCCAGCCTGAACTACATTTTGTAGTGCCTGAGTCAATCCAGCCATGGTTTCTTGCATAGCTTGCCATTGGTTACGAGCCATTGCAGTTGAGTGAGAGAGTTATGAGGGTTCCTGAGAAAAGGATGAAAACCAATTAATGTCTCTAGACACGTTATAAGAGTCAATGGGTAGGAGTGTTTAATTCTTTCTAACATATTCCCAGTCTCTACCCATTCTTACCAGGTACTATATTTAATTTCCATGACCTAGGTTCCATAGGTATCTCCTATTCCTGAGACATATATCCTATTTGGTATTCCTAGACTCTGATATCACTAAACTGTCACGTCCCGAGAATTACGCAGCGGATATTAATAATTAATTCGAATCGATAATTCGAGACGTGGACAGTCGGCAAATAAGCCTCTAGCTAGCACGCACTAAATGTGTATCAACACAACATCATAATAGGGCCCATATGTTGAACTCAATATGAATTGTATTCAAATCTCAACTTATTGTATTCAAAGTGGAAACTATTACAAGACTAAGACTCAATAAAACAAAAGTACATGATACTTCTCACTTCCTACTACATGTTCTAACTCTCAAAGCGAATTACTATAACTAGACTCATAGTTGGAACGCTCATCACTCGGACGCATTCCCATCCTCGTCTTGCTCTTCCTCTTGAACTTCATAGTCACCTAGATGGGGTAAAAGTAGGGAATGAGCAAACTAGCCCAGTAGGATTTATATCTCAATGTGCGGGCAATGATATAAGTGATTAGCAATTTAGGACTAGGCAAGTACGATGAATGATATGCAAGTAAATGTGGAAGTCTCCCCAACACTTTTATTTAATTTTTGATTGCGTCGTATTTCCGTGTTAACGGTTTTCCGACTTGTTTCTTATTTAGATAATCAGTCGCAATAACTCTTAAACCTAGCCCAAATGATTTTTTATTGAACCAAATTTCTTGATGGGTCATTAGAGGATATTATTTGAAATCCATTTATGATTTTTATTTAATTTCCTGACTCGTCCAAGTATGTGTGATAATAATATTTCGACTTATTCATGAATTACGATAATAAGTCGCGAAACAATTTAAACTTAGCTAATCCAAATTTTCTTGTCACAAATTTCTTTGTGAAACGTTTAGTAACAATATTTAGGGTTGATTTATAATTTTTACAAAATTTGCTGATGTGTTTTAGCACATGCGATAATGATACGTATGTTTTAAATACTCCGATATTATGAAAATTATTTATTTCCATTTACTTTGGATTAAAATTTCCGGGGTGCTACATCATTTTTCTTATCTCTCACAGAAGCAAGACTTGTGTATTTAGTATTCTTCAATTCATGTTGAAACTTCTGTTTTTCTACTTTTAATGCAACAACTTCTTTTTCTGAGATTTGAAGTTTATTTAGCATGACATCCAAACTATTTTTCATCTTGTTCTTTTCATTTTCAAATTGAACAATTTATTTTTCCAAATTGGCAATTTTATTACTCAAATTGCTACATTCATTGTCCAATGGTTTGTCATGCAACAAGCATTCAATCTTCCTTTTTAGATGACTATTTTCTTTAACAAGTTGTTTGCATCTTTCATTTATTTGATGATTATGAGCCATGTTAGAAATCTATTTGTTTAATTGATCATTATCAAATTTGAGGTTTTCATTGAGATCAATCAATTTTTCATTTTCATCTTTCAAATCAAGATTTTCATATCCCAACTGATCATGATTTTCTTTCAACTTGGACAGCTTGTTTTCACAAATTTTGATTTTATCTTTCAAACTTCTTTTTCAGAATTCAGTTTCTGAACTTCAATTTTCAAGTTCTCATTTTCTTGTGAAGGATCTTTATCATTGTTCTGGAGCAATTCAAGTGTATTTTTCAAATTTTCACTCTCTTTGTGGCAATCTTTTAAAGTCTTTTTCAAATCTTTATTTTTAGTGTTCAGCTTTGCATTAAGATTTTGCATCTTTTCACAGAATTCAATCAATTCAACATAAGACATGTCTTCATCTACATCAGAATCAGAATTAGAATACATAATTGGATCTAGAATTGATTTACCTGACCTTGTAGACCCATTTGAACTCTTGTGTTCTGAAGAGGATGAAGAATGCTCTGAGCTCATGGAATGTGCTGTGAGAGCCACAATTTTCTGAATTGGTGATTTTTCGGATTCATTGAAGTTCTTCTTTGCCATTGAGCATTTTTTAATTCATTTTGCTGCTTTTCTTTGTGCTTCCTCTGAAAGACTTGATGAAAGTGAGATTGGGGATTTCTCTGAAATTATAACAGGAAATTCATGTAGATTACAGAAATTTTCCATTATACCAAAACTCAAAAGACTATTAGATCTAATCACAGTGAATCAATGTAACAAGGAATTAGATCTAACAATTAGAGTGGTTAACCTTCTCTGATACCAATTGTAGGATCGAATAGGTGGATGGATCAGATCTAGAAGGGGGGGTTGAATAGATCTAACACCAATTAATGCGGAAGCTTAAGCAATTCAAAATTACTTCGAATCAGAGATCAATTCAGACATACAAATTACTGATCTGAAGTGTGGGTGTGTGTGGATTATGTGTGATTAGAGTGTGTGATCAAATCAATTAGAAGTGTGAACGAAATCCCTATGCATGCATCTAGCGCAATACAAAGTCAAACCACAATTCAACCACTGCACAGAGGATTTTTAGGTGGTTCAGAAATCACCTCCAGTGACTCCTACGTCCACCCCTCACACAGTGAGGCCACACTACTCAAAACCTTGAGTACAACACACACTGGAGCACGACGACTCCAAACAACCTTGAGCACGACGGCTCAACACACAACCTTGAGTTCAACGAGTCACAAAATGAGCACGATGGCTCAAACAACAACCGAGCACGACGACTCCAAATTGAGCACGACGGCTCAAACCACATAGTGAATGCGACGACTCACAAACCAGAGCTCGATGGCTCACAGTACAAAAGCTATATCAAACACAAAAGAGATCAGATCCTCTAGCAATGATCTGATTCAAGACAGATTCGTACACAGAAATTTGTGCAGAACTTCATGCACACTCATAGACGAAATAAGGAAGACAAACTCTGAAGTGAGAAAATAGATGTAGAATGAGTGTTCTTCGATGAAGAGGCCTTGCAAACACTTCAATTGAGGAGCCTTAATGGAAATCAATGGAGATTCTCCTCAATTGGCGATGCTCTGCTTTGATGTCATCTGAAATGCTAGAAATCCTTCTTCTACTGCTCCTCTTCAGTTGGATCTCCTCACTTTCCTAGCACAGCAAGGATCTCTCCAGAGATTCCCCTTGATTCTCACGTCCTTCCTCTTGAAAGGATGGCCTGCAACTTCTGGAGATGGAGCAAGATTTAGAAAGCCCCCTTTTGCCGCCAAAAAGCTTCTTCTGGAAGTGTATGGGCTCTCTTGCCTTTGGGGTACAAGGAACATGGGTATTTATAACCCCATATGTCCATAAAGTGCCTTGGGGTGCATGGGCATGGAAACCTAGGCAGATTCCCTTGACCCCCAAGTGGCCACGTGTCAAGAGAAATTCACGTTTTTGAGTTTCAGTCGGAGTCTGTCGACACTACCACTGAGTGTGTCGACACACTGTCCCAATTGCGCAAAAAGGTCTTATGGATGCTAGGTCTAGTGTCGACACGACCACAGACTGTGTCGACACACTGTCCCAGTCAGACAAATGGATCTCCTAGAAGCTGGGTCTACTGTCGACATGACCATGAACTGTGTCGACACACTTGACCCTGTCTTCATGAAAAAGCTTCAAGGACTATGACCCAATGTCGACACCATCAATGGGTGTGTCGACACTACCATGATAAAACCTGTATATCCCTGAGAATTTAACACATAAGACATTTGTACAAGGTATTATCATCAAAGTATGAGGTAAAGTATTTGAAACATGCTTTTTGAGCATTGTTATTACATAAGTGATGTATGTAACATGTTCAAAATGTCATCATCAAAATCACAATATGTCATCATCAAAATCAAAATATGTCATCATCAAAATCAAAGTATGAGTGATGTTCATTGGTTATCATTAAAATACAACTTTAGGAAATTCCAAAACACACTCAACCCAACAAGTAGGACCAGCACCGGAGTGACCAGGCTCCTCAGCACCTAGAGCCGATGACGAACCACCTGAAAAGGAGGGAGTGCGTTTCATGAAGAGATCTAGTACGGACATTAACCCCCACCGTAACAGTACTAAAAAGTAGTGTAGAAAGTAAGACTATAGTAAGCAAACACTGCACAACACACAAGAAACCGATGGCACAACGCCCAACTCCTCGCAGGAGTGCGCTGAGAAATTGGAACCTCGCTGGCTCAACAGTACAACAACACACACAAACAAGCACACACACATACAAGGTAGGACCAGCTAGGGCCTATGGCTTGGCGCTCGACACCATAGAGTCCTCTAACCCTAGCCACATGTGCACATTCAGATGCTCTCCCTCGTGTCTGGTCCTCGACTGGTTTACCCTACGCCGGACTCGAACGGTGGAGAAGGGGCCCCACGGAAACCGGCTCGTAACCACCATAAGGGGCACGCACAGGATGGAGTCACACTCGACGTCCAGGTTCACCGGTAGAATAGCTCAACGCCAGTCATCCAGATGGAGCCTTCACCTCGATGTCTGGAAACACAACACAAGCACAGAAATACTCGGTACAAGGTAGACGACAACAAGCTTGCCCTTTACCTCATCTTGACGGCAAGGGATCTTGCCGCCAAGTGCCTCCTTGAAGAACTTGACGTCAACCGATGTTGACGTTAAGTTCTTCAGCTTCTAGCAGCTGAAACAGCCCCAGGCCATTCCCACGAGCAATCCAGCCCAAAACCCATGGTTTGATGATGGGAAACACTTTCCCTCATCACAAAACACTAGTATGAAGCCGGAAAACAACGATCCAACACTTGGATCGGCAGATCAACCCCCAAAACCTGGCATGATAAACCCTCCCCAAAAACTACAATTTTCATGCAAATCACACACATACAAGCATGACATTACATACAAGGCAGTCAAGGGCAGAGTCCCTACCTCAAAAGGAAATAAAAACTCCCAAAAGAACCTCAAATCGCGCTGATTATCCCAAAGCTCCCCCGCGAGAACGATCCTTCAAACCTCCGTTTCTCGCCCGATCCGCCACTGCCAGGAGTACCACAGCCTCCCAACGAGCTCCCATTGGCTGCCGGAAGAAGTGGAGAAGAAGAGGGGTGAGGGTGGTGGGAAGGAGAGGGAGAGAAGTGAGGAAGGGGGCCTTGGGTCGCCCCTAAAAACACAAGTCGGGCAGGTTGACATCAACATCTATTGTCGTCAACTTGCACCGAAAAACTTTGACGTCAACATCGATGGCCGTCAAGTTCATGTACGGGATGACTCTGGAAACTTTGGTAGACGTCAACAACGATTGACGCCAAGACCCAGTCGACGGCAGCACTCTTTCCGTGAACGCACTGTTGACGTTAGCACCCCTTGATGTCAACAGGCACTGTTCTAGAAGAAGGCCCATTAAAGGTCCAACAAGGCCCAAGGCCTTACAACCAACTTTGACGTCAACATCGATGGCCGTCAAGTTCATGTACAGGATGACTCTGGAAACTTCTGTGGACGTCAACATCGATTGACGCCAAGACCCAGTCAATGGCAGCACTCTTTCCGTCAACCCATTGTTGACGTCAACACCCCTTAACGTCAACAGGCACTATTCCAGAAGAAGGCCCATTAGGGTCCAATAAGGCCTAAGGCCTTAAAGTTGGGTTCCACACAAGTCACACCAAGAGAACACCCGAGATGAAAACCACCAAAGCTCGACTGAGTTGGAAACCACTTCACACCATCCCTTGGTGCAACAAACAAAGATGGGAGACCACTCACTCTTGGCCTCGAAACGCCAGCAACGCAAGAGGCCCACCTCAACTTATGGACCGGAAAGACATATCCACAAACCACGGCACAACGAAAGGTATAGAGAACCATAACCAAGTGCCAAACCAACAATGCCCTCGAGGATGAGACACGGCTCGGCTACAACCGTCATGCAAGCCAGGGCAACGGACCAACACATGGAGCATGCCGCAAGGAAAATGCTGTCATAATAACAATAACCATGCCACTACCATAGGCAATCGGGAGCACCCACAGGATACTCACCACACACCACCAACTCCTACCTTCAACCTCCCCAGAAGAGAGAGGCCAGTGAGTCACCACAACATCTATGGTGTAACGTCGCGTGCTTTTCGGATCCATGCGGATCATGTGTGTAATGGTTGTGATAGCCGTTGTGAGGCCAGTGTGAGTTGGTTGTGTGGTTTGGAAGTGTGGTTTGTTCAGGTGAGGTGCAGGTTTGGTCCTGAAATGAAATAGGACCTGCTGCAGTTCAGTTGGAGTTGGCAGCCAGGGTGGTCGTTGACTTGTTGGTGTCCAGGTGTGTGGCCGTTTACTGCATGACCTTGGCGGCACAAGATGTGGACGTTTAGGGTGGCGGTTTTCGTTGGCGGCAGAGGGGTTGACGCCAACCTGTGAATTCTGCAGGTTATAGGGTCACCCGAGGGCAGGTTTCCTACCATGTTCTCATTCTCCCTTGCCCTAGCTTGTTGCCCCCGTGTTTCTAAAGCTTCCAACAGGTACTGAAGAGTGGTTGGACGATCGTAGAACGTGTGGCGCCGCTGAATTACGCGAGGAAACGTCGTACCGTGGTGCAATTCCCGTGGGAGCTCGCGGAGGGCTCGGCATGAACCGGGAGATTGCGGGAGGTTTTAGCATGTTCTGAGGTAGGGGACGAACCCGGTTAACTCCGTAGAAACATTAAAACATGACTTAACCACCTGAATCAGCATGATAATGCATTTTCGGATTAAGTTGTACCATGCGGAGATAATGGGTGGTTTGAGTAATTTAGCGAACGAAGCATGTTATATTGAGTTGTTTAGGATTCATGCATGTTAAAAGAACCGTTTCTGTATATTTTTCTGTAGTTCTAACGGTTGGAAAACTGTAGAGTCGGATTAGGGTTCTGCAGGGTTAGAGGCCGAAGAACTTGGCGTCAACATCGTTTGTTGCCAAGCTCATCAGCCAGGATGTAGACGGCCAGATACCTTGCCGTCGACTCCTGTAAGCGGCAGTCGATGTTGCCGCCTACTGGTTATAAGCAGAAATGACTATTTAAGGTATTTGTCGATAATGTTTGGTGCGTTGGCACCTGTGGTGCACTGAATGCACATAGTTCTCGTGTTTAGCATACAAGGTATGCAGTTAGTTACTTACTTTCGTGGCTGCGTGTTGTTCACGCAAGTCCAGTTGGGTTCAAGTGTAGTGGACCGTTGTTACTTATGGTTTACGTGAGGTTTCACGTGGTTTGTGTGTGACGTGCACGTGGTTTTGTGTACGTGGCGAGTAGTACGCGCTACCGTGGTTACCTCTCCAGTTGGGTGCCCCAGGTTCTTTGTGAGCCAGGCTGTTAGCTCGGGGCTTTGTCCCGTACTTGTGCTGTACCGTCGAGGTCTGTGTCATCTGACCTGGACACCCTCACTCTTGTTTGAGTAGCACGTCCGGGAGGGAAAGACGACAGTTGGACAGTGACACTTGTGTTTGTCTTTAGTCACTTGTAGAGCGCTCGTAGTTGGGGGTACGGACACCAGTAGACGTACTGGACCCCAGCTAGTCCTTTTCCAGTGCCTCACTCTAGAGAGTTCGGGCCAGGATCTCTAGAGGTGTCAGGCATGGGCCTGTGACCGTGGGTCCGCAGGTGGTGTGTGTTTAGTTGGTCTCCACAGTTGTTTGACTTTTCACGTGGAGCGGCAGCTGGACCTTTCATCCGTGGCTGCGAGACTGAGAGGTAGACCTGTGTTAGCTTGTCCGAGTCAGTTTCTGGTGTCGCGAACCAGTTCACGTGACTCGTGTTTGGCTGTCTCTACTTTAGCTTGTACACATGTACTGGTTTGCCGTTTAGTTATTACAGTTGTTTTTCGTAGTCGGCAGACGGTGAGTACTTTTACAGCTTTAATATCCTGCTTAGTTGTTCTATAAATTGTTGGTATTATTTACTGCTTTTGTACCTGTGGTTTTTGGTTTGCTCGGTGTTGGGGGAGTTCCCTACTGAGCCAGTGACTAGCGAGGCTCACCCCTACCCCCCCCCCCCACAGCTGAGAGCGAGGAGGACGTTTCACGACCGACGTCCAGTTCAGAGCCGCGCCATAGCGGTGCAGGGTTGGTACCTCCACTGTGTAGTAGCAGCTCCAGCAGTGTAGTGTAGATAGTTGTTTATTTTCTTCAGTTGTACCTCGGGGTATGCCCTAGGCTCTTGTACTTCTTTTTAGTTTTGTGGAAATTTGGCTATGTAACTTGTGAAATATATATATAAAATATGGTGTGTTCCTTTGTGTTTACACGGACTGTGGTTTGTTTTCCCTAGCGAGGCTTCGGCCCGTTCGCGGGCGGCGGACTCGGATCAGTACGTTATCGGTTTAACGGGCTTGGCCGAGGCGTTCTGTCACAGTTGGTATCAGAGCAAGGTCCGTGTTAATATAAGGGAATTAGTAAGATACATAGCCTTATTTCGGTCTTTGTACACTGCTGGTAGGGACCCTGGTTTTTTGTAATTCGTTGTTTTGATTTTGTTTGGTGTTTTGTTTATGTAGAAATTTCTGGAATGGCTGATAGAAGAGATTGGGGTGGTGGAGGACATGATCCGGAGGAGAGTACCCAGCATATGATTGAAAGAATCTGGGAAAGCCTCACGGATATTCGGACAAGGATGGATCAGCAGACGCCGGTACCACCGGTTGCAGTGCCACCTGGGGATGGAGAGACTGTACCTGTAGCTCCAGTTCCGCCAAGAGTGGAGGTGCCTTTTACAGCACCTGTGCCACCACCACCACCAGTGCTGATAGCAGAGGAACCAGTGATGCAGGTGGAGAAATTTCTGAGATTGCAGCCACCTACCTACTCAGGAGGGCCGAATCCAGATACAGCGGAGCACTGGGTTCATGAGGTTGAGAGGGTTTTTGCAACTATGAGATGTCCGACAGCAGATAAGGTTGTGTTAGCTGCTTATCAGTTGAGAGGTTTTGCATTGGAATGGTGGCGACTGAAGATGCAGACCACCTTCGTAGGCAGGACAGAAGAGGCTATCACTTGGTCGGAATTTCTTGATGTATTTAACGATACATTCTTTCCGATTCAAGTACAGCAAGTGAAAAGAGAGCAATTTCGGACTCTCCAGCAAGGTAACTCTTCAGTTCTAGAGTACCAGATGAGGTTTATGGCGCTCAGCCGATATGCACCTTATGTTGTATCAGATAATAATATGATGGTTGAGTACTTTATTAGAGGTTTGAGAGTGGAATTGCAGGATGCAATAGTGCCTCTCATGTGTAAGACAGTGGAAGAAGTAGCCCAGAGAGCAGCTACATTAGAGAGGTCTATTCGGACTCGTCAGGCGGGCGAGTCAGGTTCAGGTAGTTTTCGGCTACCGCAGCAGTCAGTGGGTGCAAGTAAAGGTAAAGCACCAGCAGGACCTTCTTCATCAGGCTTTGGAAAATGGGGTCAGAAATTGAAGCAAGCATTTAAAGGCAAAGGAAGAGGATGGGGAGGTCGTCAGCAGTATCAGCAAGGCCGAGGTAGGCCTGAGGTGGAGGTGTCGCAGCAGAGTACTGCCAGGCAGCCTGTTACTCCACCGGATATAGATGTTATAATTGTAATCACCGGGACATTTGATCCGCAATTGTCCCTATATGAGAGAGTATGGTTATGGAAGAGGTGTGCAGCAGCAACAGCAGCCTCAGCAGTTCCAGCAGCCACAGTCAGGTCGTGGCAGAGGAGCACCGCAGCAGCGGGGAAGAGGCCGGTTATGGCTATCACCCGAGCCCAGGCGGAGGCATCGAATATGATAGAAGGTACTTTACCTCTTTATGAATATTCAGTAAGAGTTTTATTTTATTCGGGTGCCTCTCATTCTTTCATTTCCGAAGAATTTTTGGATTGCATGGCTCATCCTTTAGAAGAGAAGTCTTGTGAGTTAGTAGTGGAGGTTCCTTCAGGTGAGTTCCTGCTCACTTCGAGTTATGTAGATGAAGCTCCTGTTATGATTGAAGGGAACCATGCCGGGTCGAATGTATGCTCTGCAGTTGTCAGATTATGATATTATTTTGGGTATGGACTGGCTTGAGATGTATGGAGCAATGTTAGATTGCAGAAAGAAAAGGATCAGATTTTGTCATCCTAATGGTGCAGTATTTGAATATCAAGTATGCCTTTCTATACCTCTAAGTTTCTAATTTATGCAATTAAAGCTAGAAAGTTGATAAATGTTGGATGTGTGGCTTATTTAGCCTCGGTAAGTTTGGTAAAGCTAGTCAGCCAGTGGAAGCAGTTCCCGTGGTTAGGGAATTTGCTGATGTTTTTCCTGAGGATTTGCCTGGTTTAGCTCCACATAGAGAGGTGGACTTTACTATTGAGTTGCTGCCAGGTACCATGCCGATTTCTAAAGCTCCATATCGGATGGCGCCAGCAGAACTTAAAGAATTGAAAAAGCAGTTAGAAGAGCTGTTGCAGAAAGGGTTTATTAGATCGAGTCATTCCCCATGGGGAGCGCCGATTTTATTTGTGAAAAAGAAAGATGGAAGTTTTCGGATGTGTATTGATTATAGAAAGTTAAATGATGTGACCATTAAGAATAAGTACCCGTTGCCGAGAATAGATGATCTGTTTGATCAGTTGCAATCAGCAAAGGTATTTTCTAAAATTGATTTGAGGTCCGGGTACCATCAGTTGAGAATTAAAGAGAGGATATAGATAAGACAGCTTTTAGAACCAGATATGGTCACTATGAGTTTGTGGTTATGCCATTTGGGTTGACTAATGCTCCTGCAGGTTTTATGGATCTGATGAATAGAATTTTTCATTCATATTTAGACCAATTCATTGTGGTCTTTATTGATGATATTCTGATTTATTCAGCATTTGAAGAGGAGCATGCAGCTCATTTGAGGTTTACCCTGCAGTTGTTAAGGGATAACCAGTTGTTTGCCAAATTCAATAAGTGTGAATTTTGGCTGAAAGAAATCCAGTTCTTGGGTCATGTCATCTCAGCTAAAGGAGTAGCAGTGGACCCAAGTAAAGTGGAAGCAGTGATGATGTGGGAGTGCCTAAGACAATAACCGAGATTAGAAGTTTTCTGGGATTGGCAGGTTATTATAGGCACTTCATTCAAGATTTTTCTAAGATTGCAGCACCTATGACTAAGTTGACTAGGAAGGTGTGCCTTTTGTGTGGTCCGGTGAATGTCAGAAAAGTTTTATGGAATTAAAGAAAAGACTGACACCAGCACCTATATTGACATTACCGTAGGGAGTGGTGATTTTGTGTTGTATACTGATGCTTCAAGAAGAGGACTTGGTGCAGTGCTTATGCAGCATGGCAAAGTGATAGCATATGCATCCAGGCAATTGAAGCCGGCAGAAGAGAATTACCCCACTCATGATTTGGAATTGGCAGCAGTTGTATTTGCTTTGAAAATATGGAGGCATTATTTGTATGGCGAAAGATTTGAGATCTTTACAGATCATAAAAGTTTGAAGTATATCTTCTCGCAGAAAGATTTAACCTTCGTCAGCGCAGATGGATTGAATATTTGAAGGATTATGATTTCAGTTTGGCTTACCATCCGGGTAAGGCCAATGTTGTAGCTGATGCCTTGAGCAGAAAGGCATATGTAAGTTTAATGATGATTAAAGAATGGAAGTTGTATGAAGAGGTAGTGGAGAACTCCTTGTATGTGCCCAGTACTCAGCGACGGGCAGTACTAGCTGCTAGTGCTATAGAGCCGTCTTTATATTGGCAGATTATTAAAGCTCAGAGAGCAGATGTAAATTTAGCTGAAATTGTGAAAATGGAAGGAGTTACTATTGATGATAATTGTGTGGTCAGGCTCAGAGGCAGATTGTTTGTTCCAGCAGAAAGAGAGGTGAAGCAGCGAGTGTTGGAAGAGGCTCATAAATCTAGGTACACTATCCATCCGGGTAGTACTAAAATGTACCATGATTTGAAAAGCATTTCTGGTGGCCTCATATGAAGAAAGAAATAGCAGAATTTGTTGCAAGGTGTGCTATCTGTCAGCAGATTAAAGCAGAGTATCAGAAGCCTAGAGGTTTGTTGCAACCGTTACCCATTCCACAGTGGAAGTGGGATGATATTGCTATGGACTTTGTGGCAGGTTTACCAAGATCGAGTTCCGGGCATAATGGAATATGGGTATTTGTTGACAGATTAACCAAGGTATGCAGATTAGTGGCAGTGAGTATGTCTTGGACAGTGGATAGATTAGCAAATATTTATGTTGAAAAGATTGTTCCACTGCATGGTATTCCAAGACTATTGTGTCTGACAGAGATCCAAGATTTACTTCTGGTTTTTGGAGAAGTCTGCAAAGAGTAATTGGTACTGAATTGAGATATAGTTCCGCTTATCATCCCCAGACAGATGGTCAGACAGAGAGGACTATCCAGACAATTGAAGATATGTTGCGAGCTTGTTGTTTAGTTTGGGGAGGCAGCTGGGAGCATCATTTGGGATGGTTGAGTTTGCTTATAATAATAGTTATCATACCAGTCTGGATGGCACCGTATGAAGCTCTATAGAAGGCCATGTAGAACCCCAATGAACTGCCATGAAGTGGGAGAGAGGCAGTTAGTGGGTCCTGAATTGATTCAGCAAACCACTGAAGTAGTGAAGCTTATTAAAGAAAAATTACAGGCGGCTCAAAGCAGGCAAAAGAGTTATGCAGACATCCGGAGGAGACCACTTCAGTTTGAAGTGGGAGATTTTGTTTTCTTGAGAGTTTCCCCGAGTAAAGGCATTATGAGATTTGGCAAGACTGGAAAGTTGAGTCCAAGATATGTGGGACCTTTCCAGGTGATTGAAAGAATTGGGGAAACAGCTTATAGGCTGGATTTGCCAGCAGATTTTACAGATGTTCATGATATATTTCATGTTTCTATGTTGAGAAAGTGCATTGAAGATCCAGCTCAAATAATCAGATATCAAGGTGGTGACCTGAGACCGGATATGTCCATGCCAGAGTATCCGGTGCAGATCACAGATCGAAAGATAAAGAAGCTGAGAAATAAAGAAATTGAGCTAGTTAAAGTGAGATGGGAAAATAGGTTGGGTGGTGAGGATACCTGGGATTAACCGAGGAAATGGCTAAAGGGTATCCCTATCTGTTTGAATAAGCTTTTGTATTTCTTTTTAGATGATAGTGCTTGTAAAGGTGTATATATTATATGTTTAACTTTGAGTTGTGTTATGAATTTCGAGGTCGAAATTTTCTTTTTTAGATGATAGTAATGTAACGTCGCGTGCTTTTCGGATCCATGCGGATCATGTGTAATGGTTGTGATGGCCGTTGTGAGGCAGTGTGAGTTGGTTGTGTGGTTTGGAAGTGTGGTTTGTTCAGGTGAGGTGCAAGTTTGGTCCTGAAATGAAATATGACCTGCTGCAGCTCAGTTGGAGTTGGCGGCCAGGGGTGGTCGTTGACTTGTTGGCGTCCAGGTGTGTGGCCGTTTACTGCATGATCTTGGTGGCACAAGATGTGGACATTTAGGGTGGCAGTTGCCGTTGGCGGCAGAGGGTTGACGCCAACCTGTGAATTCTGCAGGTTATAAGGTCACCCGAGGGCAGGTTTCCTACCCTGTTCTCATTCTCCCTTGCCCCAGCTTGTTGCCCCCATTTTGTAAAGCTTCCAACAGGTACTGAAGAGTGGTTGGACGATCGTAGAACGCGTGGCGTCGCTGAATTGCGCGAGGAAATGCCGTACCGTGGTGCAATTCCCGTGGGAGCTCGCAGAGGGCTCGGCGTGAACCGGGAGATTGCGGGAGGTTTTAGCGTGTTCTGAGGTAGGGGACGAACCCGGTTAACTCCGTAGAAACATTAAAACACGACTTAACCACCTGAATCAGCATGAAAATACATTTTCGGATTAAGTTGTACCATGCGGGGATAATGGGTGGTTTGAGTAATTTAGCGAACGAAGCATGTTATATTGGGTTGTTTAGGATTCATGCATGTTAAAAGAACCGTTTCGTTGTATGTTTTTCTGTAGTTCTAACGGTTGGAAAACCTATAGAGTCGGATTAGGGTTTTTGCAGGGTTAGAGGCCGAAGAACTTGGCGTCAACATCGTTTGTCGCCAGCTCATCAGCCAGGATGTAGACGGCCATATACCTTGCCGTCGACTTCCTATAAGCGGCAGTCGATGTTGCCGCCTACTGGTTATAAGCAGAAATGACTATTTAAGGTATTTGTCGATAATGTTTGGTGCGTTGGCACCTGTGGTGCACTGAATGCCATAGTTCTCGTGTTTAGCATACAAGGTATGCAGTTAGTTACTTACTTTCGTGGCTGCGTGTTGTTCACGCAAGTCCAGTTGGGTTCACGTGTAGTGGACCGTTGTTACTTATGGTTTACGTGAGGTTTCACGTGGTTGTGTGTGACGTGCACGTGGTTTTGTGTACGTGGCGAGTAGTACGACGCCTACCGTGGTTACCTCTCCAGTTGGGTGCCCAGGTTCTTTGTGAGCCAGGCTGTTAGCTCGGGGCTTTGTCCCGGTACTTGTGCTGTACCGTCGAGGTCTGTGTCGTCTGACCTGGACACCCTCACTCTTGTGTTGAGTAGCACGTCCGGCTGAGGGAAAGACGACAGTGGGACAGTGACACTTGTGTTTGTCTTTAGTCACTTGTAGCGCGCTCGTAGTTGGGGGTACGGACACCAGTAGATGTACTGGACCCCAGCTAGTCCTTTTCCAGTGCCTCACTCTAGAGAGTTCCGGCCAGGATCTCTAGAGGTGTCAGGCATGGGCCTGTGACCGTGTGGTCCGCAGTGGTGGTGTTTAGTTGGTCTCCACAGTTGTTTGACTTTTCACGTGGAGCGGTAGCTGGACCTTTCGTCCGTGGCTGCGAGACTGAGAGGTAGACCTGTGTTAGCTTATCCGAGTCAGTTTCTGATGTCGCGAACCATTTCACGTGGCTCGTGTTTGGCTGTCTCTACTTTAGCTTGTACACCTGTACTGGTTTGCCATTTAGTTATTACAGTTGTTTTTCGTAGTCGGCAGACGGTGAGTACTTTTACAACTTTAATATCCTGCTTAGCTGTTCTATAAATTGTTGGTATTGTTTACTGCTTTTGTACCTGTGGTTTTTGGTTTGCTCGGTGTTGGGGAGTTCCCTTGTGAGACCCCGAATTTTTATTCTCTTTATATATATGTATGTATATGAATGGTGTGTTGGGTGTTCGGTGTTGTGTGCTTAGCATGCGTAGTTCATTGTGCCTGCTATAAGTTTTATCCTTCTTTTGAGCATGAGCATGTGCGTATATATCTATATATATACATGCGTGTATATGATAATTAGTGTAGAAGTGAACAATTAGCTAATTAGAGGTGTATTATGAATACCAAGAATCTCTGACTTAGGATACTTGAATAATACTATGCGTGTGCTATCTAAATATTGAAGAATATCCTATACTACCTATTTCATGGAATTTTGTATGGGAGTGTATGAAGTACATGTGTATGTACGTGTGTATGTTATCTTATGCGTGTGACAATTGTATACCTAATTCTACATGCATAACACCTGGGTGTACTTGTGTATGCATGTGTATGATTAGTTGTAAACATTGTTCATTTGCATGGTTTAGTTAATGTGTACATGGTACTTCGTACATTGCATATACATAAAGAGTTCAAGCATGGTAGGTGTAATTAGTAGTTATATTGAGATTCTATACTCCTCATGAATAACATGCATGTATTTTTATGATATTTAGGTGAGAATAGTCAATTGGCTAAACTATGCATATAGTACTTAAGCAATGTTAGGTAGAGTTGTGTAAGTAATCTAATTACCGGTGCGCATGTTGTATCCATCTATTCCAAGCATAATGTACATGAGTATGCTACACCCGTGTGTGTATACTATATATATGTCAAATCAAGTGGGTGTGTGCAAGGACTATCTTATCGAATAGACTATTCCTAGCTAGCATAATTCATATCACCTCCTAATGATTTACGAAGCCCTCATAATTCTTGTCATTTATTTGCCGTGTGTTGAGTCCACTTATGTAAAACATCATGTACGCATAGGTAGATATCTACGTACATCTTATCTTAGTGTATTTATGTATGTTTGTGTATGCCTAGGTATAAATGATATTGATTGCCTGGTATAGTAATATACATGTTACACCTTATACATTGTATGTATATATATAGTGTAAGCATAGTTTCTGCATGTTTTTAAGTTCTGGCCGAAGGGCCAATTAGCGTCAATATGTTTATATAAATATAATAAGGTATGTATTGCATGGTGATAGTATGGATATAATACCGTATACATATTGCATGTATATATGCATGGTATGCATGGTTTCTGCATATTTTAGAGTTCTGGCCGAAGGCCACCTTGGCGTCAACCTCTGGCCGCCGAGGTGGAGTCAGCGTCTAGACCTGGATGCCAACTCTGTCCCTGGCGTCCAGCGATATGGACGCCAATTTCTCTGACCTGCATGCGCAGCAGAGCTGCAAGCTTCTGAAACAAGGTAAGCCAGCCATTGGGGGACTGTCCCCAACGGCTCTGAAGGGTGTCAAATCAGCATGGTGAGTGGGAGAGAGACTCTCCTTAGGTCTGAACCCGAAATGGCCTCTCCCCACTCCTCACTTCACCTTGCAAGAGGAGAAAAAGCGAAGAAAAACCCTAGAGAGAAAACTGTGAGAAAACCCCCTCTTAGCACCCACAAATCCGACCCCCTGGAGCTTGATCCGGAGATCTACTGCTTCAAGAAGGTAGCTGGATCAAAGGAGGAGGCTTCCCCGACACCCCCTTGGCGTGGAGATCATCCAGGAGCCTGGAGGGAGATCATTGGAGGGAGTTCTGCACTTCTTGGACTACCCAAGGAGAGCTTCTCCAAGCCCTAGATCCTTTGGAGGAATTTTTAGAAGGCAAGTGACCTATCCATGATGTTCCCTTATGAGTCTAGGTTGGTTTTATGATTTTTGTGCATTTTCCCTCGAGTCCTAGACCCTCCCATTCACCCAAGTTTGAGAGCTCGGGTCTGTGTATCTGCACAGACCTGATTCGACGGCAAGGTCCATGGACGCCCATATCATGCTTGGCGTCCATCGGCCATGCCGCTGACCCTGAGTCAGCGGCCAGAGACCGCCGCCAAGTTCCTCTGGACAGAACAGTGAGCTGTTCTGCCCTTCTTATACATTAATTTCGGTATGGTTTCCGTGATGAGGATATATGGTAATCCTATACTCTATGTATATTGTCAATTGTGATGTGTGGATGAGTGTGTTGTGCAACGGTGAATGTTAGAATATTGTATCCCATGAATCGAAGCATGACTTGTTGATGATCTTGCCAAATTTATGTTTCATGATTAGATTAGTATGAATGCCTTGGTTTGGTCTGATCATGAGGTTAGTGGGTCAGTATATGTGTTTGCAATTTTGGTAAATTATCCATGCTTGTGTAATTTGCTAATAATCCGGTTCGATAAAATAAAAGCATACAAGAAAGATTGTGATGATTAATCTATAGAGGTATGATTTAGGGTAATCTTGTATTCTCAAATCATGCATATGTTAGTAGCCTCTGTTTAAAATAGCAAGTGGCAAATTGCAAGATGTGTTAAACCTCATGTTAACTTAAGTTGTTAATAGCCTAATTAGGTGTTTTATTTTCTGTAAATTCTATTTAGCTCAGAAAAATCTGAATATTTGAGTGTATGATCTTGAACCCGAAACCAGCATGTGGTTAAAATTTCAGGTCATTTGGATCAGTAAATAAGAAGTTATGTATTTTCATGTGAAATGTAATAATTTACGTATGTTATCGTAATGTGGTTAGTTATTGCTTAACCCCAACCTGATTAGTGTATTTACTGTGTTAAACTCCTGAAATCTGTAGTAGCATGGTTAGGAGAAAAACAAAGACACATTGTGCATGAGAAAATGAAGGAGATGGAGTGTTATATGTAAAATACGTGTTAAAACTCGGTATGAGTAAAATGTAAAAGTTGTGCCTATGTGACACTGCTACTCTAGAGGCATCGGGAGCCATATATAGAAAAGTCCCTATAGAAGGCTCCATGTGATATAAGTTTGTCCCAAAGGCATTGGGAAAACTCCGGAGGTGGACAAGTACCACTGGATACGGTGGAGAGGGCTTCTCCCGGTCTGCGCAGTTACCAAGATTCACCACTGTATTGCCTAGGTGGTGAGTATGTGTATGAGTTGTGTCATGTGTTGTGTTATGAGTTTGTGTTGAGAGCTGTGCTAAGGAATGAGCACGAGCTATGAGATATTTGTTAGTGTCCTCTACTGGTGGTTAGGACTATGTGTCATGGCAAATTGTTTAAGCAATGAAAAATGATAAAGTGTGAAATATGTGAACATGGCACGTGGTATGTGCCCAAGATGCACGTGGTAAGTGCAATCGATGTGATATGTGATAAGTGAAAGTGGAAGAGAAAATGATGTGGAAATGAGTAGTTGTGTAAGTGTGAACATGTGTACGTGTCAAATGTGTAAAAGTGAACAATGTGAATGAGTAAGTGTGCAATCATGTGAAATAAATGTGTTAGATTGTAAACTTATGAGATAGGTCATGAAAGTGTTAAATGCATATCCAACAGCAACCTAAATGTATGCAAAACAATGTTTCACATGTGCAAAATGTCTAGAATCCATGTTAGGGGTAACTAATGAGTTTGTGTGCAAAATAGCATGATGGTTGTTCACATGATATGTTTTAAGCAACGTTGTAGCTCTCATGTGTAGATTTATAGCCATTGATTCATGTGAAATCAGCAACCTAAAGCATGTAGAAATGTCCATGTAATTGTTTAAAAACATGTAAGATCCATGCTAGTTGTGTTTCCTTTCATGTGTGCACAATGTTCATGTTAGTAGCTCTCATGTCCTGGTTCTTTAAAGACAAAGTTTCATAAGTAAATTGAATAGAGAGCATGTGATAGGTAAATTTTATTCTTAGAAATCTGAAAGCATGATCCATGTATAAACTTGTAAAGCTTTCATGATAGGTTGAAACCTTGGAAATGACTAGCATGCCATGTTTTGAAAATTGTAAATGTGCATGTAAAACCCCTATGACTTATACGTGTATGTTATGAGTAGTGTTGCTTGCTGAGTCTTTGGACTCACTCTTGCTTCGGCGTACAGGTTGACAGGTATCGTGCACTAGAAGGAAGCGTGGCGAGGATCATCATTTAGAAGACTATTTTGTGGAGCTGTTACCAGTTGTACTTTTCTTTGCACAAAAAGGATCATTGTATGGACAATATTTGGACATTGTAGTTCTCTTTATTTTGTATTAATATGGACATTGTCTTTCCATCTCGCTATTTAGATTGTGGAATGTGTGTTGGTGACGGGTTAAGAGTTGAGTTGTTCATTTTATTTCCGCTATACTCTATTGCTATTCAGGTACATATCAACCTATCGATCAGTGTTGGGTACATGTCCCACTGTGACGACGCCCTTTATACCGATGGGGATTGGTATAATCGTACCGGTATGAAGAGGGTCGTTACATCCCTATTGAGCCAGTGACTAGCGAGGCTCACCCCTACCCCCCCCCCCCCCACAGGTGAGAGCGAGGAGGACGTTTCACGACCGACGTCCAGTTCAGAGCCGCGCCGTAGCGGTGCAAGGTCGGTACCTCCAGCTGTGTAGTAGCAGCTCCAGCAGTGTAGTGTAGATAGTTGTTTATTTTCTTCAGTTGTACCTCGGGGTATGCCCCAGGCTCTTGTACTTCTTTTTAGTTTTGTGGAAATTTGGCTATGTAACTTGTGAATATATATATATATATAATATGGTGTGTTCCTTTGTGTTTACACGGACTGTGGTTTGGTTTCCCTAGCGAGGCTTCGGCCCGTTCGCGGGAGGCGGACTCGGATCAAGTACGTTATCGGTTTAAACGGGCTTGGCCGAGGCGTTCCGTCACATATGGCATCCTAGCCAAGGCTTCCCCCACACCTGGCAACCACTACATAACTCCAAAACCACGTAATGAGAGGTAGTGAGAAAATTGGACTAATTGGGTCACGTCGAGAAGAACAACTCCAAGCCACATTGACGTCCCCCTAGACAAGAGAGCTCTGCAAACAACTCAATGTTGTTGTCTAAACACCGATTTCCTCTCAGCTCAGAGACACCATCTCAAACACACTCGTAACCTGAAGCACTCCCTCCATAGGCTCACGAGGACATCCCAAGAAATGGTAACAACCGTACACAACAGTCCTCAAGTGCCAAGCACCAGACGAATAGAGAACAGGCAGAGCAAGCACTAATAGCAAGCAAATAGCACAATTGCCTAGTAAACCATGACAAGCATAGCAGGCACAAGGCACACTCGAGTGCACCTTCCAGAACTCTCAGAAGGGTCATTGGCCAACACAAGCACGCACATCACAACTGGAAACTCGATAGCATGGAAAGAGGGTATATAGCACAGACAGATAGAAAATTACGTATTGACCTGTTGCTACCAGGTCACAACCACAAGTGTGTCACCTCTAGAGGAAGAAGGTGGCAAACGACCTGTCACTACCTGAACACGACCACCAGGGCATCACCTTCAAATGATGAACGCGACGTATTGTCCAATTGTGTTCATCATCCAAAGGCCGAACCCCAGGCAAACCCCGCACCAAGGTTCGCGCCCAAAGACTCACACAAATAGGGCAAGCATAGAAAACATTAGCCAAGAACTAAGCGGGGAAGGCACAACCCGACCCGCTTAAGCATGAAGCACCCTTACCCAACACAGAAACTGAGAGAATAGTGAAGGTAAGGAGAACACCCGTCGCAACCAGAACGTGACCAATAAATTCATATTTGTCATGTTTGAATTTTGGGACATGTACAATTACATCATTTTCTCCTTCATGTTCCTTCCATGATTAGCTTCGACATGAATGTTTCTTTAAATATGAACAACATGCTCCAATGATCATTTACTTTTGTTATCACCAAAAAGAGAGAGATTGACGAATAGAGTACAATTAATTCATATTATGATTGTCAATGACAAAATTAAATGAGAAATCAAAACACATACTTTGATAAAATGAAAAGACTTAATTTTGGGAAAGCAAAATTCAAGTACTAGATAGATAAAGAACTAAGTCTTAGGCTAAAAGAGCAAAAAAAGTCTCCAAACAAAAATGAAAAACAAGTCTCAAGAGATAGAAAAAATCAAGTCCATGGAAAGAGAAAAACAAGTCTTAGAAACAAGTCTCTTATACTGAATATAAAATGCAACCCAAGTACAAGTCTAAATAAGTTTGTGACTCACTCAGAAAAATGAGTCTCATCTCAACAGTAAAATTGAGTCTTAAGATAGAGAGCCCAATCAAGTCTCAGACGCATTAATATCAAGTCTCAAGATTGACATTAAAATCGAAAAAAATGAGTCTTAGACTCAGCAGAAACAAGTCTTGATAAAATCGAGTCTCAAACTCTAAGTGAAATTGACTCTTAAACTAAAATGGAATTGAATTTTTGACTCAAGTGAAAACCCAGTCTTAAACTCATAAGAAATCAAGTCTAAAACTCTAGAAAAAAATCAAGTCAGACTCTTACTTAATTGAGTCTCAGACTTAATAGAAAATTGAGTCTTAAACTTAAGTGAAAATCAAGTCTCAGACATATTATAAGAAATCAAGTCTTGGGAATAAGAGAACAAAAACAAGTCTTTCTCTCAAATGTAAATAGACTCTACAAAAGAGGTCAAGACTCATCAAATGAATCTCTCACACATAAAGTAAAGTGAGTTTGAGACAAGAACAAGTCCAATGAAAATGACTGTGAAGAATAACAACAAAGACTCTATCGAACCTTTGAATAGAAAATCAGTCTCTTTAAGACTCTGAAACAAGTCTTACTCATAGAGAAGAAAAACAGTCACCTTCTTATAATCAAGTCTTCTTATAAAGAAAATGTGACTTACACTAAAAAGCTTTATCAATCAATTCTTTAACACTTAATCTTATGATTTTCTTTAGAGAGTAAACTATCAGCATTAAAATCTTATTTGAAGTTTAAAACAATTATTTAAAGCTTCTTTATATTTTGATAAGTTTCTTGATGTATCTTCAAAGGAATAAAATAAGAAATGCATACTAGAGTGGCATTTACTGCATGTGATGAATGACTAAATTTGTTATGATCCTAATAAACTAAAATGAATATTGTCTCAGGGTTGTTCAGCAGATATCTTCTAAGTTATTATTAGAAGAAGCTTTGTGCATACTAGATCAAATATTTCTTGAAAGCACAATATGATTTGCTTATTATTTCTGGAATCTTGTTAAGCTCTACATGGATTTAAATGAATAAAGTATGTCTACTTGAGCATACATCACCATTATATATGCATAGAAGAAAATGTGTAAGAGTTCTAAAATTCAAATTTGCATTTAATGATGTTAAGATCAAAGTTAAGGTCACCACAAGTGATTCCTACATCCACCCCTCATCAAGTGAGGATTGAACCATACGCTACCTCTAAAAAGATATACAGACACACACTCAGAGTACGATAGCTCAGTTCACACACTTAGAGCAATATAGCTCAAACCACACACACTTAGACAAAGATTGATCTGCAAAGGACACTTGTGCATATTAATCAACACACACACATATAGGAGAAGGTTTGCCTACATTCTCAAGTTAGAGAACAACTAGACTTCAATGATACTTAAAGCAGCTTGATAGGTTTCCTCTGAATCTTGATCTCTAAATTAGGAAGAAGCACGAAGAAGAACTCTTCCTTCTGGTTGCTGGCTCAGATCTGGTGGCCTTTGAACTTTTCTCGCCGAGAGCTCTACTCTGCTCTCTCTAATTTCTCCCTCTTCTTCTAGTGGTGGCTGCCTACTTCATCAAATGAGACAAAGGCCTCTTTATAGTTCACCTCATACCTTGGGATGCGTGGGCATAGACATTTAGGTCTTCTCCGTACAGCTTAAGGTCTATGTGTCCTACACACAAAAGTTATTCAATAAGATATTCATGATAGAAATAGAATATTGTCATTTACGCTTATCCAATAAGTTTAGATATGACATGTCACACATCCATGAAGTGTCACATTGTCAAAGCTTCAATTGATAAGGACTAAAAAGCTTACCAATTGAAGTGTCAGAGCTTTGACTAAATAGAAGCAATTCGAATATCTGAAATGATACAACTATGGGCGGCATGCTGTGAGGTAGGTGCGCATACCAGTGTCTCACCCTGGGGTGATCTGAGAACAAGGGTGTGGCGGAGGCCGGGTTGGCCAAGTCATGCCTAGGTTCGGGTGTGGACCTGCCTCGAGTGTTGCTGAGTTGTCTAGCAAGGGAACTGTATCCTGTGGTGAGTTATAAGTAAGGATGGTATCCTTACACAACAACTCGAGTTTTGGCGTAACGGAAATGTCTGAGATCCTATATACCTGGTATCATAGCAGGTCGCGGGTGTGATTCCCAAGGGTGCTGCTGGGGGGGAGATTGTTGGGTGGCATGCTGCGAGGCAGGTGCGCACACCAGCGTCTCACCCTAGGGAGACTTGAGAATGAGGGTGTGGTGGAGGCCGGGTTGGCCAAGTCATGCCTAGGTTCGGGTGTGGACCTGCCTCGAGTGTTGCTGAGTTGTCCAACAGGGGGACTGTACCCTATGGTGGGTTATAAGGAAGGATGGTATCCTTACACAACAACTCGAGTTTTGGCGTAACGGAAATGTCTGAGATCCTATATACCTGGTATCATAGCAGGTCGCGGGTGTGATTCCCAAGGGTGCTGCTGGGGGGGGGGGGGGGAGAGATTGTTAGGTGGCATGTTGCGAGGCAGGTGCGCACACTAGCGTCTCACCCTAGGGAGACTTGAGAACGAGGGTGTGGCGGAGGTCGGTTTGGCCAAGTCATGCCTAGGTCTGGGTGTGGACCTGCCTGCGGGTGTTGCTGAGTTGTCTAGCAAGGGAACTGTATCCTGTGGTGAGTTATAAGTAAGGATGGTATCCTTACACAACAACCCGAGTTTTGGTGTAACGGCAATGCCTGAGATTCTATATACTAAATATCAGTGTGACTCATTGTTGAATCATTGTTATATATTATCCTTTTATTTTGGTGATAACAACACTCATGCTTATCATAATCGTCCTTAATATATTTCAATATCATTTTGTATCTCATGAATATTGTATTTTCCATTGCTTCATCATGATTACATTGATTTGTAACTTAGACATTTGAAATTCAACTTTGTCATGCATGTTTTGATCATGTTCAGTCGAAGCTTACTTTGTCATATACGAAGCTACCTTCGTTATATCCGAAGCTACACTTCATCATATCCAAAGTTCACTTCATCATATACGAAGCTACACTTCGTCATGCATGTTTTTGGTCGTGATCAGTCAAAGTCCAGCTTTGTCATATACGAAGCTAACTTCGTCATATCCTAAGTTCTATACGAAGTTCACTTCGACCGACTGTGTGTTTTAGCTTCGACCGACAACGTTGTTTTCCATTCATATGTGAAGTTCACTTCGTCATATCCAAAGTTCTATATGAAGTTCACTTCGACCGACTACATTGTTTTCCATTCTATGTGATGTTAGACTTCGTCATATCCAAAGTTTAAGTTCGACCGACTACGTTGTTTTCTTGTCCAGTCGAATTAATACATCAATTGCCTTCACTTACATCGATTACTAATCACTCACATCGATTGCCCTTTAGCACTTCGATTACTGATAAGCTTAAACATCGATTGTTGCTATGAATATCGATTGTCTTTAAGCTCTAAACATCAATTGTCTTTATCATATCGATTGCCTTTAGACATCGATTGGCTTAAGCACATCAATTGCTCTTCATTCACATCGATTACTATTATATTTAAACATCGATTGCTATTATGACTTGAATATCGATTGCCACATCAATTACTGACCAGTTTTACACTGATTGCCTTAAATATTGATTGCCTTTAAACAACATCGATTGCTTTTATGTTTCATATCGATTGCTATTCTAATCGATTGCTGACCTACTCTGACTCTTGGAAAGTTGAAGTAAGGTATCGACTTCTGTTATCAACTGTACTTGATTTCTGTAATGACTATTGTTATATTTGCAAAGTGATTAATATATTATTATTCTGATTAACTTTTTAATCCTTTATGGAATCATTTAGTGAACAAGATTAACACATTATTTACATTGTGATATTCTCTCTGTTATCTAAACGATAATCTATCTAATGAAGGTTGTACTTCTCTACTCTCTGTATTTAATATTCCTGTTATAGCCATATCTGAAGTTCAGATTCATAGTATATTTTTAAGACAGCTACGTGTCTTACAAAGACATCTGTAAGTGTCTTTCAGAATGTTAAGTTTCTAGAATTTAAGGAAAAGCTCTTTTTCAGCTATACTGTGCGCCAAGTAGGTGTCCATTCCTCTTTGAATGTTCACATAACCCTGTACTTTTCAAAGGATAGACTTTCTCTCTAGAACTAATAGATATCTTTTATAAACGATTTGTCTCTTACTTTTTATTATTATTATATCTCTTACAAGTCTAACTATAAGATAAAGAAAAGGCTTTGCATGGTATGGTGTTTGCAGATATCTATTAAAGCTGTCTAATTATAACCATGCAGTATCTATATAGCCTGGAAGCTGTTGAGACTCAAAGGTCTTATGATCTGAAGATGGACCTCTCAAGAAGTCTTAAGACTCAAAACTCAACGTTCAAATTCAAACGGCTAGTTTCCCAATAGGAGAAAAGAACTCTAAAGGTTATATAAGGAGTTGAAGTTTGAAATACAACAGATATACATGCATGAGTGTAGACAATTACAAGAACAAGCAGAAGTACACAATGAGATCACCACATACTACATTCAGAAAGAAAGAGAAGAGCACACAAGATTTCAAGAGAGCTATTTGTTCAAGCTGCGACTTCCATGCTCTCTTGCATTTAGAAGCTTTTAGGTGGTGTTCAGTTGTTCTATATTTTCTCTTATCCACCCTCATAGTCAGAAATAGTTAGATCATTCACTCATATCTGTAATCTCTTTCTAATCTTCTGTGTTTGCTTATTTTTGAGCAAACACACTTGTTTCATTCTGTTTAGAAACCTACAAGGATTTGTTGCCCTAGTTCCCCTTTTCGAAGGGAAGGCCTACTGCGGTAGGAGATTGTAATACTCCTCAGTGAAGGGAAGACTTGCTTGGGAGCAAGTGGGTGTATACCTCTTCGTGGAGAGAAAGCCAAGTGTTCTTGGTAGTTAGTGGAAATCCCAAGGGGTGCTTGGGGATTGGATGTAGGACTCCTAATTGATAGGAGGTTTGAACCGGTATAAATTCTCTGTGCATAAGTGAAAACTTTTTAGTAGTGCAAGAAGTCCTGTTCACTCCCCTCTAGGACATCTAAAGCTCCATCTCGATCCAACAACAACTTCGACTGACAAAAACATAAAGCTTCGACTGTTAAAGAACTACCTAATTAGTTGAAGTCTCATAGCTTCAACTAAGATAGAAGAAACTCATGCCAGTCAAAGTCACACAGCTTCGACTAAATAGAAGAAACTCGTGCTAGTCAAAGTCACACAACTTCTTCAACTAAATAGAAGAAACTCGTGCCAGTCAAAGTCACACAGCTTGGACTAAATAGAAGAAATTCATGCCAGTAGAAGTTTGTGCACTTCAACTGGAAAGGAGAAACTTCTACTAGTTGCAATAGACTTCCATATATGTTGATCAGCAGCATATCAAGCATACACGAATTTCAAACATGAAATTGGATAGTCATGTCAAGATATTAGTTGTTCACTCATCATCAAATTGTTTAGTTATCATCAAAACATAAATGAGAATGTTGTGTTATTATTAAACATGAAATTCACACACTCAACATAGACTCCCAACAATCTCCCCCTTTTTGATGTTGACAAAATAGATGACAAAACAATCATAGACAAAGTTATCTCCCCTTTTTTGACATAATAAAAAGGATGTTCATGATTTCATTCTCCCTTGGCCAGCTTTGATAAATAATTAAACAATCCTTGGTTATTTTATCTAGGGATTGTTTAACCCAAAAAACCCTTTATTTTACTTTGGCTCAAAAAAATATGTTCTTGGATAAGAACCCGGTTAAGTTATCCAAGCCTTTTGGCTTGGTTAGGTTATCCACCTTTTAACCCCTTTTAACCACATTTCCACCCACCCACCCTGGTTAAGGAAACTAGATTTCCAAAGTGTAAAAAGACTTTAACCGTCCTTTTGCCCTCACTTAACCCCACCTTTACCTGCTACCAAAGCAGGCCTTGTGATTTTACTGTGGAAATAAATTCCCTTTATCAGTTGAGAGTTGGGAATATGGATACAAGGGCAACGAATGGAATGTAGGAAAGAAAACTATCTTGAAATAGCAGAATTGATGAGATACTAACATATAAAAATATGAGAGAGAGAGAGAGAGATTATTGTGTTTTGGAATTATGCAACTGAGTTTAAAAATAAAGGCATACTTAACACATTAGATGTCAAAAGTTAATGATTTAAAGGTATTTAAAAAGATAAAGCAAATGTGATTTATAGTGACCTATATAAGTGGGTAAAGTGTTTATTACAAGAGCTTAGAAGTTTAAGATGTAACACAATGTAGAATAATAGTTCTAAATTTAGTGTTCATGAACAACATCTAAGTCATTTTGCATTCTGTCCTAATTAAATTTCGATTTTTCTTTTCATCTTTCGAGAGAGAATACAAGAATAAATTACTTAAATCTCACTTTTTAGTATAAGAGATCACATTTACCATATGCAAGACCTCCTGACTACTCAGTGGTGTAACCTTCACTATCTCGTACAGAGTTGAAAGGAGTATTTACCACTTTTTGACTAGAGCCAAATCACTTGATCAGGTGAAATGAACTTAGTTACTCAGTGGTACAAAGAATTTCATTGCTTTGTCTGTACCTCTCTATTTTTCTGGAGCATATTTTAGTGTTTGAAGTTTATTTGGAACAATTTTACTTTTACTATAATAGACATGACAATGAGAATAGATATATGAGTCTGAACATGTGTTAAAAAACAAGCTATAAGCAGTCACATTGTAAACACTAAAGCTACTCATGTGCCTATAAATGTTTTGCAACTCAGACCAAATACTTTTACATTAAGAATTGGCAAGACATTGTGCTTAGATGCATCTTTAAGATTAAACTAAGTGCACAAAGATGTTATTCTTTAGGTGTGAAATCTCTCATATAGAAATATCATAAGTGTTCATTTATCCTGATACAAGGGTTGATTGAAAGGCATGGATTGTCGAAGAAATGAAGTTAGGAATTGATGAGACTCCCCCTCACAAGTACTCCCCTTCAGAAGGTGCAAAATAAAATGAGCACACTCCCCTTGAGAAAAAAATATGATTGCAGGATTTATTAACAATATGAAGAGGAAATTTATTAAAGAAATGACTAGAATGAATCCAAAATGAGTGACAATTGAGCAGATTGAATTTTATTTAGGGAATCTACATAAGCCAAGCTTTCTCCTAAGAGATGTGAACTTGTTTTCTGGGAGATGCTTAGTGAAGATATCAACAACTTGTTTGTCAGTTGCAATAAAATGAAGCTCAAATGATTTCTTAGCAACCTCATCTCTTCAAAATGGTGCCTTATCTCAATGTGTTCAGTTCTCGAATTCTAAATTGGGTTTTTAGACAAGTTGATTGCACTAGTGTTATCACATAAAATAGGAACATAACCCAATTTGTGATTATAGTTTAGGAGCAGATGTTTTACCCAAAGTACTTGGGTGACACAACTACCAACTGCAACATACTCATCCTCTATAGTGGACAGAGCTACTGAATGTTACTTTTTTGAAGCCCAAGCAATCATGCATCCACCTAGACAAACCACTGGTACTTTTTATATCAAGCTTACACCCTACCTAATCAGCATCACTATAAGCAATTAAATCCAAAGTGCAGCCAATAGGATACTAAACACCAAGATAACATGTTCCAACAAGATATTTGAAGATTCTTTTAGCTGCCAACATGTGACTTTCTTTGCGATTGGCTTGGAACCTAGCACACATGCACACACTGAATTGAATATATTGTCTAGAAGTTGTTAAATAGAATAGAGAGCCAATTATACCACTGTAAGTCTTGGCATCTACTGACTTACCATGTGGGTGGTTTTCTAACCTTACATTTATTTCCATTGGTGCGCTTGAAGATTGAAGTGCTAAAAATCAAATCTTGTCATGAGCTCTTTGACTATTTCTTTTGACTAATGAAGATTCCTTCATTGGTTTGATGTACTTGCAGTCTCAAAAAGAATTGTAAATCACCTATCAAACTCATTTCAAATTTAGATTGCATGTGCTTGACAAATTCATTACATAAATCATTATTTGTAGACCTAAAGATTATGTCATCAACATAGATTTGAACAGCAATGATTTGATTATTGAATTTTTTTGTAAATAGGGTCTGGTCTACATTTCCTCTTGTATACCCTTTATTTAACAGAAACGGGCTCAAACGATCATATCAAGCTCTTGGAGCTTGTTTAAGACCATAAAGAGCCTTATTAAGCTTGAAAATATGATTAGAATATGTTTGATTTTCAAATCTGGGAGGTTGTTTCACAAAAATATTTTCTTTGATACCCATTTAGATAAGCACTTTTCATATCTATTTGATAGACTTTGAATTTTAAAGATGATGCAAAAGCAAGAAATATTCTTACAGCTTCTAGCCTAGCTACTGGGGCATATAATACTTCAAAATCAATTTCCAACTCTTGATTGTACCATTTTGCAACTAGTCTAGCTTTATTTCTAACTACTTATCTATTTTCATTCAATTTATTCCTGAAAATCCATCTAGTCCCAATCATAGATTGGTCACTAGGTCTTGGAACTAATTCCCACACTTGATTCATATCAAATTGACGAAGTTCTTCATGCATTGCATTTATCTAATCTTTAGATTTGAGAGCTTCATCAATAGATTTAGGCTCAATTTGGGAGATTAGTGCCAAAAGGTCATCATTTATTACAGTTTGAAAAGAAGATCTATCTAACTCTATCAAGCTAATTACAAATCACATTTTCAATAGGATGATCTTTCAAAATGTGCAATTCAGATGTTACCTCACCTATTTCAGGCAATTCAGGAGCAATATTACCTGATTCACTTGTTGTGGGTATGTTTAGATGTTCAGATGCATGTTCATGTTCCTCAACAGTTGGTGATGATTCAACAATGAAGTCATTTTCTTCATCATTTTGTGGAATCCAGCCAACTGCAGAGTCATCAAACTTATTGGAATGTTCATCAAAGACCACATGTGGAGATTCTTCCACAGTTTTATTCTTAAGAACATAAACTCTATAAGCTCTAGAGTTTTCAAAACAACCAAGAAAAATGGCTACAAAGCTCTTTGCATCAAATATGTCAAAATTTTCTTTGTTGTTATTATATACAAACTATTTACATCAAAAAACTTTAAAGTAGGACAAAGTGGATTTTTTATTTTTCAGAAGTTTATAGGGGATTTTTCTAATTTTTTGTCTAACTAATGCTCTGTTAAGAATGTGTTTATTGCATTCATAGCTTCAGCTCAAAAGGATTTGGGCAATTTGCTTTCCAAGAGTATAGATCTTGCCATTTCCACAAGAGTTTTATTCTTTCATTCCACAACTTTATTTTGTTCAAGAGTTCTTAAAGAACAGAATCTGTGAAAAATGCACATTTCAGAACAAAAATCAGAGAAAGCTTTATTTTCAAATTCTCCCCCATGATCAGTCAAAATGGATTTTATTTGTATGAAAGACCCATTAAGATAGTGTTACAGAATTTCCTGACTCTTAACAAGCATCACTTTTGTAAGATAGAAAGATAACCCAAGCATATCTTGTAAAGTCGTCAATGATGACAAATCCATAACGTTGACCACTAAGACTGAGAATTCTTGTTGGCCCAAAGAGTTCCATGTAAGTAATTCCAGTGGCTTAGAAGTGAGTACATCATTGAAGATTTTAAAAGATTTTCTGGTTTGTTTCTCTTGAGCACAGATCTCACAAACTTGACTATCAACATTTGCAAATGAGTTAGAAAGTCCTTTACAAGATTAAGCCTTATGAGTTTAGTCATGGTGTTAAAGCTTGCATGTCCTAATCTCTTATTTCAAATCCATCCAAGTTCAGTCTTATTTGCAACAAGACAAATGTTTTCATCAAAAATTTGTCATGATTGACCATGTGCACATTGTTCTCTCTTTTTCCAAGAAATTTTATTCTTTCAACTGAGGAGTCAATTATTTTGCAAGAATTAGAACAAATTTGTGACCCTTGTCGCATAATTGACTAATGTTAAGTAAATTGTAATTTAATCCATCAACAAGCAAAACATTTACAATAGAGTTTGAGGAGAACTTACCAACCTTTCTAGATCTAATTATTTTTCCTTTATTTTTACCTCTAAAAGTAACTAGACATCCTTCTTTTTCAATCAAAGAGAACATTGCTATATCTCCAATCATGTGCCATGAACACCCACTGTCAAGGTACTATACAGTTTGAGTTAGCTGTCTGGCTTCCCTACACATACAATTATAGAAGAAAAGATTTTGGTACCCAAATATTGTTGGGACCATCAGATTAACTAATCAGTGAAAGCAAATCCTTTCTAACCCACATTTGAGTTACTTCTTTTTTTTTTTTGAATGAATTTTCTTTCTGGTCTGATGACATTGTGATTTGGAAAGTAAAATATACAGGTGTTCTTTCTGTTGTAATTTTGAGAGTGATACCATTTGGCATACAAATTTTTCTGTTAGAATTGAGGCCAATAATGGTATTGATGCCTAAAAGCATTTGGATAAAAGGATGAGAATCAAACCATGAGTTATTAAATTGATGAGGATTGTAGTATCCTGCATTCCAATCATTGATCCATTTAGAGTGCATTGGTGTCTTGGTCTTCCGATTATTTTGATCAGGGTTTGTTTTTGAATTTTGAAGGTTTATATGATTTTTATATTTTGTGACATTCAAACTCTTCTGAATAGGTCTCTTGTTTTGTTTCTTCTCTGAAGTAAACTTTTGCTTCAAATTACTTGTTAGTGAGCCTTGTTTTAGTTTGTTTTGATTTTCTGTTAACTTAGCTAGATTCTTGGATTGATTTTTAGTTTGAGTGATTATTTAAACTAAGGTGATGTTGTTTTGATTTTTGTTTATAGAATTTGAACATTTCACAAATTTTATCAATGGAATTCTTGAAGGTTTTTTCTTTCCTTTTAGTTGTTTTATTTTTGTTGTTTCTTTTGTGGTATATCTCAAACCATGTTTTTTAGCATTCATTTTTAGTTCTAATAAGGCATCAAGATTTTCTTTGTCATTTGTGAAATTTTTTATCACTTGTTCTTTTTCAGTCAACAATTTATTAAAATTTTCAATTTCATTAATTGCTTGTTGTTTTTCTTTTTATTGCATTTTTATTTTCTCAATAAGCTTTACCAACTCACTGTTAGCATTTTGAAATGTAATTTTGAACTTGTCCAATTCATTCAGAACTTTTTCATATTCATCACTGAGTTCAGAAATTTCTTTTTCAAATTCAGACAGTTTTTCAGTTAGGGATGCATCCCTACCATTATCAATTTTCTTCTTCAGATATTTATTTCTTTTTCTTATTTCTAAATATTTCTCAACCAAGGTGGCATGTGCATCTTGCCAATCATCAACAATATATTGCTCAAATGAAGAGCTTACTTTACTATCATTAATGTTGGCCATAAAGCACACTTCCTCATTTTCAGAACTTGAGGAAGTATCTTCTTTTTCTTCACTCCGGTCTTCATCAGATTAGGTTGCCAGCATTACTTTTGGCTTCTTCTTTTGATATCCCTTTTGTATTTTTTATTAATTTACCTTGTAAGCTCAGGACACTCACCTTACATGGGTCTTGGCTTGTTGCACCTGTGACACAAAATTAAACTGTCAGTCTTCTTTTCATTTCTAGAATTAGTATTTGAAGAAGTGGATTCTTTTTTGCTAAAAGGTTTATTATACTTTCCATTATGTTTTCCATTTAAAAAAAAAAAAATTCTGAATTGTCTGGTGATGAGGGCAATTTCATCCTCATCATATTCAGATTCATTGTTTTCTTCCATTTTCCTTTACTACTTGTGAAAGCTGTAAGTGCAGTAGGTTTTGCCTTCAGAATGTGTTCTTTGGTTCTTTTTAGATTATTTTCATAAGTCATTAGTGATCCTATGAGCTCATCTAGAGAGATTTTGAATAAGTCCTTAGAGTCCTCAATGACTGTTGCCTTAGTATGCCAAGCATGAGATAAGGATTGAAGAATCTTTCTTACCAGCTCAGCATCAGTGTAAGTCTTACCTAATCCTTTCAGTCCATTGACAATTACCATGAACCTAGCAAACATTTCATATATAGATTCATCAAATTTCATGGTAAACATTTCATAATCAGAAACTAACAAATTGGCATTGATTTCTCTAACTTGGATATTCCCTCATACATTAACTAAAACTTATCCCACATTTCCTTGGCAGAGGAACACATGGATACCCTAGCATATTCCTCAGGGTGAACTGCACATTGAAGCATATTCATAGCACTAAAGTTTAGTGTAGCCCTTCTAATTTGCTCCCTATCCATGTGTCTTCTTCACCAGTGATTTCATATGGATCTTTTTCAACAATCTTCTAGATTTCATAATTTTGGGCCCTAAGAAAAACTTGCATTTGATTTTTCCAAAAAGCATAATCAGAACCATAAAAAAATAGTGGTCGATTAGTTGAATGACCATCGACAATGAAACTTTTTGATTCCATTAGGGTCAGATCTGCAAAAATCAAATCAATGGACAGAGCTCCTGCTCTGATACCAACTGTTAGGATCAAAGCTGAGGTCAAGAATAGATCTAGAAGGGAGGGGTGAGCAGATCTGATAACAATAGTAGCTGAAACTCAACTAATTTGAAAATTACTCTAAACAATTACTTGAAAGACCAAATTCTAAAAGATCTGAGATATTAGAATGAATGAGTATGTGTGTGTTGAATTTGTGAGATCGATACTTCTTATGCAAGCATCTAGAGCAAATGCAAACAAACCATTGCACATGAGATTTTTAAGGTGGTTTGGAGATCATCACAAGTGATTCCTACATCCACCCCTTGCCAAGTGAGGATTGAACCACACACTACCTCTAAAAAGAGATACAACATACACACTCAGAGCATGATGGCTCAGTTCACACACTTAGAGCAAATTGGCTCAAACCACACACATTCAAACAAAGATTGATCTACACAGAACACTTTTGTAGATTAATCAATACACATACGAACAAGAGAAAATTGTCTCCATTCTCAAGTTAGAGAACAACTGGACTTTGATGATGCTTAAAGAAGCCTGATAGCTTTCCTCTGAATCTTGATCTCCAAATCAGAAGAAGCATGAACAATAACTCTTCCTTCTGGTTGCTGGCTCAGATCTAGTCACCTTCAAACTTTTTCCACTGAGAGTTCTACTATGCTCTCTCTAATTTCTCCCTTTTCTTCTAGCGGCGACTACCTACTTCATCAGATGAGACAAAGGCCTCTTTATAGTCCACCTCATACCTTGGGATGTGTGGGCACATGCATTTAGGTCTTCTTTGTACAGCTTTAGGTCCATGTGTCCTGCACACAAAATTTATTCAATAAGATATTCATGATAGAAATAGAATACTGTCATTTAAGCTTATCCAATAAGATTAGATATGACACGTGTCACACAGTCATGAAAAAGCATATTGTTAAATATATCCAAACAATCTGATATGACATGTGCCACACATCCATGAAGTGTCACATTGACATAGCTTCGACTGATAAGGACTAAAAAATCTCACCATTCGAAGTGTCAGAGCTTCGCCTGAATAGAAAATAACTGATCAGTTGAAGTATCAGAGCTTCGACTGAATAGAAAAAATTGATCATTCGAAGTGTTAGAGCTTCGACTGAATAGAAGCCATTCGAATATCTGAAGTGATACAACTTCGACTGACAAAAACATAGAGCTTTGACTATTGAAGAACTAAGTTATCAGTTGAAGTCTCACAACTTTGACTAAGATAAAATAACTCGTGCCAGTCGAAGTCACACTGTTTCTACTAAATAGAAGAAACTCGTGCCTGTCAAAGTCAACAGCTTTGACTAAATACAAGAAACTTGTGCTAGTTGAAGTCACATAACTTCAACTAAATAAATGAAACTCATGCCAGTCGAAGTCACACAGCTTCGACTAAATAGAAGAAACGTGTACCAGTCGAAGTCACACAGCTTTGACTAAATAGAAGAACTCGTGCCAGTTGAACTCACACAACTTTGACTAAATAGAAGAAATTATCGTGTCATTCGTAGTCACACAACTTCGACTAAATAGAAGAAACTCGTACTAGGCGAAATCACACAACTTCGACTAAATAGAAGAAATTTGTGCCAGTCAAAATTTATGCACTTCAACTTGGAAAGAAGAAACTTCTATCTAGTTGCAATAAACTTCCATTTATGCATATCAATAGCATATCAAGCATACATGAATTTCAAACATGAAATTGGAGAGTCATGTCAAGATATTAGTTATTCACTCATCATCAAATGGTTTAGTTATCATCAAAACATAAATAAGAATGTTGTGTCATTATTAAATATGAAATTCACACATTCAACATAGACTCCCAACAAATGCATATCTTGGAACTCTCATAAAGATATTTCGAAAAAAGATATTGCTCTACGTTGTATACTATATTTCACTTAACAATGTTGACTATAGCCCAAAGGCAAAAAGAAGGTAACTTTTGATGTACTATGTAGATTTTGTTGGCAACAAAACACTATGTTTGAGTGGATGAGCTTTGGTTATGTTCGGATACATGTCTTGATGGTTTTTGATGATTTTGCATGAAATGATGATCCTAGAGGTGATTCTTATGGTTTTTGGTGATGTGTTTTTAATGAATTGATGTTAATGTTTATGACCTCATTTGATTGATTTTTCTTATATCTTTTGGTGGTATAACATGTGTGTTTACGTGTGTAAAGCAACAAGCATAAAAAAAAGTTCATTGTGCTAAAACTATTCATTATAATGACACTATTCATTTAGGTCGACACCTAACCGTGTTTTCAAATCAACTGATTTTCATAGAAATGTTGATTTGAGCAGTGTAGAACATTCTGGTTGATCAAAAATTTACACAGGTCGATTGAAATTCACAGAAACTTTGGTCCAGTAGTTTAGGCACATTTTAGTCCATTGAAATGATGCACCAATCGATTGATTTTCATAAAAACTTAAGAATTCATCTTGATTGACATATCAGTTAACCAACGTGTTGTTTAGATTGACCGATTGCAATATGAATCAAACATAGATTTTTATTTTGAGTCCAAATCAAGATGGACTCTTTCCAAAACTCAAGGGTGTTTGCGGGGCTATAAATATAGGTTGATTTTGAGTTTTTACACCCCCCCCCCCCAAGCCTCCACAAGTTGAATTTCGTGCCCTAGAGTTTCAAGGAGAGAGTTTTACGCTAGATCTAGAAGTCATGTTGAAGTCCTAGATGTGCAGAAGTAAGGTGTTTTTGTTCAGATCATTCCAGGGGGTTTCTGTACACCCTAGAGGATGTGGGCTTTTGATTTATAGATCTTTGCTCCATCTAGAACGGAATTCTACATCAGTCGTGCATTTATTGGCTCTACATCAAGCAATAACATCATAAAGACTGAATCTTTGATAGGGGGAAACTACACTTTAGCTGTTAATTTCATTTTTCTTTACATCTGGATTTTTAATGTATTGATCAAAATTTGAGTTTATTGTGTGTGTGTTCAGTTGATGAGCACTTGACTATGTGTCTTGATGGTACAGTTTATACACTGTCATTGGTAGAGTTTGAGGGGTCTCTATGTGGTGTGTCGGTTGTCTCGTCCCTAGATACTAGATTGGGCTGGTGTTGTCCTAGGGAAACAATCATGTGGTGGGTTCATTCCTGTACCTAGAAAACAAGATGTGTGTGTGTGTGTGGTGATGGTATTGTGTCTTATACCCATGAAACAAAATAGTGTGGGCCTCTCTATTGTGAGGGGTGGATGTAGGTTGCAAGGGGGTGCATTGAACCATCTAAAAAATCATATGCACATTTTGGTTTGTGTTTACTTGTCTTCTACCTCCTTTCTACGTGTGTGATAAGTAGGCCCCGCCATTTCGCCTAATTGTTCTAATTTTTATGTTGTCTAAATGTTTATTTAAATAAGTAGAAATTATAGGCGATTAGTTTTTAAATTGACAAAGTCAATTCACCCCTCCCCTCTTAACTTGTCGGTCAGACATAATCCCAACAATTGGTATTAAAGCGGGGCTCTAACACACAAGGGTAATCCTAGGTCATGGCCAACCATAGCATCCCATTCAATTCATAGACCACCATTCTTTGATGGCATGAATTATGCTTATTGGAAAATTCAAATGATTGCGTTTATTCATGCTTAGGATTATGAGGCCTGAAAAGTGATTAATAGTTGTCCACATTACCTACTTGAAGATGAAGAAAAATGGGCTGATGAACATATTAAAAAGTCAAGTTAAATTTTAGTGCAATGAATATTATGTAGTTTCTTTCACATCCTAATAAGTATTATTATGTCTCTATATACAGGTCGATAAAGGAGATGTAGGCTAGCCTCAAGCTCATCTATAAAGGCACTTCATAGATCAATAAGACCAAGGCCAATCTCTTCATGCATGAATACCAGCTATTCAAGATGAGCCTAGTGAAAATCATCTCTAAAATATTCATGTAGCGTATTGACCATTCGGATCGTGGCTTAGTGGTTGTGGTGGCCAGTGTGTGGCCTATAGTTTGTGTTTCAGGTGTTTATGCAGGTTTTAGGGCTTCGTGGGCCGACAGATTGGGCCCAGAGCACCCATAGGGTCTCTGTCTGTGAATAAGACAAAGCTAGGTGTCGCGTTCTGAATGCGACGGCCTTGAGCGTCGTGTTCATGGAACTACCGTTCAGGGTCTTCGCCTGCTTGTCCGCCGCGTGGCGCGCAATGGGCGACCTTCTGGCGTCAACAGTGAAAAGGCGACGGCCTCCTCTATCACGATCTGATCACGACGGTAGGGTACGTCGCATTCTCAACCCCGAAGTGTTTTTAACATAGGTTGGCCAAACATATCTCAGCAAGCTCTGTTCGGCCAAGGGGAGGAGGTTTTCGCTGGTTCTTGGGCAATGTGGAGTATGGGAGCTATTTTTGGCATGGTCTCGCCGCGAGGATGTGGTACAGAGTGGGGGAAATGCCTGGTTTTTATCGTTCTTCACACTCTTCGTGAAGGTAGGGAGATTCTACCATGTTTCTCGTCATGAATTGCATGTGAAGCATGTTTAGCTTGTTATACCAGTTATAGATGGTAGATACCATGTTAGTGTAGTGGTTAGAGCATGAATACTTGGGCTTTATGGTGGTTTAAATGGTTTGCATGGGGATTCTAGAGATGGAACCCGGATTTGGGTCATTGTCTATGAAGGTGACGGACCTGACTGTCGCGTTCAGAACACAACAGCCCGACCCGTCGCATTCGGTTCAGAACGCGCTGTATCGAGGCGTCACATTTTGAACGTGACATTTGACCCTGTCGCGTTCTGGCTTCTGTGGGCTAATGGCCTTTGTATGATTAGGTGATTATCGGACTATCGTTATTTATTGTTTATGGCAATGGTAAGCGGTGCATCGGCACTTGTTGAGACTAAGAGCAGTGGTGTTCACGTGGTTTGTGGGTGCGTGGCGAGTAGTATGATGCCTATCATGGTTACCTTTCCAGTCAGGTATCCAAGGTTTTGTGTGAGACAGGCACGTTAGTGCTCAGGTTTTGTCCTGGTACTTGTGTACCATCGAGGTCTGTGTCGTCTTCCTGGACACCCTCACTCTTGTGTAGAGTTGTACGTCTAGCTGAGGGAAAGACGACAGTGGGACAACGACTTGTGAGAGTTTGTGTTTGTCGCTTGTAGTGCGCACGTGGTTGGGGGTTACGAACACCAGTAGATGTACCGGGCCTAGCCAGTCCTGTTTTCTAGTGCCTCACTTTAGGGAGCTCGGGCCGAAGTCCCTAAAGGTGCCAAGCATGGGCCTATGGCTGTGTGGTCCGCAGGAGTGGTGTTGGTTGGTCTCCCCAGTTTCTTGGCTTGTTCTAGTGGAGCAGTAGCTGGACCTTTCGCTGTGGCTGCGAGACTGAGAGGTAGTCCTGTGTGGTTTGTCTGGGTCAGTTGCTGGTGTCGCGAACCAATCTCATGGCCCGAGTGTGGCGTTTTCTACTTAGCACGTACCCCTGGACGTGGTTGCCATTGTTTATAAAGGTTAATCCTGTTAATAGCATGTGGTAGTCATTATTTATAGCTTTAATATCCTGCTTAGATAGTTCTATAAATTGCTTAGCGTAGCTTCCTACTTCTGCGTTTATGGTTTGGCTTTGTTCGGTTTTGGGAGAGTTTCCTACAGAGCCAGTGACTTGCAAGGCTCATCCCTACTCCTTTCAGGTGAGGGAGAGTGTAGACACCCAATTCTGACTAATGAGTTGAAACCATATTTCTTGTTATCTTAGTGAGCCCTAGTTGGTCACTCACCTTAAGCCATCATTAGCCTTGTTTTGAGCCCATAACAACTCAAGTTGCCTTGAAATCCCGCCCATTATCACTTTGAGAGAATCCTTAGGCTTAAAATAACCATTATTCCTTCACATGATTGGCTGATAATTGAGATACTGACCTCATTGACGCGTCGTATCGTAGCGCCTGTTCTTAGTGTCGCGTCGATGCAAGCCGTCGTGACAGTCCATGCATACTCATGCACGTGGGCATACTGTCGCATCGCCCCGCCCCGTCGCGTCTCCAAGGTCGCGGCCCTACGATACGCCGTGACAGCAGCTGCGCATGCATGCCTCCACAACCACCTCCTATTTATCCTCACATGGGTCTATCTTTATCTCCAAGCAAATCTGAACCCCTTCGGTGAGGTTTGGGGCTAGGGGACTCTTTAGAAGGCCTGTAGGACTCTCTCACACAAATTTTAATGGGATTTATCTCATTTGGATTATTAATCATTTTAAGGGGATATTCTCTCTCAAAAATTTAAAAGCAAGGCCCTCCCTCATGGACGGGGGAGCCCATTTTTTTACCCGAAGGGCTGCCGAAATCTCCACTCACCAACACTTAGCCTCGCAGCCACCTATTTCCACCATTTCCTTCACATTCCCCTCCACCAAAACACCCTCATTTCACCATTTATGGAGCACGGAACGTGAGAAGGATGACTCCTGCTACCTCCTGAAGCTTTTGCACACTCATTGGGACTGCATCCACGCCAGGGAGTCGCCCTAATGGGACTCATCTCCTCCCCTTCTCTTCCACCTTCATTTCTACATGCATTTCTATGTTGTTTCTAGTTAGATCACACTCACCACATACCCACGTTTTTCACACACCCAAAGGGGTTTAAAACCACCCCAGGTGCGTTCCTACCATGATTCCCCATTTCTTCTCATTTTTAGAATAGATACTACGCTTAACATGTTCTAATAGGCTTTTTTTGTCTCTTCTTTGTTTTGGCAGGCACCCAGGCTTTTCACGAGGAGCTCTCATTCTCCAGCCGGATGGAGGATGGAAGAAGGTCCACACATGACATCTCCCGCACACAGAGAACGCGACCGCGGAGGATGACGCGACAAGAGACGCGTCAGGCGGTGGCGACGCGTTACCAGCATCTTCACGGCAGGTGAGACTGCCGCGACACCAGGTCCGCCTCCTTCTCTTTCCATTTCTAGTTAAGTTAGCCCGTGTCATTTTCTACTTGTTAGGCAACTTACTAGGTGGCGATCACATTCCTACTTCGCATACTACTAGTTTTAGTACATGTTTGTTTTGAGGGGGGGCACAATCCCCGTGATTACACCTTTTGGCGATCACGGTGGGACCTTCAGTACTACCCTCGTGGATTCAGTTTGCCTGCTTGCCATGTTTTCTTCCTTTGTTGCCAATTTAGTGCCCTGTTAGTCTGCATGTTCTTTGTTTCCTGCTTTTTCTTTGTCCCTCGGTTCGTGTCGCGACGTATCGCGGTAACGCGATAAGGCGCGGCCCCCGGAAAGGATGCGATAGCAGGTCAATGTTTCTTCTTCTTATATCTGCCTTTCCTGCTTCTATGAGATCATGCATCCTTGTTCCCTGTCTCTGTATCATGTATTTTCGTGTTTTTGAATGTTAGAATCCTGTTAGGGTTCGGGTTTTCCTTTTATTTCCATTTGTAAGTTTTCGAGACCTGTCGCGACTGAGAGCTAGGACGCGACCAGGTTGCATCGAGGGTGAACGTCGCGTCAATAGGTACGCTTTGTATGTTAATGTTTTGCTTCATGAATCGGTTTCTGAATGTTTCCTGATCCATGCTGTATTAGTTTAGTGTTTTGTGCCTTTATTATCTGATAAGATAGTCTGTGTGAGTCTGGTTTGGTGACTTTCTTTGTTCTCGGGGCTCTGTTCTTATCGCGGTAGACCGCCTGTCGCGATAGGGTCGCGGTGTACACGGCCACGCGACTCTGCCTGAGAAGCTATTTGTTCACCCTGTTTGGTTTTACTTGTCACTTGTGCATACATTTTGGGCACTTAGGCCCTGCATACACTACTCATCCCATTTGTTCAGGTTCCCCATGGTTGAGTGAGCCCTCTCACCTACGAGCACTCGTAGGCTGACTCGGGCCCATCTTCCGAGGACCTCCGTAAGTCCTCGTGACCCTACGCACATTGCGGTCACCGGGCCGGTTGTACCCGTTGTACCATTAGTCTGAGCCACCCTTGCGTGTGAGTGTCCACCCCTTAGCTGCACCGGAGGACTCGAGTTCATACCTATTAGGGTCCACTTGACCGAGTGACATCCCTTAATTAATTCATCTAAAGGTCAAGTTCGAACCTTAAGAAAATTTGTGCATTAATCATGACAACTTGAGTGTTTCTGTTATCCCTTCTCCTCTCAGTCTTTCTTTTTGTGTTAGAGTCTATGTGTTGTCAGTATCACCCCCTATTGGTTTGGGGGGTGCATGCGTCATTGTTTAGGGAGATCGAGTCAGTCCCCTCCGATCCTTGTATTCTATCATAATCCCTTGTTCGACATGGACCAATTTCGGGTCCTTGCCGATGATGTCCTGCTATTGGGATGCTCGAGAAGGTGGCCCAACCTCTACGGCCACACTTCCGGGGCGTATCCAGCCTCCCTCATCATCGGGAGTCAATCCCATCCTCCTTCTCCTCCAGGGGGGGATGACCCCCACTCACAATTCAGTCAACTCCTTCCCCATCTCACTCCGGACCAAGTCCGAGAGTTTCTAGCCACTGCCAAGGGGAAGCGACCTTTATCTCCCCCGGGTCAGAGTTCAGTCCGACCGGCAGATTCCTCCGCCCATATCGCCTCAGCACCCCATCTTCCTTCCTCAGGGGCAGACCCCACACCCCTCCGTCCTCGGGCCATCCATTTCTTGGAACCGAGCTACCTTCCTGCACGAGAGGTCTGGCCGCGATCCCCTCCAACTTCAACATATTATACGGCAAGGGGTATGGTCCCGCTGAGTTCTTACTTCACTCTTTTCAGCAATCTCGCTCCCTTGTTTCTGCACATCATGATCAAAACCCCCACCGACTTCTTCGCGGAGTGGACAAGTATGAAAAAGGACTACATGATCTCAGGAGGTAAATTGATCCTCGCAAGGTAGCCGATATGCTCTCCCATCGTTCCAATACCTCCGGGTACCACCCCAGTCGGAGGTCCCTGTTTACCGGCGATACTCTAGGGTGGGGGACCCATATGTTCATTTAAAGGATTTTGTTTATGAATCTGCACCGCACAAGTATGACCGCCATCTCATGGCATACTTGTTTAGAAAATCCTTAGATGGTCAGGCTCTAGAATGGCTTTACTCTTTGCCCCCGAAGAAGAAGCCAAAGATTTCCGAATTGTACAAGAGAGGTTCTTGCAGCAATTCCAAGATCGGGTGGACACGAATACTCTTTGTGGATCTAGTTGCTGAAAAAGATGAAGCCTGAAGAGGAGTTCTCGACCTATGCTGACCGGTGGCGTTCATTGGCTGCCAAGGTCCGCTGCCCCTATGCCAGAGGAGGAGAAAGTAAAGCTCTTAATCTCCATGCTACCCCAACCTACGAGCCATCTTGGCCATGAACGACATTACTACCATGCACCAGCTATATAGCCGAGCCCGTTTCATTTAGACTTAACTTAAGGACTCGCTTATATATTCTATGTTTGAGACCCTAAGGCCCGTTACACCAAGAAGCTGCAAGGCCCAGTTACTGAAGGGATCCAGACCAATGAGCAAGTGGGTGCTGTTAGTAACCCCCAAGGTCCAATAGGTAGGGCTCCATACACTCAGCAACCTCAGCAGCCGTGGAACAACAATAGACAACAACCTCCTCAAGGTCAGAAACCTCCGCAAGATCAGCGCCAATATTCCCAAGTTCCTCCGCCTCAAAATGGCTACGCCCTAGAGCCCAATGGACCCAAAAGAGCCCAATACCCCCTCTGCCCGAAGTCTTGGACGATGTCTTTGCAGCCTCATGTCCTGAATGCCCTTAGACTACCTCCTGAGAAGGCAAATTGGAATATGGCAGTGGATAAAACAAAGTATTATGTCTATCATCGCCATCTAGGCCACAATGTGTCGGATTGTTTCCAATTCCGGGACATAATATATGATCTTCATGAGCAGAACGAAATGATTGGGCAGAAAGAAATGAAGAGGCTAATCCAGACATTTGAGGGACCAACAGGGTCAGAGGCAACAGCAGCAAAAGCAACAGAGGCGACAGCAGCGCCAGCAGCCACGCAGCACACAAACAACAACAACAACAGCAATAACAACAACAGCAGTTCCAACCCTTCCAACAGCAGTACCAGCAACAACAACAACAACAACAGCCGCAGCAGCAGCAAATGACCTTGGCATAATCCGCAATCCCATGCCACAACATCAGCCTACATCCAAACCCCCAACCTGCTCCACCACCTCCTCCACCCGCACATGTTAACCCTGTCATCCACCACCACTGCCAGAAGCTCAATGGGCCTTCGACGATGAACACGAAGTGGGCCAGCTTCTGGTAATATCCCATGTCACATCCACTACCCCCGCGCCTCACATCCACTGTGGCCTCCCTCCTTTACATCCACTGTTGCCGCCATCACCTCACCTCCATCTTACAACCTCGTCATATCACCCATTATCCCTTCGCCTAGCAACATCTCTTTCTCCCCTACGTCAATGCAATTACTAGCCAACCCCTCCATTCTTGACACCTCACCTCCTCCACTCCACCATAACCTGCCCTGCGGAGCGGGCGGATGTTCCATCGGATGTACCCTAATGCATCAGTGCCCATGCCAGGTCAACCAGCGCAGCAATCCAGCACCCACAGCAGCCAGATATGGAAGAAATAGATCTGGTCCCGGGGACCCAATATGATATTTTGAAGCATTTGGATCAGACCGCCGCCAAAATCTCTATTAGAGCTAATCAAAAGGTCACAAACTCATCAAGATGCCCTAAGGGCCTTCCTGCAGAGGGTCATGGTCAGTGAAGACATGAACCCTGATAATTTGCCTTCTGTATTTCAATTGTGAACAGGGGGACCAACTATTACCTTTTCTGATGGTGAGCTAGCTGCCCCTGAAGCTAGGAAGATGCCTTTGTGTGTGACACTCACTAAAAAGGTGGCCATTGGCGCAGGCTAGTAGATACAGGGCTTCCATTAATGTATGCCCGTCGAGCACCCTAAGAGCCTGCAACATCTCAGAGTGCCAATTGCAGCCTAACCCACCACCATAGCTACCTACGACAATTCACGACGTGCCTGTCATGGGATTGTCACGTTGCAAGCAGAGCTGGGGCCACTTGTCATGTCAATTGAATTTATGTGTTGAACATTGATCACACTTACAAGGCCATCTAGGGCGCCCATGGATGAATCACTAGGGGCAGTACCTTCCACGGCGCATTAATGTTTGAAATTCACCTTCCAAGGGCAGATAGTCAAGGTTAAGAGCGTAGAAATGACCCACATAGTGGAAGTAGTTAAGAGGGTATTGCCATCAGTCTGGCCATCGAATAAGCCATTATCTCGGTGCTGATGTGAACTACCCATAGGCTTATACTTCCTCTTCTAACCGCCCGATTGGGTCCCCATCAGTGATAGCTATCAGGAAGGATGTGACCATGAATGCAAAAGGTTGGGGTATCATGTTCAGCCTCGGTTATCAATCAGGGAAAGGTTTGGGTGTTCATCTCCAAGGGAAGAACCAAAACAGTGGCTAGCACAAAGAAGTTCACAAACACATGGTCTGGATACTCAGAATGGGCTACGTTCTCATCTTCTGCGCAGCAGGACCATGGCCCACTCTCCTGGACATTGTATGATCATTTTTCAGAGGGCCGGTGCAGCCTGGGTATAACATCGTGATAGAAGAGGTGCCAAGGTCAGCATACCAAGCCCTGGAAGCTCAGCGACCCAACAAGAAGAAGAGAGCCGAGACAGATACAGAAGCACCTGATCTTGAAGATTGATTTCATCACTCAGCTTGTTATTGAGGAATCGGAAGCCGAAAAAGAAGAGCCAGAATCAGAGGATCTCAGCCGCTGTTCAGTGAGGATAACGAGCTACAGTCTCAGGCAGCAGCATTATCAGCATCAACAGCCACCACCAAGCGCAGTTGCTTCGATTTGGTGAGGAAGTTGAGATAGTAAGTTCAACCAATTCAACAAAGGAGCTCTGGCCAGGGTTTTCCAGCCTCCCATTCATTTCACTCATCCATCTTTGTCTATAATTTTGATTCATTCCCTTATCTCCACCCCTTATTCTCCAATTCACCCCTGATGATGTTGAAGCATTAATCCGCCTTCACCTCTCTCACCATCTTCCTTAATGGCTTGGTCCTGTCTTTTTCCGAAGCCTCCTAAAGTAATGTAGTTCTTTTCATTGTTAAATAAAAAAAAACAAAAAAACACAAAAAAAACACAAAAAAAAAAAAACAAAAACAAAAAACAAAAAATGTGTGTTCCTTTTTTTCTTCAGGCGACAATCCCAGTTTCTCTTTCCCCTTTTTCTTGAATGGCGATCTCCGTTTTCTCCTCTCTCCTTTTCATAGGATGGCGATCCCCTTCTCCTGTTCTTTCTGACTCACCCTTTCTGCTTTCTGCCTTCAGCTGTCTAGCTCTCGCACTTCTCTCGACGGCGATCCCGTCGCCCTCGCGCTTCCCCTTGCTTCGACGGCATCCCCGTCACCCTCTGCTCGACGGCGATCCCGTCACCCCCGTTCTCCTTCTCTCCTGCTGACGGCGATCCCCGTCACTCCCCATTTTTTTTCCTGGGCGGAAATCCCCGTCCTTCTCCTCATTCTACTCAAGCTGTGCTTTTTCCTGATGACCGACATGGTCATCCTGGGTGATCTGGGTGGGGGGCCTTCTTCCCCTGCACCCCAACTCTACTGCAGGCACCCTAAGCTCGGGTGGCCTGCCTCCTCCTCCATCCCATCGGGGACCTTCACGGCCCTGCCGCACCCTTTCCTTTCCTTTCCAAATAAATCTCTGGATACTCCTCCGGAGCCTTCTGTAAATATCAAGCCTAGTTTAGATTCAGGGGTAGGATCTAGCAAGTCCCTGTCCAGTCTAGGAAGAAGAAGGGTAGTGGCATACCCCGTAGGTATCTTCAAGACCTAGTGCAAAGGGGTGGCGCTCTTCTAGCTGTCGAAGAGTTCGTCCAAGAAGCAGTAGTCCTAAACTTAGAGGATCTATGCAAAGAGAAGGGCTAGACGACTATCGGAGTGTATGAGATCTTAGTAGAAGATGACCCATTGGAGGAAAATGATTGTGAGATAGAGGATGCTGCCGGATGTATGCAAGCGGCCATGAGAAGATTCGATGAGCCCACCTTGGCAGTAGACGAAACCACCAAGAGGTAAAGTGGGAACAGAAGAGGACCCAAGGCTCTTAACCATAGCTCCGGTCTCCTCCTGAAGAAGAAGAGGCACTCATAGAGATGTTGAGGGAAGTTAAGGATTCCGTTGCCTGGTCCTATAACGACATGCCTGGCATTGACCCCGAATTGTAGTAAACATAGGTTAATTTAAAGCAAGGGGCAGTTTCGTTAAGCAAAAGCTAAGGAGGTTCCTCCCCACATTGCTTTGAAAATGAAAGAGGAAATCGATAAACTACACAAAGCCAAGTTCTTGTGTAGTCCTCTATCCATTGTAGGTGGCGAACATAGTCCCGGTGATGAGAAAGACGGGAGGGTGCGCATTTGCATAGACTTCCGGGACGTAAATAGGCATGTCCAAATGATGATTTTCCGTTACCACACTGGATTTCTTAATTGATAACACTGCAGGGTTTGAAACTCTATCATTTATGGAGGGTATCAGGTTACAATCAGATTCGTCTAGCCCTGGAGGATCAAGAGAAAACCTCCTTCACCACCCCATGGGGAACTTATTGCTATGTGGTCATGCCGTTCGGATTGAAGAATGCCGGCGCCACCTATCAAAGAGCAATGTTAGCTTTCTTCCACGAATGATTCATATTGATGTTGAGGTATACGTGGATGATATCGTGGTGAAGTCTCGGACTCGAAGAGAACACTCCTCCGTGCTTGACAGAGTGTTTCGCGCGGCGTGCAAGAATACCAATTGAAGATGAATCCGAAGAAGGCGTTTTGGGGTTTCTTCAGGCAAGCTGTTAGGCTTCATAGTTAGCAAACGGGGGATTCAAATAGACCCGCACAAGGCCAAGGCAATAATGAAATGCCCCACCCAAGAACATATCTGAGCTTCGAGGTTGATGGTCGGCTTCAGTTATAAGGAGATTCATATCTCAGCATTCCAAAGATGTCGTCCCCTCTATGAACTATGAAAGGAGGAGTAAGTTTCGAATGGAATCCAAGTGCCAAGAGGCCTTGATGAACTCAAGAGTTATCTCATGAATCCGCCCGTGCTTCAGGCACCTGTCATTGGGAAACCCTTAATCCTATATCTGTCGACTATTGAGGACTCCCTAGGCGCTGTCCTTGCCCAACATGATGAATCCGGCAAAGAAAGGGCAGTTTATACCTATCTAGGCTCTTCAACCCTTCCGAGCTCAAAACTCACTACGATGGAGAAAAAATGTGCGACGCTAGTTTGGGTAGTACAGAAAGAAATTGAAGCACTACTTCCTGCTCATAAGGTGAGTTGATTTCTAGAATGGACCCTATAGGTATCTCCTGGAGAAGCCAGTCCTCCCCGACAGATTGGCACGCTGGCAAAGTTTCCACTCTCAATTCAATATCACCTTCATAGTTCAGAAAGCATAAAAGGGTATGCCATTGCTGAGCACCTTGCTCACCTTATCTCCCCCACAGTGACACGGTTCAAGAGGAATTCCCGATGAAACCTATCACTCATCCTCGCGATCCCTTTGGGCGCTCCACTTGATGGAGCCCTCAATTCTAGGGGACGGGGCATAGGCGTGTTTGCTCACCAGAAGGGATCACCATTCCTCTAGCCTATCAGCTCAATTCTATGCCACCAACAATATCTCCGAGTATGAGGTCTCCTTGCCGGCTTAAGCTGGCCTACCTCTTAGGCACGTGTCATCTCAAGATCATAGGAGACTCTCAACTTGTCCTCGGCAAGTCCTTTCTACTTACCGCACTCGTGACCCTAAACTCAAGCCTATTAGGATCTGGTCACACTCCTAGCCAAGCAATTCTGTCAACTCATCTACATTCATACTCCTCGCTCTCAAAATATCCTGGCCGATGCCCTCGCATCCCTAGCCTCCTCTCTCTCCTTCCTCTCAGCCGCAGCACTGAGACAATCACTGTTCAAAGGTTAGAGGCTTCCTCCACTCAGGATCCTTGGTTCGTTAACCTTAGGAGCTCTCAAGTTTTGAAGGCAGAGAGAAAAGAAGCGAAGGAGCTATTGCTTGTGGAACTAGGAGACTGATAGAAGAAGAAAGGCCGTGGTACCACGAAATTGAGCAATATTGAAGAGACAGTACCTTCCCGAAGAAGCTGAAACAGAGGACAAGCGAGCCATCCATAGAGCGGCGTTAAGGTATACCATTATTGGTGAAGTGCTCTACAGACGCGCTCTAAATGGAATGCTCCTCTGATGTTTGTCGGAGAAGAAGCTTGGAAGGTAGTGAGGATCCCTTCCAGTGAATGCGGAGGGCATGTGAATAGCCAAATGTTGGCTAAGAAAAATTCTTAGGCAGGGCTACTACTGGCCGACCCTAGAAGAGGACTGTCATCTACGTTCGTAGGTGTGTCAAATGCCAGATCTATGCCGAAAAATCCATGACCCTTCTGTAACGCCCCGACGCGGAATATCGAAGCGGGATTATAGTTATTAAATAGTACAGAGCGAGAAAATAATGGCAACCATTGCACAATGGATAACACCAAATAAACTCCAATTTCATTAATAATCCAACAATCTCCATTACATTCACTATAACTCAATCATCTTCATAAACTAACTAATACATCAATGTATCAGAGCCGAAACTAGGCTCAGAGTACTTTATTCAAATCCAACTACTACGTAAGGACTCACTGACTCATAACTATACTAACTGACTACTGCTAGATAGCACTGGTTGCTGGAATGGTCACTCTTGAGCATCTCCCTCAGTCCCGTCCTCGTATGTGTGGTCATCTCCATCCGACTCACCTGAACACATTAAATAAATACGCAGGATGAGCGAATAACGCCCAGTAGGACTTAATATCTCATGAACACAAGCATGCTTTAAATAGTTAATGTTTTAATGGCAGGCTACTAGAGAGTAAAGTCATGTAGAGCATGTCATGATAACAAGAGAAACAATAGCAACTGGCACGGGGAAAATAGTACAATAAGAACGACAATAGAATGGCCATGTAACGTTATAACATGTAAATTGCACAACGGTGCACTAGTAACGATCACGCTTGCACTTGTAGAGATAGCACTTTGATTGTCATAGATTAGTCTAGATAGTAAACTGGCACTGGATGCATACCGTAACACATCCTTGATCATTTTAACTCCCATGGGTACTGGCACTTTTCGGGCGCTCCTCCAAGGACATGATCGGGCCTATTGCACTGGCATTAGTCTTCTTTATCTTAGACAATCACACGAATGGCCAATAGAGTACCAAGAAGAGATAAGAGAGTACTAGACGAGATAGATGAGTGTAGAGAGAACGTGAACAGATAAGAGGACATGTACATTAGATGAGTAGGGACAATTCCGTGAAACAATGTGAAATTTCGATAGTAACGGTTGTACAGCACCAGGTCGGGTGCGGCAGTCTGGTAGAATCACAACCACTCACTTAGTCGTGTCGTGAACACGGCCAAATGGTTCGGAGTGATCTCGAGACGAGAAGGGAAAAACACTAAGGCATAGATCGTACTGATCCCTAATGTGTATCTGGATTTTAGGGGTACAACCAACTCGTTGACTAAGGACGTGCGCTAAAGCCAAGATGACTTACGGAGGTCTTGACAAGGATTCCCTAGTCTAGTCGAGAGTATTCCGGTGGAGAGGTGGTCCAAGTCAAGAGAAAGTGTGTAGAAATGGGTCTGTCGTGCCTCGAGTGCTCGAAGCCGGGGAAAACGAAACCGGTATTTAAAATACACGTATAAAAGGAAGATAATTGTATTTCATAAAATAGGGTAATTTAGTATTTATTTCGCTAATTTACCGAATACATTATTGCATGATTTATCAGGGTCAAATGGCATTTAATAATGTTATGTGTGGTAAGTGTAAAGAAATCTTAAGGATATGGCAAGTCGTGCAAATGTCATTTAAATAAATAAATTTATTCATTAATGTTATTTATTAATTCACCAAGTCGAATTAACTGTAACATGATTTAATCATGGCTAATTAAAGGTATAAAGCCTAAACATCAGGGCATATGCACAAATTTCAATTCTGGTCGGATTCATGAAAACGCGGCGGACTTACCCGTCGCGATTCAAGTCGCGACGGGGCGGTTGGGCGCGACACGGGACCTGGCCGGTCTGGCCTGGTCCGGAGTGGAATCGCGACAGCTTATGCCGCCGCTTTCTAGACGCGACACCATCGGCGGCGCGACCCTACTGATATCGGGCGGATCGCACCGTCGCGATACCAAGTGGGTTTGCTCTTTTTCCCTTTTTCACAGGCGAGTCCTCTGTGATACAGGATGTTCTAAATTCCATATAAAATAGCACTGTGATCCAAAAAGCACAAACCAGTTTTAAACGAAAGTAGACATATAGATCTTCAACATGCATGATTAATTTGAAAATAGACAAGGTTTAGTCATGCATTGATCGGGTTACTCTTGGTAACCTAAACAGGTGTAGTCAGGGTTCCATGAATTAATTTGAGATGAATACATGATGAAAAATTCCGAAACCAAGGGCTTCAAAAGCTAAAACAAGATGTAGTATTTATGATAATTTATAATGGTATGAAATTAAGCATGAACGAGGTTCACAAACCAACAAGAAGGGTTGGGTGCATGGATCTGATAGGGATTCAAAGAATTAATTCTCCCTCATGGGAGATTGAAATAGATCAAACCAGGGGTGTTTGAAAGCTATTGCATTATAGTATCAATGAGAATTTTCTCATAGCATGGGAACAAGTACGTGCGGACAATTAGAGAGAACATGAGATTTTGGGTTCATGGTGACAGCAGGGTTTCATGAATTAAATTCGCCCAAATGGATAAGCAGAATACAACAGAACTATAGGGATTTTGAAGAGGTACATGAAGGCTACCTAGGATAATTTTTACACGATTTTGCTTGAGAGATTACCTACCTTTTGTCAAACAAGAAGAGAACCCTAAGTTGGGACGAAATGGGATGAAACGCCTTGGTCCAAGCTCCCTTCTCCAAGCTCCCACGATCTCCAGCCTCTCCCCTCATCCTCCAAAGCCTCTACTGCAGTTTAGGGTTGCTAGGGATGAAATTTGGGGTATATGACTAACTATAGGAGTCCTAACCATTTAAGAGTCCTCCTTCCATAAAACTCCGAATTTCCTTCTTTATCTCCCACTTTTCTATTTATCACCTAATAGAGTTGGGAAGGGATCCAATTTCGTGGGTAAATGTTTAGGGTAAGTGTAGGACTGTTTTTAGGATAGATATGACTGTTTTAATAGTTATTTGACCCTTTTCCATTTATTAATTAATTAGATACGAATTTTCTTAATTACTTCTCCTCTCATAATGGCATCCCTATTGGGCCCAACAAACCATGTTAGGACATTAGTACATCCCATTACTATTTAGCCTAAAGGCTTTGATTTAAATCATTCTAATTATTTATTTCCTTTTTGTTCAATAATTTTATTTTCTATTTATAAAAATAAAAATTTTATTTTATTTAGGTTTTAAAATCAAGGGTGCTACATCCTCCCCCTCTTAAAAAGATTTGGTCCCCAAATCATTGAATCGTAAGAGGAAGAATGTCTTACCGAATAATTCCGGATAGTTCCGTCTCATGGTCGCTTCGGGCTCCCATGTAGCTTCTTCAACTTCGTGATTTCTCCACAATATTTTAACTATGGGTATAGATCGATTCCGAAGCTGTTGCATCTTCTTATCCAAGATTTTCACTGGCCTTTCTTCATAGGTCATATCTTTGTTCAGAATAATGTCATCATAGCTGATTACGTGTGATGGATCATACACGTACTTTTCAGCATTGACACATGGACACATTGTGTACTGTTGAAAACTAGGGTGGTATTGCCAGTCGATACGCTACCTCGCCCACTCTATCTAACACTTCAAACGGACCTATGAATCTTGGTCTCAACTTGCCTCTCATCCCAAACCTTTGAAATCCTCTGGTCGAGGATACCTTCAGCATTACATGATCTCCAATCTGAAATTCTAAATCCCTTCTCCTTTATCAGCATAGCTCTTCTGCCTGGATTGGAGCTATCTTAATTCTGTCTCTGATAATCTGTATGTCCCTGCTAGTGCTCTACACCATGTCTGGCCCAGCCATTGCTGTTCTTCTATCTCTTTCCAACACATAGGTGATCTGCAGCTTATCCGTATAGTGCTTCAAACGGTTGCCATTTTAATGTTCGCTGATAGCTGTTGTTGTAGGCGAATTTAATTAGGGACAGCTGCTCATTCCAATAACCTTCAAAATCTATAGTGCAGGCATGAAGCAGTCTTCCACTATTTATTTGTCCTTTCGTCTGTCCATCCGTCTGTGGGTGGAAAGCAGTGCTGAAATTGAGTTTGTACCCAATGCTGTCTGAAGTCCCTTCTAGAATCTAGATGTGAATCTGGGGTCACGATATGAGACAATGGACATGGGGACTCCATGTAATCTCACGATTTCCTTTACATACAAAGCTGCTAACACATCCACACTCCAAGTGCTCTTAATGGCAAGGAAGTGTGTAGACTTGGTTAAACGGTCCACAATAACCCAGATAGCATCAAGTCCACCATGAGTTCGGGGTAAACCCATGATGAAATCCATTCTGATGCTTTCCCACTTCCATTCAGGTATGTCTAGGGGTCTACATATACCTACAGGACGACGGTGCTCGGCTTTCACCTGTTGACAAGTGAGGCAGTGCGCGGCATGCTCAGCTACCTCACGCTTCATGTTTGGCCACCAAAATGACCTTTTCATGTCTTGGTACATCTTGGTTGCACCTAGATGTATTGTGTACTTGGTCTTGTGGGCTTCATCCATCAGTTTCCTTTTAGCACTTCATTGTCAGGCACACATGTCCTGGCTTGGAATAATATTCTTCCATCTTCAGCGATGGAGAGAAATCTTGCTTATCGGCTATGGTCTCTCTGACTCTGACTAGGAATGGATCATTAGCCTGCTGCTCTCTGATCTCGACAAAAAATGTCGGGTTGAGCTCTAAGATTAGCCACGATCATCTTATCACTTCTATTTCAATGTTCAGGTCCAAACTAGCAATTGTTCCAACAATTGCATCTCGCCCATGACTAGACAGGATAACGAAGCTACTGGCTTTCTATTGAGTGCATCAGCTACTGCGTTACCTTTGCCTGGGTGATATGAATTGAAATCAAAGTCTTCAAGTACTCCAGCCATCTCCGTTGTCGCATATTGAGCTCCTTCTGAGAAAATAAGTTTTTCAAACTCTTGTTGTCGGAGTAGACAATAAATTGCTCCCCGTATAGGTAATGCCTCCAGATTTTAAGTGCAAATACCACATCAGCTAGCTCTAAGTCATGGATGGGATAGTTGACTTCATGTGGCTTTAACTACCTTGAAAAATAAGCTATCACCAATTCGTTCTGCATTAATACATAGCCTAGACCGATTCCAGATGCATCAGTGTAGACTGAGAATCCTACGCCTTCGACTGTTAATGCAAGGACAGGTGTAGATGTCAGAAAATTGCTTAAGTGTCTGAAAGCTCTTCTCACATTCCTTGCTCCAGACATAGGGTTCTCTTTCCGCGTAAGATGCGTAAGAGGGACGGCTATCTTGGAGAAATCTTTTATGAACCGTCTGTAATATCCAGCCAGTCCAAGAAAGCTTTGATCTCGGTGACATTGGTCGGCCTTTCCCAGTTCAGCACAGCTTCTACCTTGGAAGGTCGACAGCAATACTGTCCTGGAAATAACATGACCTAGGAACGACACCTCCTCGAGCCTGAATTCACACTTGCTCAATTTGGCGTAGAGTTGGTTGTCCCGCAAGATTTGTAGAGTGGTCCTCAGATGCTCCTCGTGCTCTTCTTTGGTCTTGGAGTATATGAGAATATCATCAATGAATACCACGACGAACTAGTCGAGGTAGGGTCGATAGATGTTGTTCATTAATTGCATAAAAGCTGCAGGAGTATTGGTTAGTCCAAAAGGCATGACTACAAATTCGTAATGACCATACCTGCTCCTAAAAGCTGTCTTGTAGATATCTGCATCTTTAATCCTCATCTGATGATATCCCCATCTAAGGTCAATCTTAGAAAAATATTTTGCTCTGATATCTGATCAAACAATTCATCGACACGCGGGCAGAGGGTACTTGTCTTGATAGTGAGATGTTCAACTGCCTGTAATCGATGCATAATCTCATGGTCCGTCCTTCTTCTGACGAAAAAGATGGTGCTACCCAAGGAGAAGTACTCGCCTAATAAATCCCTTTTCTAGAAGTTCCATCAATTGCTCCTTCAACTCCTTCAATCAGCAGGGGACATCCTGTAGGATGGCGTGAAACCGGGTTGCAGCTCCAGGTATGAGGTCAATTGAGAAATTCACATCTCTTTCAGGTGGAATGCTGGTAGCTCATCAAAAACGCATCGGGGTATTCTTGCACTATATGGATGTCTGATAACGGTTGCTTTTTCTCAACTACAATTGCGGTAAGATATGCCACACAACCCTTTCTTATCATGTTTTGTGCCTTTATAGCAGAGACGAGAGACAAGTGTACTTGTGTCTACGTCCCGTGAAGGTCAGCTTAGGGAATTCACTAAAAGTATCTTCCCTTTCTACAATCAACACAAGCCCCATAAGTAGCTAGCCAGTCGGCTCCCAGAATAACATCGTAACCCTCAATGGGAATACAAATCAGGTCAGCTCTAAGGTTAAGTTCACCAACCTTAACATCAGCTAATGGAAAAAATATATATTCAATTGAGCCTTTTCTCAAGGGTGTTTGCTGCCCAGCTAGCTAGCCCAGAGGGGGGGTGAATGGGTTAACAAAAATTTGATCTTAGATTGATACCTGTTCACTAAAAGATTACACAACAACTTAAACGAAGGTTAGAGTTAAAGTGAATGAAAATAGCAAGCGCACAAAGAAACACAGCCACAAGACACAAGGATTTTATCCTGGTTCGGAACTCCTTTCCACAGGAGACCTACGTCCAGTCCCTGAGCAATACCTCAGGATATCACTATCAAGGGTACTATCCCCCTCACGGATCCTTACACCCAGCCTCAACTGTTCCTTCACACAGAAGGGAATACAACCCCCTGGATACCACCAGGTCTTCCTTCACACCGAAGGGAATAAATCACCCTGGATACCACCAGGTCTTCCTTCACAACCGAAGGGAATAAAACCACCCTGGATACCACCAGGTCTTCCTTCACACAGAAGAGAATAACCCTCCCTGGATACCACCAGGTCTTCCTTCACAACCGAAGGGAATAAAACTAATAAAAGTAGGCACAAGAACAGGCTTCAGGAACTAGCTCAAACAGCTACAATTGAAGCAAACAAGCCTCGAGAGAGAAAGGATTTTGACACTGGTTTCTCTCAAAAGACTTCACTAGCTCTCACAAGAATTTCTTTTTCAACACAGAGAGCTAAAGAGCTAAGATGTATTAGGAAGGAATGCCTCGCTCTTGTTTGAACTACTGAAGACTTGAAGGATTGGCAATTCTCTATCATAGAAATATTGTTTATTCAAAAAGTCTGTCTTCACAGTCTTGTAGTCTTGTATTTAAGCTTCTACTTGAAATTTGAACGTTAAAGATCCGTTGTCTCTCATTCTGGTGTACGTTAGACTGGTTGCAAGGAAGCTTCTGATCTTCAGTCTTTTATCCTTTAGTACACGCCAAAGAAATATTTGATATCTTGTATCTTTTGTGTCAACGTTTGTACAGATAAATCTTGTCAGGTATCTGCAAGCATATCAATAATAAATAGGAGACAGCTAGGGCTGTCGTTGATTGTTAGTCACAGTTGGAAAAGATATTGCTAGTTTTAGCAAAGCTCCTTTTGTCAAAATAAAGATGAAGACAGAATAGCACAATAGTGGAAGATATCGTCTGCATGCATGAGAGATACGTTCAGAGTACATTGAATGCATAGCAGTCAAACAGATGAGATACGACTTTGACTATTCAACGCATATTAAGAGTATTATATTGAAATAACAATCAAATCGATATGAACAAAGCCGATGCCTTATGACTTATGAAATCGTTATCAGTTGGTAGGCAAATCGTTATGATAGAGCATCGTTGAATCATAATAAGGAAATCGTTATAAACACTTATGAAATCGATGTGATTACTTACCAAATCATTACTGTAAGTAAATCGTTGTGATCAAGAAGGAAATCGTTATGAATTCTACAGAAATCGATGTGATCACTTAAGAAATCGTTGTGGTAAGCAAATCGTTATGAGCAATACAGAAGTCGTTATGAACAATACATAATCATTATTAACAATACAGAATCGTTATGAGTTCTACAGAAATCGATGTGATTACTTAAGAAATCGTTGTGGTAAGCAAATCATTATGAGCAATACAGAAGTCGTTATGAACAATACAGAAATCGTTATGAACAATACAGAAATCGTTATGAGTTCTACAGAAATCGATGTGATTACTTAAGAAATCGTTGCGCGAGCAAACCTTACGAGGTCTTAAGAAATCGTTGCGACGAGCAAACCTTACGAGGTCTTAAGAAATTGTTATGACAACTTAAGAAATCGTTGCGACGAGCAAATCGTTACAAGGTGTTAAGAAATCGTTATGACAACTTAAGAAATCGTTGCGACGAGCAAATCGTTACGAGGTCTTAAGAAATCGTTATGACAACTTAAGAATCGTTGCGACGAGCAAATCGTTACAAGGTCTAAGAAATCGTTTGACAATTAAGAAATCGTTGCGATGAGCAAATCTTACAAGGTCTTAAGAAATCGTTATGACAACTTAAGAAATCGTTGCGACGAGCAAATCATACGAGGTCTTAAGAAATCGTTATAACAACTTAAGAAATCATTGCGACGACTTAGCAAGTCTTTATAATTTACAAAGAAACTGATGTCTTAGTAAATCGTTACGTGTATGAAGAAGTCGATGTAATGACTTGGGGAAAAACATGAAGTGAGAGTTTTACCTGATTGTCTTGAATTCCTTTTACTTTTATTTCCTGTCCTCAAGGCTCAAGTAATTCATTAGTATTGTTTTGTTAATCATCAAAATTAATATATAAATAAGTGAATTAATTTATATGGGGAAGTTTGGTTATCAATCTCCCCCTTTTTGATGATGACAAAATATACTAAACATCAAAATAAACAGACATGTTTTTAGAGTTGCTTTAGTTTTCTCCCCTTTTTGTCAATAAGCAAAAAGATAGTCTATGAGACAAAGAAGAGAGAAAGCTTTGTATTAATTAGGAGCAATATAATACAAAGGAGACAAAAGAGAGGCATGCTGTGAAATGACAACCCATGCCTTGATCTCCATATCTTCAAAAAGTGGTGGAAAACACCAGGAGCAACTGAAAAGGAAGAGCCCATGGTTGGAATCATTCTTTGAATGTAAAGTTGCTGCTGCTGATCCAGGAATTCTCCATACTGATCTTGTCCAATATGAATCTGAAGTAGGTGCTTTTTCCAAAACTGGCACGATGGAGAAATCTATCCAGAGAGATTGGATAGAAAATCTTCTGATCAAGAAGATCCTTCTTTAAGGCATAGAAGGCAGTATATCTAGCTGCCCACTGAACATATATCTCTTGAATTGGATTTATGGAGTTGAGATCCAAGAAGGCTTCTGCTGATAGAATAGGCTTATTTTGTCTGAACAAGGAACTGTTGATAGCTTGCAACTAAAGATGGGATTCCTTATAGAGCGTTTCCCATGCGGAGGGGAAAGCCTCTCACACTCAGAAATGAGTGGACCCAAGACTTGGGAGGAAATGCGGCCAGAGTGGTATTCTCTGAAAATAAACCGCAAAAAGGAAGGCATTCTACCCTGCTTAGCTGACATTCTGCCATCTGCTTAGCAAACATATCAAAGGCATGGGAGCCTGCATCTGAGTCAAACACTAAGGAGTGTAGCTTCGGCAGAAGAACTGGAGAGTCAACTTGGAGGTGTGCAAAATCCACTTGGAGGGGAAGATTTATTGGATGTTCTGATCGCAGCATCACTATGACTGAATGAAATTGGTAGAACTGGACTTCAGGCAGCTTGTTCAGGTAGCAGAAATCACTGTACAACTGGAAATTCTTGGCTATCTGATCTCTTTCAGAATGAATGGTCCCCAAGAGGTCTTATGCTGAAGAATGAACCACTCAGAAAGAGGAGTGGGTGATCTCTATGGGATAGGGTTCTGCACGGGCAGTCAAGTATTTGGAATACTGAGACTTGTTGCCCTTGACGTTGGCCCACTGCTCTTCAGTCTTGAACTCAGTGCCCTCATAGATTTTGGATTTTTGAGGGGGTGGGACAACTGGCAAAGAGGAAGAACAATGTTGAGATGCTCAGAGAGGTTGAGGAAAGGAATACCATAGATAGTGGAAAGGATACATTTTTGAAGGTATTCTCTATAGATGGGTCTTCTCTGAGGTTCAAGGGTGAGAGAGTACCAGAGAGGAGGAAAATGGTGAGGAGGGGAGGCTGACAGAGGATGAATGTTTCCTCTTTTTCTTGGCAGGACTGGGAGGATCAGTCCTATGGACATGAGTGGCAATGGATAGAATGGAGAGGAGGGTACTTCTCTCAAAGTCATCCGGAAGATTAGTGTCAAAGACACTGCCAATTTGAGGTTTGTCCGGAATGAGGGTGACAGAAGAAGGAGGAGTAGGAGGATAGAAGAGATGTTTGGGATTGAAAGAGGTATATGGGTGAACTGGAGTAGTTTCAGCGAGAGGAAGAAGGTGAGGGTGATGATGGAGCTGAGGTTTGAGAAGGAGTGGGAGAGAAGGAAGGTTGAGATGGAATGAGAGAGGATGAGGTTTGGGTGCGAGGCATAGGGTGTTTGAAGGTTGGTGGTGCTGGAGGAGTATAGAAGAAGATGAAGGTGAGGAGAGGATTGGAGTTGCAAGAGTAGAAGTGACAGGGGCCTTGGTGGTTGCTACTAGCTCTTTCCCTTTTTCTTGACCTTCTCTGGCAAATGCAGACGGCCCAGATGGCCCTGACTCCTGAGGAGATGGCCCTGATGGCCTGGAGCTTGCACTGATGGCCCAGATGGCCTGACTCTTGAGCAAGAGGCCCTGATGGTCGAGGAACATCTGCTGGTCTGCTCTGAGTAGCAGAAGAAGAAGGTCCACCTGTCCTGGAATTTGCTGATAGCATGGTCTTCATTTCTGACAATTCCTTTTGAACACCTCATAGCATTTCGGACTGAAGACAGTTCAGAAGTGGTGGTTGCTTGACTGGCAAGGATGCCTTGAACACTGGACTGAACTGATGATAAAATATCTCCTTGAGCCTTAACATTTCCATAACAGGCTTCAAATTTACTTTTCTGTGACTCTTTCTTTGCCTTCGGTGAACCACTCTTTTGCTTTTACTTTTCTGAGTGACTGGCTCCTCAAATTCACCATGACCTGTAGCAGGTCCTTTATTTACAGGGGCATTTTCAATGGGCTCCCCCTGTGATGGTGCTTCTTTGTACCAAGCTCTTGCTCCCCCTGAATAGGAGCAGATTTAACAACATTTTCTTGTTCTCCAGAGTGGGAGCTTCTTCCAAAACAATGTCCTCACTGGGCCTTCTGCCACTGATTCTGACATTTGAGGCTCACTTCCAATTGGCTCCACTTAGCTAGGAGATTCCTCCATTTCAATGTGACCCTCGGCCACAGAAGTAGATACTTGAGACCACTTGCAATTTGCTCCCCCTCAGTAGGAGCTTCATCCATCACTACTTCCCTTTGCGCAACTGTTGGCTCCTCAGAAGTAATATTTTCTGCATTGGATCTTTCAATATGGCCTGGTTCCATAGCTTCTGTCTCTGTAAGTCCACCTATTTCTGAAGTGACTGAGGTGGAAGGAAAGGAATCCAACACTTCTCTTAGAATAGAGGCAACTCTGGAGGTGGGCAAGGATCTGCCACACCTGCTACTGCTTTTCCATTGGAGTTTCTGGAGGATGAGAGTCAACCTCCATAACAGGTGATTCTGAAGTCTGTGCTTGTCTTCCACTGCAGGTTCTGCTGCTGCTGATCTACTGCTACTGATTCTACCCTAATTCTGCTGGAGGATCTGCTGCTTCTTCTGGAATTTCTGGAGCATCTCCAATGATGGCCTCTCCCTCTGCCACAGAGGTCTTGGTCCATATCCCATTCTGCACTGAGAATCCACTTTTCTTTAGGTTTCTGGACCTTATAGACTGGCCCATCTTTTCCACAACTGCCCCAGATAGATTTACTCCAAAATGTTTGAATATCTTGGTAAGAAGATGAGCATAGGGCAATGAGATATTCAACCTGCTCTTTATATCCCAGATTTGATCATGGGCAAACTTCATTCTCTCCATCATGACTTCGGCCATGTTAATCTCCTTTTGCTGGATTACCCAGAACATCATATCCGAATCTGCCCTGGTGCAAGTTGAGAAGGTAGCACTGCGGGGAACCATGATTTGGCAGATAATAAAAGAAGTAGACGGTTGAATGCGGTCATCTGATTATATCTAATTTCCCGTCTCTCAGCCTGAAACCTGGACCTATAATGCCAAGACCCTTAGCTTGATCGTTCACTGTGTGAACTCCACTGTGTCCAGAAGTCTTCACCCCAAACAACATGTGCAGAAGCTCATGATCTACTTTAATTTGGATACCCTTTACAGATGGACAAGGGACCCATCCGCCTCTGACCTTAGACAAACATAAAATGCTTTCACCAGGTCGGATAGCTTACCTCGGTGAAGGTGGCAATATCCATCCATTGCATCCTTCTCAATGTTTCTACTATACTGCTCATGTCATTCTTCTCTAGATTTGATACATCCACTGCTTTATTTCCGCAAACCTTTGTCTTGACAAATGTAAACCTTTCCTGCTGCTCAGGGGACAAATACTCAGCACTGTAGCCCCCTACACTTCCGGAGATTGCTGGAGCGGCCATGGGTAGAGTGGAGAAAAGGTTTTGGAGGAGGGAGATGATGGAAGGGATGGAAGCCCTCAAGGGATTCTTCGCGGAAGAAGAGAAGGCTTCAAATCTTGCGGAGAGTCGATGCCGGAATCGTTAGGGCATCGGCTTTGGGGAACAGATAAAGGAGAAGGGTAAAGGTGGGAGATGAATCGTTCCCACAACAATTTGACTAATTAATAATACTTTATCGAAAAAGGAGGCGCCAAAAAGTAACGACAGAAAGCGACAAAAGAGTTTGACGAGTCAACTACTTTTAACGCAATAGCGGTCAAATAAAGTGAATAAGCTGAGTTTTGCTTAATGCTAGAGAGAGAGAAAAAATTTCATTATAATCTGAAAATTTTATTGCCAATTTAAATACAGAAATCTTTTCACAAATTGCACATCCCTAATTCCTTCTAAGAGATGTAAATTTATCTTCAGGTAGGGCTTTTATGAGATATCTTCCAATTGACCATTTGTATCTATAAAAGAAATTTCTAAATACTACTAGCTACATGATCTCGAATGAAATGATATCTAACCTCAATGTGTTTAGTCCTTGAGTGTTGCACTGGATCTGGTGAGGTTTAGGGCACTTGTATTATCACACAGTAGTGGAATTGACTTGATATGTATGCCGAAATCCTCAAGTTGTGCTTTATCCATAGGAGTTGTGTGCAGCAACATATTCAGCTTCAGCATTTTGATCACTGTCCATTCTAGTTGATGTGCTCTTGCATTGACAATGGCTTTGCACCTTCAAATCCAATTTCTTTAACAGTTCTTTGGTGTACTTGTCTTGACAGATGTGGGTGCCTTCCTTCCCTTGCTTGATTTGCAATCCAAGGAAGTAGTTTAGCTCCCCCATCATACTCATTTCAACTTCTCCCTGCATTAGCTTTTCAAAGTACTTGCAAAGAGATTCATCAGTAGATTCAAAAATAATATCATCTACATATATTTGCACAAGTAGTATATGTTTGACTTTAGATTTATAAATAATGTACTTCTACTTGACCTCTAGTGAAACCATGATCTAATAAGAACGTACTGAGCCTTTCATACCAGACTCTATGTACTTGCTTTAAACCATATAAAGCCTTATGGAGTTTAAATACTTGATTTGGAAATTCGGTGTCACCAAAACCTGGAGGTTGTTCAACATACACTTCCTCCTTGATAAACCAATTAAAAAGACAGATTTGACATCCATTTGAAATAATTTTAAATCTAATGCAGATGCATAAGTAAGTAAAATTCTACTAGCTCAAGTCTAGCCACAGGTGCATAGGTTTCACCGAAATCTATGCCTTCCTCTTGGGAATAGCCTTGAGCTACCAGTCTGGCCTTTTTTTTAAGATTACTCCAGACTCATCCAGTTTATTTCTGAACACCCACTTGGTGCCAATAATGAATGATTGGATGATCTAGGAACAAGTGACCATACTTGGTTTCTCTTGAACTGATTTAGTTCATCTTGCATGGCTATTATCCAAGATTCATCAGTTAAAGCTTCATTAACTGTCTTAGGCTCTATTTGAGAAACAAGGGCTAAATAATCACAAGGAATTACATTACCTCTTGTTCTTACCCCTACGGATGGATCACCAATAATGTTCTCAAGAGGGTGATCTTTCTTATGTCTCCATTCTTTTGGAAGATTTGCATGTTGAATTTCAGTTTGCTGTAGTTCTTCCAGAGGTGGATCTTCCTTGTCCTCAATTGAGGCATTCTTTAATTTTTCAGACAAGTCATCTGCATCATCAATGTCACTAATTCCTCCTTTTTCAAGGAAGGGTTAGATTCATCAAAGATAACATGCACAGTTTGTTCAATTAACAATGAGCGTTTATTGAAAACTCTATAACCTTGGGTTTAGAAGTGTACCCCATAAAGATTCCTCATCTGATTTGGCATCTAACTTACCAATGTCCATTTTTCATTGTTATGGATGAAGCAAGGACATCCAAATATTTTGAAGTGACTGATCTTAGATTTCTTTCCCTTGTAGAGTTCATAAGCAGTCTTCTTCAGAATGGCCTGATCATTACCCTATTAATGATGTAGCTTGTAGTGTTGATGGCTTCGGCCCAAAATATCTTGGCAAGTCATATTCTGATAACATTGTTCTTGCCATATCCAAAAGAGTTCTATTTTTCCTCTCAGCAATTCCATTCTGTTGAGGTGTACTTGGTGCTGAGAAGTTGTGCTCAATTCCTTGGTCATCACAGAACTTAGCAAACTTTTCATTTGAAACTCACCACCATGATCTGATCGGATAGATATAATGGTGAACTTCTGATCTTCTGAACTTTCTTGCTAAAGCTAACAAAATTATCAAAGGTGTCATCTTTGTGCTCTAGAAAGGATACCCAAGTGAATCTTGAGTAATCATCGACTATGACAAATCCAAAGTTCTTTCTCCAAGACTGGTAGTCCTCATTGGCCCAAATAGATCCATGTGAAGTAGTTCTAACGGCTTTGAGGTGGTCACTACTGTCTTTGATTGAAAGAGTTCTTGGTGTGCTTTCCTCTTGCACAAGGTCTGCAGATGCTATCCATTTTTGTGTTGACCTTTGGCAGTCCTTCCACTAGATTTCTCTTTCTGAGCTTGTTCAATCCATCCAAACTGCAGTGGCCCAGTCTTCTGTGCCACAGCTCAGTTGATTGATCTTTGCTAGCTGCAAAACAAACATCTTGATCCTTGAGCTCTTCAAGATAGAGTACATACAAATTTCTTTCTCTATGCTTCAAAGATGACTGCTCCATCCTTTAATATGCTGCATTTTGATTCTTGGAACTGAATTTGATGGCTTTGTCACACAACTGGCTGATGCTAATGAGATTGTGCTTTAATCCTTTGACCAGCAGCACATCTTCAATGACTGATTTTCCTTGTTGTTCACGGACCCACTTCCTATCACTGTGCCTTTTCCATTGTCTCCATAGGTAACTGTTCCTTCTTCAGCTTGGAGATTGACGAAAAGCTTTTGATTACCTGACATTGTCTTGAGCTTCCACTACCAAGTACCATTTGGATGCTTTTGAGTTTCCCTTTTCTTCGGTATTGGCCATGAGAGGCTAGGTTGGCTTCTTCTCCATCACTGCTTGTGCTTAACTCACTGTCTGAGTCATTGCTGTTCTCCCAAGCAGCTGCCATTGCCTTCTTTTTATACTTCTTGAATTTCCTGAAGTTATCCTTCTTCTTGTGATCATTCTTCTTAGCATTGGACAATCTACTTGATTTGTCCAGGCTTCTTGCATTCATAGCAGATCATTTCTCCTTTCTTCGAATCTTTACTTCTGGTTTTCTGAAATCTTTATTTTTCTTAAAAATCTTCTTCCAGACTGGAGCTTCTTCTTCTTTGCTAGAATTCTTTGAAGTCTTCGAGACAGCATTGCTTCTTCATCATCACTGTCCTTACTGCTTTCACTGTTGTCCAGTGATTCTTCTGATATATCTTCATTGGCCTTGAGAGCGTTTGATTGCTTCTTTTTGCTGGAGGATTCTCCTAATCTCTCCATATTTATCTCATGAGCCATGAGGGATCCTATTAACTTTTCCAATGACATTAGTTTTAGATCATTGGCTTCCTCGATAGCTGTTACCTTTGGAGTCCATGAGGATGGCAGAGATCTGAGGATTTTCCAGACCATATCTAGTACATCATAGACTTTTCCTAATCCAGCTACCCATTTATGATATCTGTGAATCTGCTAAACATTTGGGTTATGGATTCACCAGACTGCATCTGGAATCTTTCATATTGAGTCACAAGAATGTCGATTCTTGTCTCCTTTACCTTATCTGTCCCTTCATAGGTAATTCTGAGCTTTTCCAACATTTCCATTGCGATTTGCAAGCTGAAACTCTGTTGAATTCTTTCTTGCTGAGGGCACATCACAGGATGCTCTTGGCTTTGCAATTTAAGGAGATTCTTCTTCTGTCTTCATCTGTCCACTGAGCCTTTGCATTGGTGACTAGAAGATCGCCTTCTTCTACAATGGACCATATCATGTAATTGTGGCCTTGTAGAAAGCACTCCATTCTTGTCTTCCAATAGGTATAATCTTCTCCATCAAACAAAGGAGGTCTGTTGACTGACTGACCTTCGAAGTTACCCTGGGCTGCCATGGATCTTTACCCTTCAGATCGTTGGATCTTCTTCTTTGTCGAAGAGACTCGCTCTGATACCACTTGTTGCCCAGCTAGCTAGCCCAGAGGGGGGGTGAATGGGTTAACAAAAATTGATCTTAGATTGATACCTGTTCACTAAAAGATTACACAACAACTTAAACGAAGGTTAGAGTTAGAGTGAATGAAAATAGCAAGAGCACAAACGACACAGCCACAAGACACAAGGATTTTATCCTGGTTCGGAACTCCTTTCTACAGGAGACCTACGTCCAGTCCCTGAGCAATACCTCAGGATATCACTATCAAGGGTACTATCCCCCTCACGGATCTTTACACCCACCTCAACTGGTCTTCCTTCACACAGAAGGGAATACAACCACCCTGGATACCACCAGGTCTTCCTTCACAACCGAAGGGAATAAAACCACCCTGGATACCACCAGGTCTTCCTTCACAACCGAAGGGAATAAAACCACCCTGGATACCACCAGGTCTTCCTTCACACAGAAGAGAATAAACCCTCCTGGATACCACCAGGTCTTCCTTCACAACCGAAGGGAATAAAAACTAATAAAAGTAGGCACAAGAACATGCTTCAGGAACTAGCTCAAACAGCTACAATTTGAAGCAAACAAGCCTCGAGAGAGAAAGGATTTTGACACTGGTTTCTCTCAAAAGACTTCACTGGCTCTCACAGGAATTTCTTTTTCAACACAGAGAGCTAAAGAGCTAAGATGTATTGGGAAGGAATGCCTCGCTCTTGTTTGAACTACTGAAGACTTGAAGGATTGGCAATTCTCTATCACAGAATATTGTTCTATTCAAAAAGTCTGTCTTCACAGTCTTGTAGTCTTGTATTTAAGCTTCTACTTGAAATTTGAACGTTAAAGATCCGTTGTCTCTCATTCTGGTGTACGTTAGACTAGTCTGCAAGGAAGCTTCTGATCTTCAGTCTTTTATCCTTTAGTACACGCCAAAGAAATATTCTGATATCTTGTATCTTTTGTGTCCAACGTTTGTACAGATAAATCTTGTCAGGTATCTGCAAGCATATCAATAATATAAATAGGAGACAGCTAGGGCTGTCGTTGATTGTTAGTCACAGTTGGAAAAGATATTGCTAGTTTTAGCAAAGCTCCTTTTTGTCAAAATAAAGATGAAGACAGACTAGCACAATAGTGGAAGATATCGTCTGCATGCATGAGAGATACGTTCAGAGTACATTGAATGCATAGCAGTCAAACAGATGAGATACGACTTTGACTATTCAACGCATATTAAGAGTATTATATTGAAATAACAATCAAATCGATATGAACAAAGCCGATGCCTTTATGACTTATGAAATCGTTATCAGTTGGTAGGCAAATCGTTATGACAGAGCATCATTGAATCATAATAATGAAATCGTTATAACACTTATGAAATCGATGTGATTACTTACCAAATCATTACTGTAAGTAAATCGTTGTGATCAAGAAGGAAATCGTTATGAATTCTACAGAAATCGATGTGATCACTTAAGAAATCGTTGTGGTAAGCAAATCGTTATGAGCAATACAGAAGTCGTTATGAACAATACAGAAATCATTATGAACAATACAGAAATCGTTATGAGTTCTACAGAAATCGATGTGATTACTTAAGAAATCGTTGTGGTAAGCAATCGTTATGAGCAATACAGAAGTCGTTATGAATAATATAGAAATCGTTATGAACAATACAGAATCGTTATGAGTTCTACAGAAATCGATGTGATTACTTAAGAAATCGTTGCGACGAGCAAATCCTTACGAGGTCTTAAGAAATCGTTGCGACGAGCAAATCGTTACGAGGTCTTAAGAAATTGTTATGACAACTTAAGAATCGTTGCGACGAGCAAATCGTTACAAGGTGTTAAGAATCGTTATAACAACTTAAGAATTGTTGCGACGAGCAAATCGTTACGAGGTCTTAAGAAATCGTTATGACAACTTAAGAAATCGTTGCGACGAGCAAATCGTTACAAGGTCTTAAAAATCGTTATGACAACTTAAGAAATCGTTGCGACGAGCAAATCATTACAAGGTCTTAAGAGATCATTATGACAACTTAAGAAATCGTTGCGACGAGCAAATCATTACGAGGTCTTAAGAAATCGTTATAACAACTTAAGAAATCGTTGCGACGACTTAGCAAGTCTTTATAATTTACAAAGAAACCGATGTCTTAGTAAATCGTTATCGTGTATGAAGAAGTCGATGTAATGACTTGGGAAAAACATGAAGTGAGAGTTTTACCTGATTGTCTTGAACTTCCTTTTACTTTTATTTCCTGTCCTCAAGGCTCAAGTAATTCATTAGTATTGTTTTGTTAATCATCAAAATTAATATATAAATAAGTGAATTAATTTATATGGGGAAGGTTTGGTCATCAGTGTTGTGACAGGTAATTCAAACTCATGGATGTGGGTTTTTCATTTAATGTATCAGCAAATGCTTGTGATATGAACGAATGCGTTGCGCATTATCAAACAAAACAAAAGCTGTTGAGAAAAGATGTTGGTAGTACCTTCCAAAACTCCACCTTCCTCGGTGGTCTCTACCTCTTGTAGGGCATGGAGTCTGCCTGGCTTCTTTGGTCCCGCAGGACGCTTCTCATTCTCCTCAGTATATGGGCATTCAGGAATCCGATGCTCTCGGCTCCCACACGAAGGCATGCACTGCCTTCCTCCAACAATCTTCTATCATGTGACCAAGCTTGTCACAATGTTTGCATCTGGGCTTGTTGTTTGGGGCAGTAGTAGGAGGAATAGGGACTTGGGCTTTCGCTCTGGCTTGGCCCATCAGTGATACTTAATGTCTTTTTCTGCTGTAGGTAGGCCTGCTTGGTGATCCAGAAGTCAGTTCCTTCTTCACCATTCTACCCTTGATGCGATCAGTGAGATCGGTTGCATCCTCGAGTAGTTGTGATTTCCTGACATCTCTGGGTAGGTCTGAATGTCCATAGGTGCCAAATGGGTGATGTATGCAGGCCTGAGCCCATTAAGAAACTTTTCGCCTTCATCTTCTCTGTGCTCACCAGATGATGGCAAAGCGCGCCAATCGGGAGAACTGAGCCTCATACTCAGCAATAATCAGGTTCCTTTGCTTCAGAGCGGCAAATTCAGATGCTTTCCTTTCTTGGACCCTCTTTGAGAAGTACTTGGAGTTGAAATGCTCCTTGAACTCCTCCCAAGTAAATTGCACGTCCTCTCTGGTTGCCTCAACGGACTCCCACCACGCACGGGCATCCCGTTCTAACTGGAACGTAGCTAGCAGTATCTTGTCCCCATCCGCGCATTGCATGACGCAGAAGATAGCTCAATCTCCTTGAGCCAGTTCTCGGCCTCATCAGGGTCTGTGGTACCACTTAATCGAGGCAGATTCAGGTTGCCGAAATTTCTATGTAAATCACCAGCTGCCCAGTTGTTGTTATTATTGTTGTTGGCTTCAGCAGCCTGAAGTAAAGCTTGAGTGAGTTGTTGAATCGTGTGTGTTGCATGTCACGGAGTTGAGCACGCTCCGGTGCCATTGTGTAAGTTCCTTCAAAAGAGAATTTAAAATGTAAGTCGTTGGGTTTGCACTAAGTTTGTGCGTGTGTGTATCCATTTTATCTATTACCCACGGTTCTACCCATCTCACATAGGTATGGAGTTAGATTCTAAGTCAAGTCAAGTCAAACCTAGATCATCCTATACTTAAGAATAACCTAGGCTCTGATACAACAAACTTGTAACGCCCCGACGCGGAATATCGGAGCGGGATTACAGTTATTAATAGTACAGAGCGAGAAAATAATGCAAACCATTGCACAATTGGATAACACCAAATAAACTCCAATTTCATTAATAATCCAAAAATCTCCATTCATTCACTAATAACTCATCATCTTCATAAACTAACTAATACATCAACGTATCAGAGCCGAAACTAGGGCCCATAGTACTTTATTCAAATCCAACTACTACATAAGGACTCACTGACATAACTATACTAACTGACTACTGCTAGAAAGCACTGGTTGCTGGAATGGTCACTCTTGAGCATCTCCCTCAGTCTCGTCCTCGTATGTGTGGTCGTCTCCATCCGACTTACATGAACACATTAAATAAATACGCAGGATGAGCGAATAATGCCAGTAGGACTTAATATCTCATGAACACAAGCATGCTTTAAATAGTTAATGTTTTAATGGCAGGCTAACTAGAGAGTAAAGTCATGTAGAGCATGTCATGATAACAAGAGAACAATAGCAACTGGCACGGGGACAATAGTACAACAAGAACGATAATAGAATGGCCATGTAACGTTATAACATGTAAATTGCACAACGGTGCACTAGTAACGATCACGCTTGCACTTGTAGAGATAGCACTTTGATTGTCATAGATTAATCTAGATAGTAAACTGGCACTGGATGCATGCTGTAACACATCCTTGATCATTTTAACTCCCATGGGCACTGGCACTTTTCGGGCGCTCCTCCCAGGACCTGATCGGGCCCTATTGCACTGGCATTAGTCATTTCTTTATCTTAGACAATCACACGAATGGCCAATAGAGTACCAAGAAGGGATAAGAGAGTACTAGACGAGATAGATGAGACTGTAGAGAGAACGTGAACAGATAAGAGGACATGGACATTAGATGAGATAGGGACAATTCCTTGAAACAATGTGAAATTCCGATAGTAACGGTTACACAGCACCAGGTCGGGTGCGGGAGTCTGGTAGAAGTCACAACCACCCACTTAGTCGTGGTGTGAACACGGCCAATGGTTCGGAGTGATCCTGAGACGAGAAGGAAAAACACTAAGGCATGGATCGTACTGATCCCTAATGTGTATCGTGATTTTGGGGGTACAACCAGCTCGTTGACTAAGGATATGCGCCAAAGCCAAGAAGACTTACGGAGGTCTTGACAAGGATTTCCTAGTCCAGTCGAGAGTATTCCCAGTGGAGAGGTGGTCCAAGTCAAGAGAAAGTGTGTAGAAATGGGTCCGTCGTGCCTCGAGTGCTCGAAGCCGAGGGAAAATGATACTGGCATTTAAAATGCACGTATAAAATGAAGACAATTGTATTTCATAAAATAGGGTAATTTAGTCATTTATTTCGCTAATTTACCGAATACATTATTGCATGATTTATCAGCATCAAATGGCATTTAATAATGTTATGTGTGTGTAAGAGTAAAGAGATCTTGAGGATATGACAACGTGCAAATGTCATTTTAAATAATTATTTTATATCATTAATGTCATTTATTAATTCACCAAGTCGAATTAACTATAACATGATTTAATCATGGCTAATTAAAGGGTAAAAGCCTAAACATGATTTAATCATGGCTAATTAAAGGGTTATAAAGCCTCGTTCTTGATGCGACGCCATAGGCCGACGCGACCCTGCTGATATCGCTGCGGATCGCGCCGTCGCGATACAAGTGGGTTTGCTCTTTTTCCCTTTTTCCCAGGGCGAGTCCTCTGTGATACATGGATGTTCTAATTCCATATAAAATAGCACATTGATTCAAAAAGCACGAAACCAGTTTAAACGAAAGTAGACATATAGATCTATCAACATGCATGATAACATGAAATAAACAAGGTTTCGTCATGCATTGATCGGGTTACTTTTGGTAACCTAAACAGGCACAGTTAGGGTTCCAAGAATTAATTTGAGATGATACATGATGAAAAATTCCGAAACAAGGGTGTTCAAAAGCTAACAAGAGCTAGTATTTATGATAATTTTATAATGGTATGAAGTTAAGCATGAATAAGGTTCGCAAACCAACAAGAAGGGTTGGGTGTATGGATCTGATAGGATTCAAAGAATTAATTCTCCTTAATGGGAGATCAAAATAGAACGAAACTAGGGGCGTTTGAAAGCTATTGCACTATAGTATCAATGAGAATTTTCTCATAGCATGGGAACAAGTATGTGCGGAGAATTAGAGAGAACATGAGATTTTGGGTTCATGGCGACAGTAGGATTTCATGAATTAAATTCGCCAAATGGATAAATAGAATACAACGAAACCATAGGGCTTTTGAAGAGGTACATGAAGGATACCTAGGATAATGTTACACGATTTTTACTTGAGAGATTGCCTACCTTTTGTTGAATCCAAGAAGAACCCTAAGTTGGAGACGAAAACGGGATGAAAACTCCTTGGTCCAAGCTCCCTTCTCTAAGCTCCCACGATCTCCAGCCTCTCCCCTCATCCTCCAAAGCCTCTACTGCGGTTTAAGGTTGCTAGGGATGAAATTGGGGGTATATGACTAACTATAGGAGTCCTAGCCATTCTAAGAGTCCTCCCTTCCATAAAACTCCGAATTTCCTTCTTTATCTCCCACTTTCTCTTATTTATCCACCTAATAGAGTTGGGAAGGGATCCAATTTCGTGGGTAAAGTTTTAGGGTAAGTGTAGGACTCTTTTTAGGATAGATATGACTTGTTTAATAGTTAATTTGACCTTTTCCATTTATTAATTAATTAGATACGAATTTCTCTTAATTACTTCTCCTCTCATAATGGGCTACCCTATTTGGGCCCAACAAACCATGTTAGGACCATTAGTACATCCCATTACTAATTTAGCCTAATGGACTTTGATTTAAATCATTCTAATTATATTTATTTCCCTTTTTTTGTTCAATAATTTCTATTTTCCTTATTTTTAAAAATAGAATTTTTATTTTTATTTAGGTTTTAAAAATCAAGGGTGCTACACCTTCTTCCTCTTTACATCCACTATCTTCTCCTTGGCCTTTCTCCATGTGGGCCTTTGATATCATCGGGTCTCTTGGTGATCTAATGCTCAAGTAAAACAAAAATATTTCATTCTCACTGCTACTGAGTACTTCACCAAGTGGGCCGAAGCTGAAGCATTTACAGAAATCAAAGGTTCAACGTGTGCAGATTTATCATGAGGAACATCATCACGCGGTTCGGAGTGCCAAGCAGCATCGTCACTGATAATGGACCCCAGTTCATATCTCAAGAGCTTCAAGACTTATGTAAGAACTCAATTTTCCTTGCATCATTTGTCTCCATACTATCCGCAGGGCAACGGCCAGGCCGAAGCTACGAACAAAACACTTTGAAAATTCTAAGAAAACTTGTGAGTCTAATAAATTGTTGATTGGCCAGAGAAACTAATCGAGGCTCTGTGGCCTACCGCACCTCCGTTGCACGCCCACTGGCATACTCCTTTCTCACTTACTTATGGGATGGAGGCGGTATGTCCACACGAGATCCTCATTCCTTCGCTAAGGGTTCAGCTGGACAAGGAACTTAATCCCGATGAACATCGGGAGGCGTTGCTTACGCAGCTAGAACTCTTAGACGAACGGCATTTACTTGCAGCCGATCATGTACTTTCATATCAAAACAGACTCTCAAGATCTTTTCAAAAGAAAGTGATTGAGTACAAATTCCAAGAAGGAGACATGGTTTTGAAGTGAATTTTCATAAAACCTGGAGGTCCGAGGTCCAAATTGTCAGCGAATTGGGAAGGCCGTACGTCGTTAAGGAGGGGTACCCCGAAACGCGTATAGGCTAGTCAAGCCGATGGTGAGGAGCTCTCTCACCCATGGAATGGATTGTACCTCAAAAGATTCTACCCCAAATTATGATAACAACACCAATGTGCAAGAAGAAGACATTGTCCATGTGACTCACTCCCCCTCGTAGTGGTAAATAACCTTTATCTCCGGCTACACACACAACACGGTGACCTAAGGTCAATTCCCCTTGGTGTATGTTTCTGCTCAGCCCTAGTATAGGAACCTGAGGTCAGTTCTCTTCTTACTCGGACAAGGTCTAAGGGCAAAAGGGGGAGGCTAGCATGTAGACAAACAACGGTGTAGATCATGTGTATGAAGTCTCAAAGAGGGATGGCCAATTCAAAAAAAAAAAAAAGTAATGATGAAATAACAAAAGAGAAATGATAAGAAATAAGGGGCATGTCAAAGAGTGGCAATACAGTTCCCCGCGGGACGCCCTTGAGCTCGGTCGACGCATGCCTTCCAAGTAAAAGAGAGCAATGGCCTCAAAGTCCTAGAAACAAACGAATTTCACATGTAACATACTCATTGCAAGTCATACAAGCCAGTAACCCCAACCCCAAGACCAGGTCTTATCTCATTGCTAATCTCCTGTTCTCCCAAAGAAGACCAAAGAACCACTACACCTGGTCTGTGTTGGAACATTAATATTCAGGGGGTAAGAAACCTTAGTAAGCCAAAGATAAATGCACGCCGCACATAGATTTTATTCGTCAAACAAGGGATGGGGATGAGGTCCACGGCTATTACTCAAGGAGCAAGAGGTGTTGTTATCAGAAATTCCAAAACCCCAAAAAAACAAGAAACCCATCCAAGTAAAAAAAATTAGAAAATCCCAAAACCCCAAAAAATTAGAAAATCCCAAAATAAAAAAATAGAAAATCCCAAAAACCAAAAAATTAGAAAATCTCAAAAGCAAAAAAAAAATAGAAAATCCCAAAAGCCAAAAAATTAGAAAATCTCAAAAGCCAAAAAAATATTAAAAATCTCAAAAGCAAAAAAAAAATAGAAATCTCAAAAGCCAAAAATTAGAAAATCTCAAAAGCCAAAAAAATCAGAAAATCTCAAAACAAAAAAATTAGAAAATCTCAAAAGCCAAAAAATCAGAAATCTCAAAAATTCAAAAATATTAGAAACCTCAAAATCAAAATATAAAAAAAAATCTTTAAAAGTCCAAAAGAATGTGTGTACATACGCTTTCCTTTAGCATGCATTGTTTATTTTCCTTTTCGCCTTTTTAACAAGGCTCAGCCCCTTGACAATTACAAAGTTGGATTCATGTTTATTTAAGCGCAAGGGGCTGAGCCAAAGAACAGATCTACCTGTTTTGCTAAGTGTGTAGGGACAGGTAATTCTCTCTCTCCTACGTTTGAAACTCATCTCACACTTGTGTCATTCGCAAATCATTCATTCCGTAAAGATTGACATAAAGTAAAATTTTCACTAAGAGATGAACAATATGTACAAAAGATAGAGGGAGGTGGTTCACAAACTCCTCACAGTCCCACACCAATCTCCCCAGATCCCTCCTGCCTCTCTGCTGGTGGTGGCATCTCACCACCATCCCTATCACCCTGCTCGCTACCCTCACCGTGGAGGTGCCTCTCATCCTCCTGGTTCCTCCTCCTCCGACTGGAGGAATCTGCCAAATACGGTCTAACTGAGGCGCCACTCGCCCCACTAACACCCGTCCTTCTCCTACTTCTACTCCTAGCTGCCTCTCCGAAGGTCTTCACCATACCCCGGAGCTCATCGATCCTAATCTGCTGCGCCATCACCTCTGTGCACAATGTCACTATCTCGGTCTGGTCCGCAGGCGGCCCCTGCACCCGTAATGTCGCCAGCTCTGCCATGGCCTCGGCCACCCTCTGCTCCACTGCCTCCACCCGGATGTGCAGCTGGTCTCTCTCGCCTCTGGTCGTGTCCATCTGCCCCTGCAACTGATCCGCGCGGTCGGTGGTGCGGTCTAGTCAATGCCCCTGCAACTTTCAAACTAAAAGGTCTACCTTACTTACCCACTCCTCCAGGTCCCTCTGTGTCTCCTTCGCGCGCCTGACTGCAGCCGCCAGTCGGTCCTCTAGATCCGACTGGGTGCTCTCCGCTGCTCTCGAGGAGGAGGCACCAGTAGCTGCGACACTCCTTACTCTCTTCAACTAACTCCCTCCGCTGCACAAGAAAACGCATGTTAAACCCCCATATCAGCTTTGAAAGTTGTTAAGTATCGAAGTCTGAGTAATACTTATTACCAACTGCTCTGCCTCCTTTTGCGCCACCTCGCGGGTCCTGCGTCGCTGAGAAGAGCGGGCTCGGAGTGATGCAGTCTCACCAGCCAAGTCCACCTGCAATTCATGTCCAATTCATTAGTTCAATTCCATAAAATCAAATCAAAGAGTTGTAGTTTAGGGGTTTTACCTGGTGTCGGGCGCTCTTGTATACCTTTCCTTTGTACTTCAAGGTATGCCTGGAGGTACGCATCGTCCGTGGTCGCGGTAGACTTGACGGCCCTGCCTCGGTGCTCCTAGTTTTTGGATTTGCTCCTTAGCCCACTCACGCCAATCTGTGGTGTTGTGGAGTCCCCGAAAACTCCGACTCGGTCGGCGAAAATGGTCCCGGACAGGGAACTCCACTACACTCTGCCGAAGCTCGAGTGAGTGCTGGCATAGGAACAAGTGAAGAGGTAGCACCAGGTTGAGTGCATGCACCCACACCGACCTACCGAAGTAGGGGCGTGCCTGCCTGCACCACCCAAGGCTGCCCCTCATCAATCTCCCCCAGATATGGCTGCCAAACCATCTGCCAACAAAGCTCAGTCAGTCATCAAGCAATCAAATTGAACGCTAATCAAAGAGAAGGTTTAGAGCACTTACATCCAAGTGAGGTAGCTGTCTATCGCCTCGTACAGGCGCTCGAGCTGGTCACCAAGGCTGCGAGAGTCCCGGCGAGAATCCAATGGCGTGCAATGGGCACGAGGCCCGGCCATGTGAGGTTTCCTCTCCCCAAGCTGGGAGGTGTAGGTAGGTCCAGACCTGCAAAATGAGAAGCGGATTAGGCGGAAGTTTAAAAAAATCACAGTTTAATTCAAGGGTTAGGAGAATTGTACCTGGAGAATGGGGAAGAATCCGCTAGTCGAAGTCTGCCGCTCGGAGGCCCCCAGGCTGTCGAACCGGTACGCTAAGAAGGCTGCTCCCCAGGCATACCCCCCTACCTCAGCCAAGTCCTCCAGGAGAGGCAGGAAGCGGCAATGGACTGCGTCACCCCTCGTGGCAAACAGAAGTCTACCAGAAACAGGATGAGGAAACGACGCAAGTCCAGGTCCGCCTCCACTCCTGCTCGCTCGCCAACTCCCTCCAGCTAATCCTAACCAATCTCTCGAAGTGATCATCCTCGGTCTCTCTCGCCTTCTTCCCCGCCTCGAATAGACCTAGGCTCTCCTGCAATGCTAGCCAGGGAACTAGGGAAGACCTGTGATCTACGGGTAACCTTAGCAACCGCTCAGCTAACTCCTGGTAACACGGTAGGTAAATCCGCTCACCGGCCTCCCGTAAACTCTGAGCCCTGTGATCCGGCTCATGTTCTCGAGGCTGGGGATCATGTGTCCCCATGGGAATACGAAGGTGGTCGCCTCTGTATCCCACCTGCTCCACAAAGCCTGAGTGAGTGCCGGGTCCGCCCTCATCCTCTCCACCCTCAACACCTCCCCGAACCCCATCTCCTCCACTCTCTCTCTCTGGAAAGGGGGGAAGGCCAGGAAAACAGCCAAAACCAGCGTCTAGGATACTCGGGCCCTCATCGCACCCTGCAGGCATAATTGAATTGTTTAACAGTCAGTGTTTTGGTGTTCGGTTCAAGTCACGACCCTCATAGCGGTCGCGACCTTGTCGCGACAGTGCGGTGCACCGCGACCTTATCGTGTCACCTTTCTAGGCCGCGATAAGGTCGCATCGGCATGCATCGCCGCGACATGGTCACGGCACCCATGATCGTCACGACAACCTGTCGCGACGGGTCGCGCTGACGCGTTCTCAGGACCGGAGACGGACCGGAGCCTCCCTTGTCCGAGCCTCTTTCCCATGGGTGTCACCCCTACATCCGCCCTCTAGGGGCGCCGTCTACTATTCCTACACATCTATTCAAGGCTTAAGGTCGAATTTACTTACCGATTTCATCACCTTTGCCTTCTCCTTCCTCGCCTCATCCACATCGATGGCGGGGGCCTCCACCTCTTCCTCCTCCTCCATCTCTCGACGTCCATCTCCACCTCCTCGGCCAGGGGCGCCTCCGCCCGCGCCGGGAGCTCCGCCGCTCCGCATGGCGTTTCGTCCGTGAGGATCCTTCGCCGGTGTTTCCTCCTTCCATGACTTTTTTGGGATGATTCGGTTGAATTTGGGAGAGAATGCAAGAAAAGGAGCAAAGATTGCAAAGGGGATTGGAAGATTCAAAGTTGGGTTTGGGATGCTTGAAAGCAAGAAAGGGGAAGAGGAAGGCGCCCTTTGCATTTTAATTGCTCGGTTCGAGTCGCGTCATTGCGGGAGGTCACGTCTATGTCATGTCATTAGGGTGGCCGCGACACGATCGCTACTGCCCGCCTTGACGCGTTCGGAAGGCGGTCCTAAGGGTTGTCGTGACATAAACAGAGCCCATTGCGCATGCAGGAAAATTCTATTTTATTCATTCATCAAGTCTATACATTCACTAATTCTTTCCTACAATCAATTGAATGCCAAAATTCTGCCCTAACTACCATCTGATGTCCTCCCTACAATCAATAAATCCAATCAATTCTCAAATAACCCCCGCTACCGGCTGAATCTTCTTCAGTGCTTCAAGTATTCCTTGGTCACGTCCTCATCTTCCACTATTCGGCTTGAAGGAGACCCAATGCACATCCTTCCCAATGGACAATGGCGCTACGCACGTCGCGCTCGTTCTGCTCGTCGCCCCTCCTCCTCTCTTGAACGGCGGGTAATGTGATAAGAGAGAACAACCGTGTGAGCCGCACCGTATGGAGGTAACACTGGTCTGGGTTGTAGAGAACCAGCGCTTCATTGCCCAGCAGTCGCAAGGCCAGTCCGGTGCGCTGAGGAAGATGGATCATCCGGTTGTGCAAGAAACGCATGCGCATTTCAAATTCGGTCACGGTCATTCTTTTGAAGTAGTCGTGCCATGCCTTTAGCCCTTTCAATTGAGCAATTTTTCACTACGCCTTAGTGCTCATGCGAAGAGGCCCGCCCACGAATGCTGATGGATGATGAAGCATTGTCTTGCACTCCGTCGCCAAATTCTCCATCGCCCGAAACTGTATGTGCATACCCATCTAAAGCTCGAGGGCGATGACCGAGCCGTAGAAGGGACCCCCATAGCTGCAGAATCAACCCAGCATAAAGATATCCCAAGACCGCCTGGCCGATACTCATACTTTATGAAATTGAGGCGATGATGCTGAGATTGGTGAAGAGATGGCGTCGTCATCGCCGGGAAAGGATGACCCCCGCAAATGTAGATTGCGGCCGCCTTAGCAATGGCCGTGTGGTTCCCGGTCTTGCACTTGCATTGAGAGATGATCCACTGCGCAATGGGGAGGAGATGAACGTGCATCCCACTGGTCATAGAGTGCAAATCCGTATTTTTCATGGTGATTTCGGCAAGGATGCTCCACGAATGATCGGCGCCACAGTGTTGAGATCACAAGCTCCTCGCTCCTCTGGTACCGTGGGAGGCCGGGCATTATCTCTAGCTCCTCCAGTAAGATGGTGGCCTCGAACGTGGGGAGACAATGTATGTGTCTGCTGATGCCACAGTTCCGTGAGTGCCATGACACTATCCCACACATGCACGATTTTGTCATATTTCTTGGCAAGGATGAGCACCGTGGATAGTCCCCACTCCTTCAATTGCCGGATTGACGCGGGTGACAGTAATTCAATCATGGGCGTTAACCAGGGCACCCTGGAAAACCTCCTTTGCCAGGTAAGATCTGAGAAGAGATAGAAGAAGAAGGTTGAGAGGAAGAATGGAGTGAAGAAAGAAGGAAAAACAGGGGAAAACAGAGCAGAAATTCAGGTTTGGAAGAAGAGAAAGATGCTTACTTGAAGCTCCGGGCGCGTCCATTTGTGCCCCGGGATGGAGGAGAGTCGTTGGAGATCCGCATGCGATTCACGGGCCGCCTTTGGTCCGGCATATGGCGAGATGTTCTCCTGGAAAGCAGAAAAGCTTCTCTTCATGGCTGCAGGAGAGAGAAAGTTGAAGAACAGGTGAAGCAGGGGTTTAGCTGCGGGATTAGCCTCCCAATCCCTCCTTTTATAGAGCTTAGGTAGATGCAAACCCAGTCTAATCCCGTCTCTAGGTGTTAGGATAAGATTAGAAGAGATTTAGGAGTCCTAGTGGCAATCTAGAAGTCCTAGGATAGAGATAAACTTGAGTCTTCTGCGGTTTTCAGGGCTCGGCCGAGTCGCGACGCCACGATATGACGCGACCAAGTCGCGACATGGCGGGGCGCCGCGACTTTGTTGCGGTCACCTAGGCCGTCGCCTCTCTATCTGTTGTGTTATTCCCATGTCTGTGCTTAGTATATTTGTTTGTTTAATTATGTTTGTGTATATATTGTCGTTTCGTGCTTATTATGTCTGTTTATTGTCAAAACAAAACTCAAAAAAACATCAAAAAATCAGAAAAAGGAAAAGAGGTCGTCACAGGTAAGTCAGGTAAGTGTTTTTCTTCCCTTACTCCCCTGCATTATTATATGGTATTCTAGCTATTATATCATGTCAAGGACCGACTGGTTCTCAATGTGTTATGGGATTTGAGTTCCCCTTTACCAAAAATAGTGATAATCTAGGTGCCATTATTAATCGTCGGACATGCTGTTAGGTCCGGGTAAGTTCGGGGACGATGGATTCAAGCCTGCACTACGGTTTGTGGTAGTCCTCTTGACCCGTTCTTATTTGGCTTAAACATTATATCCTTGATGTATTTTCTATTTTCTCCTTTTCTTTTTCTTGCATTCGTTTTAATGATTTCTTTTCTTTTAGCCTAGCATGCATCATATAGGTCTTGAGCTTTCATAGCTCATTCCTGACTATTGATGAGCCCTTGTTGAGTGCCCATCATCCTTTATATTCCAAACAAGAAATCCATTCCACTCCGAATCGGAAGGTTTGCCTCCGAGTGAGTTGTTCCCGTCAGTTTGACATAATTTTCCCTGTCTAGATTCTCTATCCAATTTTCGTCATATTCTTTGATCCGTTTTGGTTGCGAACCGCTCCCAGGATAGAGTCATGAGTTACCTGCCTGGCACGCACATGTCTCTCCAAAATAAACCTGCAGGCCAATCGGCTAGGATACCTCTCAATCGAAAGGTTGATCGTCCTCTTCTTTTCTCCTTCTCGTCCAGACTTGTGCTTTTCTTTACATTCTGCTCGAGCAGCTAACTCGGGGCTTTCACAAAGATTCCAATTGCTTGTTGGTTACATCGAGTGTCTCTTTACCTTGGCTCCCACTTTTCAGTCCACTCCGCATCATTCCGTTCCGCCGTCACTTCGTGACCCTCACCTCCACTTCCGCTTCGTTTCTTTGCAAAGTGGAAGCCAAGGAGGGGCAATCTGTAGACACCCGATTCTGACTAATGAGTTGAACCATATTTCTTATTATCTTAGTGAGCCCCTAGTTTGTCACTCACCTTGAGCCCATCATTAGCCTTGTTTTGAGCCCATTAACAACTCAAGTTGCCTTGAAATCCCGCCCATTATCACTTTGAGAGAATCCTTAGGCTTAAAATAATCATTATTCCTTCACATGATTGGCTGATAATTCAGATAACTGACCCATTGACACGTCGTATCGTAGCACCGCGTCTCAGTGTCGCGTCGATGCAAGCCGCCGTGACAGTCCATGCATACTCATGCACGTGGGCATAGTGTCGCGTCGCCGTGCCCCATCGCGTCTCCAAGGTCGCAGTCCTACGATACGCCGCGACAGCAGCTGTGCATGCAAGCCTCCGCAACCACCTCCTATTTATCCTCACATGGTTCTATCTTTTATCTCCAATAATATCTGAACCCCTTGGGCGAGGTTTGGGGCTAGGGGACTCTTTAGAAGGCCTGTAGGACTCTCTCACACGAATTTTAATGGGATTTATCTCTCATTTGGATTATTAATCATTTTAAGGGGATATTCTCTCTCAAAATCTATATAAAAGCAAGGCCTCCCCCTCATGGACGGGGGAGCCCCATTTTTTACCCCGAAGGGCTGCCGAAATCTCCACTCACCAACACTTAGCCTCGCAGCCACCTATCTTCCACCATTTCCTTCACATTCCCCTCCACCAAACACCCTCATTTCACCATTTATGGAGCATGGAACGTGAGAAGGACGACTCCTGCTACTCCTGAAGCTTTTGCACACTCATTGGGACTACATCCACGCCAAGGAGTCGCCCTAATGGGACTCATCTCCTCCCCTTCTCTTCCACCTTCATTTCTACATGCATTTCTATGTTGTTTCTAGTTAGATCACACTCACCACATACCCACATTTTTCACACCCCCAAAGGGGTTTAAAACCACCCCAGTGAGTTCCTACCATGATTCCCCATTTCTTCTCATTTTTAGAATAGATACTATGCTTAACATGTTCTAATAGGGCTTTTTTTTTCTCTTCTTTGTTTTGGCAGGCACCCAGGATTTTCCACGAGGAGCGCTCATTCTCCAGCCGGTTGGAGGATGGGAAGAAGATCCACACACGACATCTCCCACACACAGAGAACGCGACAGCGGAGGATGACGCGACAAGAGACGCGTCAGGCGGTGGCGACGCGTTACCAGCATCTTCGCGGCAGGTGAGACTACCGTGACACCAGGTCCACCTCCTTTCTCTTTCCATTTCCTATTTAAGTTAGCCCGTGTCATTTTCTACTCGTTAGGCAACTTACTAGGTGGTGATCACATTCCTACTTCCCATACTACTAGTTTTAGTACATGTTTGTGTTGAGGGGGGGCACAATCCTCGTGATTACAGAGAGCATGAGGCTTCTCACCCTTCGTCTAGTTCAGAGCCGCACCGTAGTGGAGTTGGGTCTACAACACTAGCAGTGTAATCTTCCTTTCTGTTCACCTCGGGTTATGCCCCAGGTTGCTGTAGTTTGAGTTTGACTTCATTGAGAAATGGCTATGTATATTTCATGTAAATCTGTAAAATGTGACAATCTTATATATATTTGAACTGTTTCCTTTATATTTCTATGGACATGTGAATGATATCCCTTGCGAAGCTTCGGATCGTTCGCAGGAGGTGGAGTGGGATCAAGCTCGTTATTAGGTTAACTGGTTTGAATGACGAGGACCGCTATAGTTAGTATCAGAGCAAGGTCCGTGTGAATATAAAGGAATCGAAAATTTACATAGCCTGGTCTCTACTTTAGTCCACTGCTGGTAGTTGACCCTGGTTTTTGTATTGATTTGTTGTATGTTGTATGGTTGGAATGATGTTTGTGCAGATTAGAAATGGAAGATAGGGGGATTGGGGAGGTGGTGGAGATGAGCCGGAGGAGACTACACAACAGATGATAGAAAGACTATGGGAAAGCATTACAGATATTCGGACGAGACTGGATCAGCAAGCACCAGTACAACCAGCAGCAGTTGCACTACCGATTGTAGAGGAGGCAGTACCAGTAGCCCACCACCACCACCAGGAGTCGAGGTACCACCCTGTAATACCTGTACTCCCAGCAGTACCAACATGGCCAGCCAGTGCAAGGAGTCTACAACTCTTGTGGAGAGGTTTTTACGACTGCAGCCCCTTACGTACTCCAGAGGCCCTAATCCAGACACAGTAGAGCACTGAGTGCATGAGATAGAGCGAGTCTTTGTCACTATGAGGTGTTCGCAGGCAGATAGGGTGATTCTTGCTACATACCAGCTACGAGGCTTTGCACAGAAATGGTGGGGACTGAAGATGCAGATAGTGTTTTCTGGGAGGATAGAGGACACCATCACCAGGCTGGAGTTCTTGGCAGTATTCAACGACACTTTCTTTCTAGTTCAGATACAGCAGGCCAAGAGAGAGCAATTTTAGACTTTGCAGCAGGGGAATCTGTCAGTGTTGGAATACCAATGAGGTTCATGGCATTGAGTAGATATGCTCCACATGTGGTCACAGATAATCCTATGATGGTAGAATATTTCATTCAAGGACTGCGAGCAGAGCTACAGGATGCAGTGATTCCCCTTATGTGCAGGACAGTGGAGGAGCAGCATAGAGGGTAGCTATACTGGGGAGGAATATACAGGCTAGACAGTCACAGTCAGGAGGTTCAGGCAGTTTTCTGCTTCCTTGGCAATCTGCAGTATCAGCAAAGGTAAGACACCCTCAGGAGCGTCATCATCATCAGGATTTTCCAAGTAGGGAAACAAAGTGAAGAAGATATTAAGAGAAGGATGAGGTGGTGGTAGGCAGCAGGGCTTTCAGCAGGGTTTTCAGCAGGGCCGAGGTTTCAGGCCAGCTTCGGAGGAGTCGCAGCAGAGCACAGCAGGGCAGCCCAAAGCTTTTCTAGGCTTCAGGTGTTATAATTGTGGGCAGTCAGGGCATTTAGTCAGAAATGTCCACATCCCAGAGGAGTACAGCAGCAGCAGCCATTCTAGCAGCTAGCAGAGATCGAGGTAGAGGTGCACCTTTTTAGAGAGGATGAGGTCGAGTTATGGGTGTTACCAGAGCTTAGACGGAGGCATCCAATCTAATTGAAGGTATATTACCTCTTTTTAAGTTTTCTGCTAGAGTGTTGATTGATTCGGGTGCATCGCATTCATTTATTTTCGAAGATTTCATGGATAGTATGGTCCATCCTTTAGAGGAGAGGCAGTGTGAATTAATTGTAGAGGTTCCTTCTGGAGGTTTTATGCTCACTTCTTGTTACTTAGATGAGGTTCCAATAGTAATTCAGGGAATCAGTTACTAGCAAGTTATGCACTTCAGATGAAGGAATATGATGTGGTTTTGGGAATGGATTGGTTGGAAGCCTATGGGCCATGGTGGATTGTAGGAAGAAGAGAGTCAAATTTTGTCAGCTCGGTGGAGCTGTGTTTGAGTTTCAGGTATGTCCTTCTACACTCCTAAGTTTATTATTTCTACACTTAGGGCTAGAAGATTGATTAATGCGGGGTGTGTAGCATACCTTGCTTCAGTTAGTCTAGTTTAAGTCGAATAAGTCTGTAGAGATGGTACCAGTAGTTAGAGAGTTTGTAGATGTGTTTCCAGAGGTTGCCAGGGTTGGCTCCACACAGGGAGGCGGATTTTACAGTTGAGTTGCAGCTAGGCATATGTCGATCTCAAAGGCACCTTACAGAATGGCATTGGCAGAGCTAAAGGAATTGAAGAAGTAGTTGCAAGAATTGTTAGAGAAAGGCTTTATCTGACCCAGTCATTCGCCATGGGGAGCACCAGTATTGTTTGTCAAAAAGAAGGATGGCAGCTTGAGAATGTGTATAGATTACCAACAATTGAACAAGGTTACAATCAAGAATAAGTATCCACTTCCCATAATATATGATTTGTTTGATCAACTACAGTCAGCCAGGGTATTTTCTAAGATTGATTTGAGGTTAGGGTATCACCAGTTGAGGATTAAGGAAGAAGACATTGACAAGACAGCTTTTCGGACCAGATATGGGCATTATGATTTTGTTGTTATGCCATTTGGGCTGACTAATGCGCCGGCAGCATTCATGAATTTGATGAACAAGATATTTCACCCTTATCTGGATCAATTTATTGTGGTATTTATTGATGATATATTGGTATATTCAGCATCAAAAGAGGATCATGTAGCGCACCTGAGGATTACATTGCAGACTTTGCAGGATCATCAGTTATATGCCAAGTTCAGTAAATGTGAGTTCTGGATGAAAGAGATTCAATTTCTGGGTCATGTGATTTCAGGTGAAGGTGTTGCAGTTGATCCGGCCAAGGTAGAAGCAGTAATGAAGTGGGAAGAGTCGAAGACAGTGTCAACACATTAGAATTTTTTCTTGGTCTGGTAGGTTATTACAGCGGTTCATTCATGATTTCTCCAAGATTGCAGCACCAATGACAAGATTGATAAGAAAGGAGTGCCCTTTTGTGGTCTTCAGATTGTCAGCACAGTTTTAACAGAATTGAAGAAGAGCTTACCACAACACCCATATTGGAAATACCCTCAGGCATTGGAGGATTTGTGTTATATACAGATGCATCTAGAAGAGGTTTGGGAGCAGTATTAATGCAGCATGGAAGGTGGTAGCCTATGCATCCAGGCAGCTGAAGAGGCATGAAGAAATTATCCGACACATGATTTAGAGTTGGCAGCAGTTGTGTTTGTATGGAAGATATGGTGGAACACTTGTACAGTGAGAGGTTTGAGATATTTACTGATTTCAGCTTAGCATACCATCTGGGCAGAGCTAATGTTGTGGCAGATGCATTGAGCAGAAAGGCAGTTATGAATTAGATGATGATGAGAGAATGGAAATTGTATGAAGATGTAGTAGGAAATTCATTATTTGTGCCAAATAATCAGCGGCGAGCAGTGTTAGCAAATAGTGCAGTGGAACCTTCTTTGTATTGGCAGATAGTGGAAGAACAGAGACAGGTGAAAATTTGGTAGATTTTGTGAGAATGGAGGAGGTTGCACTTGATGGACAGTGTGGTCAGACTCAAGGGTCATTATATATTCCAGCTGAAGCCGAGGTTAGACAAAAAGTGTTATAGGAAGCTCACAGGTCCAGATAACCATCCATCTAGGCAGTACTAAGATGTATCAAGATTTGAAGAAACACTTCTAGTGCCGATATGAAGAAGAAATTGCAGAGTTTATATCTAGATGTCTTGCATGTCAGCAAGTGAAAGCAGAACATCAGAGACCAGGAGGATTATTGCAGCGATTACCCATTCCCATTGGAAATGGGATGATTCACCATGGATTTTGTAGTTGTTTGCCCTGGACACCAGTAGGTCATAATGGTTTTTGGGTTTTTGTGGATAGATTAACAAGGTTTGCAGGTTATTAGCAGTAAGCATGACATGGACTGTGGATAGATTAGCCAGATTATATGTAGACAGAATAGTACCACTACATGGGATTCCATTACCATTGTTTCGGATAGAGATCCCAGGTTCACTTCAAGTTTTTGGAGGAGTTTGCAGAGGTAATTGGCGCAGAATTGAGGTACAGTTCAGCTTATCATCCACAGACAGATGGCCAAACAGAAAGAACAATTCAGATTATAGAAGATATGTTGAGAGCTTGTTGTTTAGTATGGGGAGGTACTTCGGAGCATCACTTGGGCATGGTAGAGTTTGCATACAATAATAGTTATCATACGAGTATTGGAATGGCACCTTATGAAGCTTTGTATGGCAGACCATGCAAAACACCATTGAACTGGAATGTGGTAGGTGAGAGGCAGGTTATGGGACCAGAACTGATTCAGCAATGTTCAGAAATGGTTAAATTATCAAGGAAAAGCTTCAGACAGTGCAGCGCCGTCAAAGAGTTATGCAGATACAGACACAGGCCATTGTAGTTTGAAGTTGGTGATTATGTATTTCTGAAGGTTTCTCCTACCAAAGGTGTGCTTAGATTCAACAAGAAAGGCAAATTGAGTCCGAGATATGTTGTCCATTCCAGATACTAGAAAAATTGGGGAAACAGCTTACAAATTAGATCTTCTAACAAACTTCACAGATACACATGATGTGTTCCATGTTTCAATGCTCAAGAGATATATCGAGATCCTTCCCAAGTGGTTAGTTACCAGCGAGATGATTTGAAGCCAAACATGACAATGCCAGAATATCCAGTGTAGATTACAGGACGCAGGACCCAGAAGCTGAGAATAAAGAAATTGAATTAGTAAAAATCAGATGGGAGAACAGGCAAGATGGAGAGGATATGTGGGAATTGGTAGAGGAGATGATGAAGTGTATCCATACTTGTTTGAGTAAGCTTTAAATTCTTTAAGGTGATAGTACCCTGCATGCTTAATTGAAAATTTTCTGCTGAGCTTTTTTCTTAAATTCGAGGACAAAATTCTTTTAGTGATAGTAATGTAGTGTTTTACCGTTCGGATCGTGGCTTAGTGGTTGTTGTGGCCGTGTGTGGACAATAGTTTGTGTTTCAGGTGTTTATGTAGGTTTTAGGGCTTCATGGCTGACAGATTGGGCCCAAAGCACTCATAGGGTCTCTGTCTGTGAACGCGATAGAGTTGTGGGTCGCGTTCTGAACGCGACGGCCCTGAGCATCGCGTTCATGGAACCGCCGTTCGGGGTCTTCGTCTGCATGTCTGCCGTGTGGCGCGTGCTAGGCGGCCTGCTGGCATCAACAGTGAGAAGGCGACGGCCTCCTCCGTCGCAATCCGATCACGACTGTAGCATACATCGCGTTCTCAACCCCGAAGTGTTTTTTAACCTGGGTCGGCCAACATAGCTCAGCAAGCTCTGTTCGGCCAGGGGGAGGTTTTCGCTGGTTCTTAGGCAATTTGGAGTTTGGGAGTTGTTTTTGGCGTGGTCTCACCGCGAGGACGTGGTACGGAGCGGAGGAAACGCCTGGTTATCGTCGTTCATCATGTTCTTCACAAAGGTAGGGAATTCTGCCCTGTTTCTCGTCATGAATTGCATGTGAAGCATGTTAGCTTATTATACCGATTAGATGGTAGATACCATGTTAGTGTAGTTTAGAGCATGAATACTTGGTTTTATGGTGGTTTAAATGGTTTGCATGGGGACTCCAGAGATGGACCCCGGATTTGGGTCATTATCTGTGAAGGCGATGGACCTGACTGTTACGTTCAGAACGCGATAGCCCGACCCATCGTGTTCTGCTTCAGAACGCGCCGTATCGAGGTGTCGCATTCTGAAAGTGACATTTGACCCTATCACATTTTGGCTTCCGTGGGCTAATGGCCTTTGCATGATTACGTGATTATCAGACTATCATTATTTATTATTTATGGCAATGGTAATAGTGCATCGGCACTTGTTGAGACTGAGAGCAGTGGTGTTCACATGGTTTGTGGGTGTGTGGCGAGTAGTACGACGCCCACTGTGGTTACCTCTCCAGTCGGGTACCCTAGGTTTTGAGTGAGCCAAGCACATTAGTACTCGGGATTTATCCCAGTACTTGTGTATCATTGAGGTCTGTGTCGTCTTCTTGGACACCCTCACTCTTATGTAGAGTTGTACGTCCGGCTGAGGGAAAGACGACAGTGGGACAACGACTTGTGAGAGTTTGTGTTTGTTACTTGTAGCACGCTTGTGGTTGGGGGTTACGGACACTAGTAGACGTACTGGGCCCCAGCTAGTCCTATTTTCCAGTGCCTCACTTTAGGAGCTCGGGCCAGAGTCCCTAAAGGTGTCAGGTATGGGCCTGCGGCTGTGTGGTCCGCCGGAGTGGTGTTGGTTGGTCTCCATAGTTTCTTGGCTTGTTCTAGTGGAGCGGTAGCTAGACCTTTCGTCCGTGGCTGTGAGACTGAGAGGTAGTCTTATGTGGTTTGTTCGGGTCGGTTACTGGTGTCGCGAACCAGTCTTCGTGGCCCGAGTGTGATGTTTTCTACTTTAGTGCGTACACCTGGACGTGGTTTGCCATTTATTTATTAAAGGTTGATTTCTATTAATAGCATGTGGTAGTTATTATTTACAGCTTTACTATCCTGCATAGATAGTTCTATAAATTGCTTAGCATAGATTCCTGCTTCTGCGCTTGTGAGTTTGGTTTTGTTTTGATTTTGGGGGAGTTTCCCTACTGTCTACTGAGCCAGTGACTTGCGAGGCTTACCCCTACTCCTTTCAGGTGAGGGAGAGCAGGTGGCTTCTCGCCCTTTGTCTAGTTCAGAGCCGCACCGTAGCGGAGTTGGGTCTGCACCACCAGCAGTGTAATCTTCCTTTTTTGTTCACCTCGGGTATGCCTCAGGTTGCTGTAGTTTGAGTTTGACTTCAGTTGAGAAATGGCTATGTATATTTCATGTAAATATTTGTGAGATGTGACAATCTTATATATATTGAGTTGTTTCCTTTATATTATACGGACATGTGAATGGTATCCCTTGTGAGGCTTCGGCTCGTTCGCGGGAGGCGGAGTCGGATCAAGCTCGTTATTAGGTTAAGAGATTTGAACGACGACGACTGCTACAGTTATCTGGCTCATGAAGATAATGAATGGTCTAAAGAAACTTTAGAAACTCTAGATATTGTGATATCTTCCACGGCATGGCATACAAAAGCAATTGTGATCGAGGATTGAAAGAATCTATCAAGCCTCATTTTTGAAGAGCTTATTGGGTCTCTAATGAATTATGAGATCAACTTAAAAAGAAGCGAGCTAGAAGATCTAAGGAATAAGAGCATCTCACCCAAAAGCACGCCATCAAAATGTTGATAGCTCCAAGAAGAAAAGCAATTCAGTGACAATGAGAAAGAGCATGACAAGCTGATAAAAAGGTTGAAGAAGATTCTAAACAAGGAAACGAATGTGGATAGTAAGCTAAAGGAAAAAGAGGTGACTCAAGCAAATGGAAAGAGATGATATGCTATAAATGCCAAGGCTCTGGGCATATGTGAGTAGAATGCCCTGTGTAGTTGAAGAAGTTGAAAAAATGCAAGTTTTAGAAGCCAAAGGTGATGATGGCAACTTGGAGCGACTCAGACGGGTCTACCTCATCATCAGAGGATGTCAAAGAGTGAAATGAGGTCAAGTTAGTTCTGATGGCATTCGGAGAAGAAACCCCTGAGGTAAACTCTGAACTTGAGACTCTTACATAAAAAGAATGGGAAATTGCATATAAAACATTGCATTAAAAGTACAAAAATATTAAAACTAAAAATAAGGGCTTGAAAAATAAAATTCAAGATATCTGGCATGATGAAAAACCTTGTGAAGCTTGTGATTTTTTGAAAATGCATATGATATGTTTGAAGACGAAAATGAATATCTACAAGGTAAAACCACTTGTATGTGAAAGAGCATGGGAATGTGAATTCTGAAAATTTGAGCATGTTGGAAAAATAAAATGAATCCTTGAGATCTGAAAACAAAAATTTGAAATTAAATGTGTATGTGCTTGAGTGAAAGGCAAAAATTTTGAAAACTTAATGAAGAAGTTGCATGGAACAATAGAGGAGTTGAAGTCCACTATGCATACACTCGTGAAGGGGAAACAAAGCTTAGATGAAGTACTCAATAATAAAGTCAATACTCATAGACATGGTCTAGGTTACACCCCTAATAAGAAACAATCATTCGAGTCTAAAACAAGAACTTTTGTTCATGCAGCAAATGTTCCCAGCACATCTTATTCCCATGTTAAAAAGGATGTTCATGCTAAGAAACAAGCCCATGTGAGTAGAAATAAACATGTCAATCGCATGCCACGACCCGCACCAAGATCCCCACCGTGACTTGTTATTTTTGTAGGGGGGTGGACATGTAAATTCTACATGTTTGTTGATAAAAAAAAATGTGAACAAACTAAACCTTCTAAGGATTAGAAAATATCTGATTTCTCAATGGAGTAATTGAGATAGACCAAAAAAGATTTAGGTACCGAAATTTTTAGTTGCAGGTGCCTTCAAATAATTGAAATTGGAGCACTTCAAGGAGAAATTCAAGGCACGAGGAGTGGTTTGGTTGTAAGTACCATATACATCTAGATTTGAGCTTTCGTGGCATATCTTGTATATTCTTGTATTATATCCCTGTATGATTTTGACGATAGGATTGTGTGATTGTTTTGTATTCAGAAAAACCATAAAAATTGAAAATTTAAAAACATAAAAAGATTGGTGTTTCATTTCAATTGATGTCTAAAGTGTCTAGAATAGGCTAGAGTTGAAGAATGTCATGTGTTTGGTGATTTCTACATGTTTATCCTTGTGTGATTGCATGTATACTATATCTAAAGACACTTCTTCTTATATTTTTTTTTCTGTGGCCACACATCATTTATATATGTGTTTGCATCGACTCAAAGTTGGTGTGCACTAAGGGGGAGAAACCAATAGTTAGTGAGTGCAAACATCAAGGGGGGGCTTAATGGTTATGTATTTAACAAAATTCATTTGAAATTGAACCCAAACATTAATGCACTCAAATATGATTAACAGATATCAAGCATATGTATAATGAAATTTCTTCTTAACATTTTAGATATGCTCAATATCCTACATATTTCTTGAAGAGTAATCGTGAGGAAAAAGCTACCTACCAACTATGTATTAAAATAAAAGAAGAAGGAGAACTAAGCTTAGTATTCTGGTCTCTCCATTGAATAAATGAGAAGCTTCCCCTGAAATAGTGAAGAAAATCTCCAAATGTGAAAATAAAAGAAAGGAAAACAATTAAAAAAGGGGCAAAGTGATAGCTACCAAAAATCATGTTCTATCATGCATATGTAAAGTTGCGAGTCATCATTTAGTGTTAAGTAAAATGTTCATGTGTCTTAGTCTTTCATGCTCATTAATCATGTTAATTCACAATCACCAAAAGGGAATTTAGTTTGGGTGTACATAGAGAATTTGACTAAATGCATGGACCAACTTAGTGTTTCCTAGCGAATGAACATCCTCTCTGGTGAGCTTTCCATATCTCACATCTATGTCTTGAGTCATATGCACACTTCTTATCGTGTGCCCGATCTATGATGTCTTTTTTGATAATGTCAAAAAGGGGGAGAAGCTATTGATATGTTTTTCAGAGGGAAATTTCCAAGGGGATAGGTCTTATTATATACTTATGCATGATTGATGTGTGCTTGTGTGTGGTCATAATGTAAAGACCATAAAAATGTAAATAGTCAAAAAAAATAAAAAAGAACGATATTGAATTTCTATCCTTGATTTGAAAAATATACAAATATTTGTCATCATAAAAAATGGGGAGATTGATATACTATGTAGATTTTGATGATAACAAAACACTATGTATGAGTGGTTTTGATAGTTTTTGAATACATGCCTTGATGGTTTGTTGATGACTTTACATGAAATGATGATCTTGGCTATGATTCTTGTGGTTTTGGTGAGGTATTTTTGATGAGTTGGTGCTCATATTTTTGCCTCATTTTATTATTTGTATTATATTTTCTATGGTCCAACATGTGTGTTCAAGTGTGTAAAACAACGGATATGAAAAAGAGTTCATTGTGCAGACATTGTTCATTGTGTTGACACTATTCATTTAGGTCAACTGAATAGTATTTTTAGGTTGCCCAATTTTCTCAAAAATTCTGATTTGAGTAGTACATAACATTTTGATAGATCTAAAATATGTACACGTCAATCAAAATTCACAAAAAAAATGATCCAGCATTTCAAGCACATTGACCAAAATGATACACCAGTCAATCAATTTTCATAAAAACTTCAGAATTCATGTGGATAGACATATCGGTTGATCAACCCACTATTAGGTTAATCGATTCCCATACAAATCAAACACAGACTTTCTGTTTTGAGTCCAAATCAGACTGGACTCTTTCCAAATCTCAAGGGATGTATGTGTGGCTACAAATACAAGTTGTTTTTGAGTTTTTAGAACCCCCCCCCCATTCCCCCAAGCCATCACAAGTTGAATCTTATGCTTTAGAGTTGTAAGGAGAGAGGTTTACCCTAGAGAAGTCTTGTTGAAGCCTTGGACATGCAGAAGCAAGGTGATCTTGTTCAGATCAATCCTAAGGGTTTCTCTACATCCCAAAGCATTGTTAATCATCAGGAGGTTTGGGGATCTATGCTTCATTTTGAATGGAGTTCCCCAGTAGTTGTGCATCTACCATTTCTATGTCAGGCAGTGACATCAAAAAGGGCAAATCCTGACAGGGGAAACTACACTTTAGTTGTTCATTTTGTTTTCCTCTACATCTTGGTTTTTCATGCATTAATCTGAATATGAGTTTATTGTGTGTGAGCTCGGTTGGTGTCACGCCCCGACGCAGAATATCGGAACGTGAGGTAGTTGCAAGTAAACCGGTACAGAGCAAGTACTAGATATCAAACCATTGAACAAAGATAAATACTAAAGCAAATTCTTCTCATTAATAACTTTCCAAATGTCTAGTTACAACCTCTAATATCAGAGCCAATCTATAGGGCCCAATTACATCGAAATAAAAGCAAAAGACTAACTAACACTCTAACATAGTACTAAGATGCTAGGGTACTCAGACTTCACTCTTGGTCATTCCCATCCTCTTGAGTGTAAGTGTCATCCTCGGTATCACCTGAGAACACAACGACAAATAACGCAAGATGAGCGATAACGCCCAGTAGGACTTAAATCTTAGGATCAAGCATGCTTTAAGTGATTAATGTCTTATAAAGCAGGATAACTACAAAGAATAACGAGAAATATATAGAAAGTAATGATACACGATAACGAGGAACAATAGCACAATGCATGAGAGTATAGCACAACAAGTAGGATAACGAATTGGCAGTATAACAAGATAACAAGCAAAGTTGCACAACATGCACAAGTCACGATAGCAAGTGTTGGTCGATATTCTTTCAACCACGAGTTCAAGTAAACAATAATTGACTGATTGATTGATTGCCATAGATCGAATCTTACGTGTTCATACGTTAGGTGGATGCTAATCACCTGATCATTAGACCACCGCGAGTTATAGCCTTTCAGGTGCTCCTCCCAAGGACCAGATCGAGCCCCTATAATGTTGCCTAGCATAGTCATGCTTTTATCATAGACAATCAATTTAATGGCCAAATAGAGTACCAAGAAATAGATGAGAGTACTAGATGAATAGACGAGATAGTAGAGTGAACGTGAATAGACGAGAGTGTAGAGACAGTAGATGAGACGGGGACATATTCGTAAGACAATGTTAAACAATCGGTAGTAACAGTTGCACAACACGCGCGATTGGTGTTGGCAGTCTGGTGGAATCACTACCTTTCCACTAGCCAGGTATGCATAGGTCCAGAGGTCCGGCGTGATTCAAGCTAAGAGAGAGATCAATCTAAGGTCGTACAGATCTTACTGATCCCTAGAGTGTATCATAGGTGTTAGGGTACAACCAGCTCGTCAACCATGTGGGAATCCATGGACAGAGGAGACTTACGGAGGCCTTGAACAAGGATTCACTAGTCCGGCGGAAGGAATATCCGCCGGAGAGTTCGTCCAAGTCAAGAGAAAAGTGTGTAGAGAAAACAAGTGCTCGACGTTCTAGAGGAATTCTAGAACAGTGCAGCGTCAGTAACGGTATTCCCAAAATATCGCGAGAATCGTAGACAAGTTCATTTAAAATAGGGAAAATTAATATACATTATTGAGATACATTATGAAATATTTTCATGGCAAATTAAGCCATATTGGAGGGTTCAAGTGTGTGCATGTGTTAAGAGAATCATGGAGATGAAATAATCAAGTGAAAGACTTTTTAATTAACTAATTTCATGTCCATGATTAACAATTTCGTTTACTGAGTTTAAGACAGTTAACAGGGTAAAGGAATACTCTAGAAAGTCAAGACTTGCAGAGATAGGGGGTTTCATGTAAATACTGAGAACGCGGCGTACCCTAATGAGGGTCGCGATGGGGTCAAGCAGAACGCGACAAGGTCTTGTACAGAACGCAACGGCTTTGTCAGATCAGGCAGACAGAACGCGACGACAGCCCCTGTCGTGTTCAGAATGCGACGGGAGATGCTGTCGCGACCAGCCCTAAGAATGCGGCCTATCGGGCTATCACGTTCTCAGGTCCTGCGCCTGAGTCCAACAAGGAAAGGACATGTTCTTGGATTGCGGTCCAGAACTTCCTTATATTGACACAGGGTGGTTCAAAAATAAGAACTAAATGTACGATCGATGAAAATTCATGAATATTTTAAACGAATCTAGACATGCAAGGTACTTCCAGTAAATAGGAATTTGAAAACAACAAAGGTTTTGATATGGTTTAATCAAGTGTATTCATGAAGTACATAGAACAGTATACATTGAGATGAAAGATTTAATTCGAGCAACATGGTGGATGAAAATTAGGGCTTTTAGGGGCAAACGACGCCTAACATGCATCAATTCTTCCAGTAAAAATCTCATGGCATGGGGACGAGTAAGCATGAAGATATAAATTTCTCAAGAGGGTTCGGGGTCATGGGGTTTGCAGAACTTCAAAAATCAAGAAGAAAAGATTTGCTTGATGGAAAAATATGAAACTAGAGGGCTTTTGTTCCTGATGATTGGAATGAATTACAGACGAAGTTTTATAATTTTTACTCGTGAGAATGCCTACCTTTAGTCATTTTCCTCTTCTAGGGCTAGAACTTGAAGAACGAGAGAGAGAGAGAGAGAGAGAGCTTGAGAGAGTCTTCTCCCCACAAGATCTCCTCCTCCTTGGCCTCTCTCCTGATCCAGAACCCTTGGCAATGAACTAGGGCCGGCCATGGGGGATTTAGGAGAGTATTTATGCTTCCTATGTTTCTATTTCCTAATAGGACTCTGACTCCTATTAAATTCTGAGATATCCTATTTAATTCCACCTTCCAAGCTTGCCATGTCCAGTTTGGGTTAGGTTGGGATCCAAATTCATGGCCAACCTATTAGGGTAGGTTTAGGAATCCAATTCCATCTTAAATTAGCTATTTTAATGCTTAAATACCTCTTTTGTATTTAAGCAATATTTAAGTTACGAATTTAGGTTATTTTCCTATTATTCCCCTTTTAAAAATCCCTATTTTGGCCCACAAATTTCTAATGGGTCCATTTAACAAAGTCTATTACTTCTTTTCATTTAATGGGTTTAATTCTCTTTTATTTGATTTTCTAATTGTTTTTATTTTTATTATTATTAATTTTTATTTTTTGAAAAATTTAGATTGCTACAGTTGGTGAGTAAGTAAGTGTGGGTTTTGGTAGTGCAGTTTGTGCACTGTTGTGGGTAGAGTTCGAGGGTTCTCTATATGGTGTGTGGGTTGTCTTGTCCCCAGATATGAGATTGGATTGGTATTGTCCCAGGGAAACAACCATGTGGTGGGTTCATTCTTTTATCCAAAAAATAGGACGTGTGTGTGTGGTGAGGGATCTTGAGTCTTGTACCCATGAAACAAGATAATGTGGGCCTCAATATTGTGAGAGGTGGATGTAGGTTGCATGGGGGTGCATCTAACGACCTAAAAAATCATGTGTACATCGTGGTTTGTGTTTCGTTATCTTCTACCTCCTTTCTACATGTCTGATAGGGTAGTAGGTACCATGGTTTCGTGTAATTGTTCTAAGTTTCCCGCTATGCAAAAGTTTTCATTTAGATAAGTAAAAATTGTAGGCGATTAGTTTTAAACTTGGTGGTGTCAACTCATCCCTTCCATCTTGACTCACCAATTGGTCATAAACCTAACGACTTTTGCAGGTACCTATTAAGCCACTCACCTCCATATATATCCCTAAGTTTTGGTAATAACTAAAACTATGAAAATACATATTTAATACTATTTTTCTAGTCAACTTGTTAACAAGGAAAATAGGTAATTCCATCACTTAGGAGAACAACATTGTGAGTATAGTGAGAATTTTTCTGGTGTTGTTTTGATTATCAGTTATAGTATGACAATCAATTAAAAGAACAGAGCTATAAGTATTCTAAAAGCTATCTAAGTATCCTTTCAATTATATGATATAATTTGATTCGATTACTAGTTCAAGTATCATTTCAATTACAAGAGCAAGTATCACTTCAATTACAAGAGCAAGAATCGCTTCGATTACTAGTTCAAGTATCAGTTCGATTATAGGAGCAAGTATCGTTTCAACTACTAGTTCAAGTTACGTTTCAATGACATGAACAAGTATCACTTCTACCATCATTTCAATTATAAGAACAAGTATCACTTCAACTATTAGTTCGATTATAAGAACATATTGCTTCGATTACTAGTACAAGTGTTTGATCACAAGAACAGCTTTGCTTCGATTATCAATTTAAGAATCATATTGATTAGCTTCAAAATGGTAAAGTAGTTCAACTCCTTCTAATCACTACTTCGATTATTAGTTGAACTATGGCCTAATCGATGCACTAATTAACGATCCAAATATTGATATATTTTGTATCAATTATCTTTTCAATTACTGACATATTTTACATTGATTATTTTGATTATGATATATCTTGCATTGATTATTTGTTCAATCATCGGTTCATTTTGTAGCGGTCCTCGTCCTTCAAACCCGTTAACCTAATAATGAGCTTGACTCGACTCCGCCTCCCGCAAACGAGTCGAAGCCTCGCAAGGGATACCATTCACAAGTTCGTAGAAATATAAACGAAACAACTCAAATATATATAAGATTTCCATCTCACAAATATTTACATGAAATGTACATAGCCATTTTCTCACAGTAGCCAGACACAAGTACAAGAGGACTTGGGGCATACCCCCGAGGTGTACAGAGAAAGAAAATTACACTACTGGTGGTGCAGACCTAACTCCGCTATGGTGTGGCTCCAAACTAGAAGAAGGCGAGAAGCCTCCTGCTCTCCCTCACCTGAAAGGAGTAGGGGTGAGCCTCACAAATCACTGGCTCAGTAGGGAAACTCCCCAAAGACAGAGCAAAACCAAACTCACAAGTAACAGGAACAGGAAGCTATGCTAGCAATTTATAGAACTATCTAAGTAGGATATTAAAGCTGTAAACACTATACTTACCACATGCTATTAACAGAAATCAACATTTATAAATAAACGGCAAACCACAACCAAGTGTACATGCTAAAGTAGGAGAACGCCACACTCGGGCCACGAAGACTGGTTCGCGACACCAGCAACTTGTTGCCCAGTTGACGAGCCCAGGGGGGGTGAATGAGTTTTTTAAAATAATCTGCAAGATACCTGTAACTAAAAATATTCACACAAACTTTCTTCGAAGGAGGTTAGTGACTGTTAGTTTAAATATCAAACACACAAAGAAGACAATCACACAACACAAGAATTATCCTGGTTCAGACTTCCTCTCCTTAGAGTCCTACGTCCAGTCCCTGAGCAACAACTCAGGATTTCACTAACTAGGGTACAGTCCCCCTAAGGACGCAACAACACCCAGCTTAGCTGGTCTTCCTTCACATCCGAAGAGAACAACAACACCCTGGATACCTCACCAGGTCTTCCTTCACAACCGAAGGGAACAACACCCAGGATACCACCAGGTCTTCCTTCACACCCGAAGGGAACAACACCTCAAAGAGAATTGAATGAAATTCAAGCCCCTAGATCAAGCTTTTAACAAGCCAAGATCTGAAGCAACTAGCACTGAGAGCAAGAATCTAAACAAGGCACACTCTCAGAACTACACGGCTCTCTTAGAAAATCTATTACATCACAGAGAGCAAAAGAGCTGAAGGTGATGAGGAAAGTGATTCTTGGCTCTGGACTCCTTACAGAAGGATTTGAACGTTTGAACACCGATCTTGTTCTCTGCATCGTTGGTTCTTTTTCTTCTGTCTTTGAGTTTATATCTCCTTATTTTGAAATACAGCCGTTGAAGTATCTGTTGTCTCTTGGATTGATAGACGTTAGACTGGTTGACATTTTGGAAGCTTCAACTATCTTTTATCCATTTGAGCACGCAAAGAGATAATGTCTTTTGACATCTATAGGTCCAACGTTGTATGATAGAAAGTCTTCAGGACCCTACACACATTAAATGCTAGACAGTAGACAACTCAAACTGTCTCTTGTTGTCAGTATACGTTAATGTGAGTATTCACTAGAGTAGCAATTCCAAATAGCTTGTTTTAAAGGATGTATACAGAGTAAGCACAATAATGGACGATATTGTCTGCATGCATGCAGAGATACATTCAGAACTCATAAATGCAGGATTGACAAATAGATATATGCGTGACTTTGACTAGTCAATGCTTCAAGAGATAAGATTAAAAATCAAGTTGATATAAACTATAAAGTTGGTGTCTATATGACTTATGAAATCGTTATGAATACTAACAAGTCATTATAGAGAGCAAATCGTTATGAACACTTATCAAGTCGTTATGAATACTAAAGAAATCGTTGGGCAAAGCAAATCATTATGAGCGCTTAAAGAAATCTTTGTGTAAAGCAAATCGTTATGAGTGCTTAAAGAAATCTTTACGGTAACTTATGAAGTCGTTACGACAGGCAAGTCGTTGCGAGTTCTAAAGAAATCGTTACGGTAACTTATGAAGTCGTTACGACAGGCAAGTCGTTGCGAGTTCTAAAAAATCGTTACGGTAACTTATGAAGTCGTTACGACAGGCAAGTCGTTGCGAGTTCTAAAGAAATCGTTACGGTAACTTATGAAGTCGTTACGACAGGCAAGTCGTTGCGAGTTCTAAAGAAATCGTTACGATAACTTATAGAGTCGTTATGACAGGCAAGTCGTTGCGCTTTCTAAAGAAATCATTGCGATAACTTATAGAGTCGTTATGACAGGCAAGTCGTTGCGCTTTCTAAAGAAATCGTTGTGATAACTTATAGAGTCGTTATGACAAGCAAGTCATTGCGCTTTCTAAAGAAATCGTTGCGAAAACTTATAGAGTCGTTATGACATCGACTTGATTAGTTTTGTTAATTACCAAAATACATTAAAATTACATGGGGACAGATTGATCATCACAACTGACCTGGACAAACCACATAGGACTACATCTCAGTCTCACAGCCACGGACAAAAGGTTCAGCTACTGCTCCACTAGAACAAGTCAAGAAACTGTGGAGACCAACCAACACCACTCCTGCGGACAACACTGTCGCAGGCCCATGCTTGGCACCTTTAGTGTAACGGCCCTGGATATTTATGCCCAATAAGGCTTCATATCCAAGTCCGCCTCCCACGATCGGACCGAAGTCTCGCAAAGGATAGATCACACAAGTGTCCAGTAAGAGTATAAAAGACAACAACATCAGTATAAGACACAAGAAAGTACATGTGCTCATACCTTTAAACAACATTGTACAACTGTCCCAATACATTATTACATGTCCAATAAAGAGTACAACTACTTGGGGCATACCCCGAGGGAGCACAAGCTCACACAACACGACTAACCCTACTACTGGTGGTACAAGTCTGTAGCAACGCCACTGCAAGCCCAACACACGGCAAGCCCTGAAAGAAACTATAGGGGAGTGAGCCTCAACAAGTCACAGGCTCAATAGGGACCACCCAAAAGAAATATACGAAACTAAAGAAAACTCAACCCCCAGAGGGTCTCACTGGAAACACTGATAGCCAAACCATATCATGGTCACAACAATCATAATAAACAACAATTAAAACATAAACATATCAACAAACATATAGTCCTCGGAAGGAAAGAGAAGCAACAGGACTAGCACAGCACCACTAGTCCGCCCAACAACTAAAATGCCTAGGCCATAAGCCTCACAGGCAAACCGTTACAATAACTGGTCGCCTAAGCTACAAGCTTCACAGGCAACCTACCCACGAAGGTTAACATGACTGGCATCAACAAGCCAATCGACCACACACTTAAACCACAATCGGAAGCTTACCAAAGAAGGGTAAAACACAACGTGTGAAAGGTCACACCGCTTGTGTCATGCCCCGCCAATTTAGCAGTGGAATAAATCGGGGAGGCATGAACAACATGTATGGTAACGTAAATTGCGCATACATTCTCAAATATCAGAGCAACTAATGAACAATAATTCTAATAAAACTCATCATTTTATTGATAATTCAACTAAACTATTATAACCACTAATTCAGAGCCAAAACATAGGGCTCAATGACTTATTACATGGAAAAAGATAACTAAACAAATATCTATCTAAACTCTAAGGTACTAAGAACATTGTGTCGCTATGACTCCAGGTCGCTCATCACTCCAATCCAATCCCATTAATGTGTGTAAGGTCATCACCTGACTTACCTGAAAACACAATAACAAATAACGAGGGTGAGCGATAACGCTCAGTAAGACTCGATATCTCATGTAAACAAGCATGCTTTAAGTGATTACTATTTTGTAAAGTAAGTTAACTAGAGAGAACGATCAAGTATAGTCAAGAAAGTAATAGCACATGATAGAAAGAGAACGATAATACATTCAACAAGAATATTGCAAAACTAGAACGATAAAGGACTAGCCATGTAACGAGATAGCGTGTAACAAGATAGCATATGACAAGATAGCATATAACGAGATAGCGTATGAGAAGATAGTGTATAACGAGATAGCGTGTATGGTTGCACAACGGTGCACTAGTAGAATACGGCAGTAGTCACTTCTAGGACAGTAGCCATTCAGTAACAGTCAGTGCTAGCACAGTAATAGCACAGTATGTCTGAACTCTTCAGACTAATAGTAATAGTATAACAGTCTGATGTCTAGCCAATTCAGAACAGTTAGTCAGAACAGGTGCAATGTAGAACACCGTCAATAGCCCCTGCAGGTATTTTCAGGTGGCTCTCTGCCCCCAGGACTAGATTGGAGCCCCTCGGTCACTCTCTGTGCCCTGCACAGTATGCATTTGAGTCAGTAGAGTCACAAGACCCATATTATAGTGCTAGACAGCCATGTATAGTACAAGCAATAGGAGCCACAACAGCTCAAGAGTCTCAAGAGAGTACTAGATAAATAGACGAGATAGTAGAGTGAACGTGAATAGATGAGAGTACAAGAATAGTAGATGAGATAGGGGTATAATCATAAAAAAATGTTAAACCACGATAGTAACAGTTGCGCGACACTAGGTCGGGTGCCGGCAGTCTGGTAGAAGTCACATCCGCCCATTAGCCGTGCTATGAACACTGACTAGATGGTTCGGCGTGATCCCAAGATAAGAGAGAACTCACTAAGGCCGTTTGGATCATACTGATCCCTATGGTGTGTTGGGTTTTAAGGGTACAACCAGCTCATCGGCAATGGACGTGCACCAAAGCCAAGAAGACTTATGGAGGCCTTGACAAGGAGTCCCTAGCCCAGTCAAGAGTATTCCCGATGGAGAGGTGGTCCATGCCAAGAGAAAGTGTGTAACGAAATGATGTCCATCTTGCCTCGAGTGCTCGAAGGCAGAGGGACGCGATAACAGTGTATAAATCACGCGAATAAAACGAAGACATGTGTCATTTAAATAATAGGGAATTTAGGTAATTAATTTCACTTAATTACCAGATACATTATTGAGTAATTTAATAGAGTTTTAATGGTAAACATTTTTTATTAAGTGTGTTCACGTGTAAATGATCATGAGAGCATGAGAGATTGTGCACAAGGCTTTTATTTAATTTATTTTATGTAATTAATACAAAAGATTAATGTTCAGATCAATACTATGCTTAACAGTGTTTAATTAAGTCGAAACAAAGGTCAGATGGCATAAATAGTAGGGGTATAAGGGAAAATACCAATTCTGGCCAAAAATCTGAAGACACAACAGGGGTACCCTGTCGCGACCAAGTCGCGACGGGAGGTCCGGGCGCGATAGCCAAGAGAACGCGAGAGGGGTTTCCGTCGCGACTCAGGTCGCGACGGGGCGGCCTGGCGTGACGGCCGAACCAGCCGGCCTGGCCCAGTTCGGTGGTTGGGAACGCGACGGCGCGGGCCATCGCGTTCATGTCACGATGGTCCGGCCGACCGCGACCCTTCTGAGGTCGCGACTTCAGAGGCGCGGGCCGACCCTGAAAAGGGTTTTTCCCTTTTTTGGGTTTGGTCCTTCCCTCCAAAGTGTGATACAGTGCTTTTGTAAAATCAATATAAAATCGCACGATGGTCCAAAAATCATGAAACTAGTTTTAAATGATAGTAGACTCATAGATCTATCTACAGGCATGAGTAATTAGGAAAGAGACAATGTTTGTATATGCTTTAACAAGGTTACATTTTAGTGACCTAAACATGCACAATCATGAAAGAATGATTTAATTAGCAATGAATACACAATAGAAATTAGGGCAAATAGGGGCGTTTGAAAGCTAACATCAAGTAGTATTTATGAGAATTATTTCAAGACATGGGATCATGTACAAACGAGGATTGAACACAAACATGATGATTCAGGCACAACATGTTAACAGAAGTTTGGGCATTTAATTCGCCCTCATCGAAGAACGAAATAGAGCGAAACGAGAGGGCTTTTGAAGAGGATCATGAAGGCTTCTAGGATAATTTTACGCGGTTTAAGCTTGAGAGATTGTCTACCTTTTCTCGTGGGTAATGAAAACCTAGGGTTGTGGACGAAAATAGGAAAACCCTCCTTGCTACAAGCCTTTCTCTCCTTACTCCTCACGTCCATAGCCTTCTCCTTCATCCTCCAGAGCTCCCACCTCATTCTAAGGGGTTGATAGGGCTGAATGAGAGGTGTATGGGTTGCTACAAGAGTCCATCCTTTCTAAAACTCCTCTTTTTCTAATAAATCTGAATTTCCCTTATTTATCACCTAATTCTCTTTTTTATCTCCTAATTAGGGTTGGGAAAAGATCAAATTTCATGGGTAATGGATTAGGATAGGATTAGGACTCTTTTACGGATATATATATGTCATTTATTATTTATCTAATCCCTTTTTCTAATTATTATTAAGTTTAATACGAATTTCACTCATTTAACTCCCATCTCACGATGAGCTCTTCATATTTGGCCCAACAATCCATGTTAGAACCATTAATAAAACTCATTACTAATTTAACTTAATGGGTATTGATTTAATTCTAATTATTCACCCTTTATTCTTATTTAAATCTATTTATCACACTTATTCAAGTAATTCATATTTTTAATTCAATTTAATATTATTTATGTCAGTATTTCTAATCTTCATCATTTGGGCTCTTACTCTTGACCCAATATCTCATGTGAGCCTAATTGTACAACACATGTTCACTTTACTTAATGGGTTTTTAATTATCCTTTTTATTAAAGAATTTATTCATGGGCCAAGATTATCCATTGATCCAAATATCATAATGGGCTATCAACCCATATTATTTAAAGTCTACCCACATGTTTATTTTCATTTATAATCCACTTTGGCTCATAAAATAATGGGTTCTCCGACTTATTCCTTAATTAAGCTAATAAGTCGCATAATTTCTTAAAGTCGGTCTAAATGATTTTTCTGTGCCCAAATTTCTTGATAGGTCATTAGAGAATATTATTTAAAGAAAATTTATTATTTTTATGAAATTTCTATATGGGTTTATACGCATGTGATAATAATGCGTACCTTTTAACTAGTTTGAATTTATTAATTGATAAAATTTCAATTTATCTATAGTTTTTAAATTACTAGATTTTTCGGGGTACTACAGCTTGACCTTCATGGAACACAAGTTCACCTCAACACCTGAAGAGGCTGGTACACAATGTACCACAACACGAAGCTACCCACGAAAGGTACAGGTACTTACCACCACGAAACTACAACCAGAACCACGCCACCACTAGGGCACACCACAATGGGTAAAACCGCAACCAGCGAGTCACACATATAAACCATAACCAATGGCAAAGCACGAGTTGGAAAGAACGACGCCACCACACGGGAACGGACTACTGGTTCATGACGCTAGTATCCAACCCAGACAACACAACACAAGAACCACCTCTTAGTCTCGTAGTCACGGACGAAAGGTCCAACTGCTGCTCCACAAGCACAAGCCGAAGAACAGTGGGGACCAACCAACACCACACCTGTAGACCACACAGCTGCAGGCCCATGCCTGACACCTTTAGGGACTCTGGCCTGAGCTCCCTAAAGTGAGGCACTGGAAACACAAGACTAGTTGGGGACTAGTACGTCTACTTGTGTCTGTCCCCCCAACCACAAGCACGCTACAAGCAATTGCACACCCACAAACACAAGCCATTGTCCCCTGCCGTCTTTCCCTCAGCCGGATGTACAACTCAAACACAGTAGTGAGGATGTCCAGGAAGATGACTCAGACCTCTGTGGTACATACCGTACCGGGACACGGCCCGGGCACAACGTGCTTGGCTCACACAGAACCTGGGGTACCCGACTGAAGAGGTATTCCGGAACAGGCGCCGGACCACTAAACTCAGCAACGCACAAACCACGATACATACATATATAATCTTTATTACAAACCACGGTACAAGTGTCAGGAATAGCTTGTCCCCAGTCACTATGTAACCTACAAGCTAGCCTATACATACACATACATGAACTACAATAGCCAATAATAATCTGGCCTGTCATTGATCATCTCATGATCTCCATTGCCACATTAAACACAATACACAATAACCATACACTAACTCTTAACCCTACACATGCTTTACTACTTAAATCATCTTAAATAACCTATAAAAGACATCAAAGGACCAAGGCTAGCTTCACGTTGGAATCTCACTGCCCAATCACCACAAACCACATACACACCGCTCAAACCACGTAAACACCACATCAACCACGTAAACATCACGCTCCTCGAGCGCTACAGTTGCCAATGCACCACTTACCAATGCCTTACACATCACACAACGATAATCCGATAGATACGCTATCATGCACATACATAAAACCCACGGAACTGTTAACGCGACGGGGGATACTGTCGCCTTCTGAACGCGACACCCCGATAAGTCACGTTCAGAAGCAGAATGCGGCGGGTCGGCTTGTCGCGTTCAGAACACGACAAGAAGGTTCATCGCCTTCATAGGCAGGAACCCTAATCCGAGCTCCCATCTCTGGATCTCCCATGCAAACCACACAAACCACTCTAAAAACCATATATTCATGCTCATACAGCTACACTAACATGCCATCTACCATCTATTGCAACTTTTACAAGCCAAACATGCTTCACAAATGATTCACATCGAGAAACAAGGTGGAATCTCCCTACCTCCGCAAAGGACACGAAGAACGGCAACCACCCGACGTTTCCCCCGCTCCGCGCAACGTCCTCGCGGTGAGACCACGCCGAAAACGACCCCAAATCACCAAATTGCCCAAGAAACCCGCGAAAGCTCCTCCCCCTGGCCGAGCAGAGCTTGTTGGAGCTCTGTTTGGCCGACTTTAGCTAAAAATGCATCACAGTTGGGAACGCGATGTAGCCCACCGTCGCGACCTGAACGCGACGGAGAAGGCCATCGTCTTCCCATGGTCGACGTCAGCAGGCCGCCCAGCGCGTGACACATGGCGGACATGCAGATGAAGACCGCTCCGTGGCGGCAACCAGAACGCAACACCCAGGGCCGTCGCGTTCAGAACGCGATGCCAGGCTCTGTCACATTCACAGACAGAAAACCTGTGAGCGCTTTGGGCCTAACCTGCCGGCCCACAAGACTCACAACCTGTGCTATCACCTAAAACACACGTCATTGGCCACACATTGGCCACCACAACCACTAAGCAAGGATCCACGAGGATCCGAAAAATGCGCGATGTTACATTTAGGAACTCTGGCCTGAGCTCCCTAAAGTGAGGCACCGGAAAATATGACTAGATGGGGCCCAGTATGTCTACTGGTGTTCGTAACCCCCAACCACGAGCGCGCTACAAGCGACAAACACAAACTCTCACAAGTCGCTGTCCCACTGTCTTCTTTCCCTCAACCGGACGTACAACTCTACACAAGAGTGAGGGTGTCCAGGAAGACGACACAGACCTCGACGGTACACAAGTACTGGGACAAGCCCTGAGCACTCACGTGCCTAGCTCACAGAAAACCTGGGGCTCCCAACTGAAAAAGTAACCACATTAGGCATCGTACTACTCGCCACGCACACACAAACCACGTGAATAGCGCTCAAATCACGTGAACACCATGTTCCTCAAACTCCGCGAGTGCCAATGCACCGCTTATCATTGCCATGCACAACACATATCGATAATTCGTTAACTACGTAACCATGCACAAGACCATTGCCATCGGAACCCTTAACGCGATGGGGTCTACTGTTGCCTTCTGAACTCGACACCTCGATATGTCACGTTCAGAAGTAGAATGCGATGGGTTGGGCTGCCGCATTCACAATGCGATAGGCAGGTCCATCGCCTTTACAGGCCCCAACCCTAATCCGGGAACCCATCTCTGGATTTCCCATGCAAACCATGTAAAACGCTATAACCACCAATTATTCATGCTCTACTCAATTCCCTAGCATGGTATCTAGCATCTATACTGCGAATAACACATTAAACATGCATCACATGCAATCCATGGAGTAAAACAAGGCAGAATCTCGCTACCTTTGCGAAGAACGCAAAGAACGGTGATACCCCGGTGTTTCCCCCGCTCCATACCATGTCCTCGTGGCGAGACCACGCCGAAAATGACTCCAAATCCCCGAATCGCCCCAGAAACCACCGCAGCAACCCTTCCTGGCCGAGCAGAGCTTTCTGAGCTCTGTTCGGACAACCTTGGCTAAAAACATCTCAGAATTGAGAACGCGACGTACCCTACCGTCACGACAAGAATGTGACGTAGGAGGCCGTCGCCTTCCCACTGTCGACGTTAGCAAGTCCACCCAGCGCGCACACGCGGCGGACATGCAGACGAAGACCCTCCAGCGTCGGCAACCTGAACACGACACCCAGAACCGTCGGTGAACCAGTGGGTGCTTTGGGTCCAACCTGTCGGCCCACAAAGCCCCACAACCTGCGTAGAACACCTATAACACACACTAAAGGCCACACACTGGCCTCCATAACCACTAAACCACGATCCGAACAGTCAATACGCTACACAATTATTACATCAAGTCTATTCGATTATTAATCAAACTATTGACATAATTCTGCTTCAATTAGTACTTTAATTATCAAGTCTATTTCTTCATCAATTAGCGCTTTGATTAGCAGTACATTCAATAATCGATTACACCTTTAGGGACACTTCAATTATTAGCTCGATTATCGATATATTTCCACTCTGATTAGCACTTCGATTATTACGTCTATTTCTATATCGATGAACACTCCAATTAGAGATGTATACGATATTCTGATTAACACTTTAAGTGACGATTCTGCTCTGCCAGGGTTTCGCTCTGCTAGGGTTTCGCTCTGCCAGGGTTTTGCGCCGCTGGCGCCCTTGGCGCCATGCAGGGCGCGCCGCTCGTTGACGCGAGGGACGCTCCATGCACGTCCCCTGAGGAAGGCAACGTGAGGTGCACTTCAAGGGGGTCGTACACACAGATCCTTGTGCCTCCAAACCTCCACCTAAAGTAAGAATAGGTGTAAAGGCTCCCGCTTTTACTGATCTAGGAGAACCTGCAGTTTATTTTTCTAAACAGGAAATAGAGCTTTCTGTGGATCCTTTTAAGTACGCGATTATTGCAAAGTGTTCTTACGGCAGATCATCTATTCCTGAGATTAAGTCCTGTTTGTCTCAGCGCCTTCTGTTATCTAAAGACTTTATCATCAGCTCTCTTAATCCTAGACATCTCCTCTTTCGATTTGATGATGAAAAGAGTTTCTTAAGGTCCTCCTGCGCAGAAGCCTCTATATCAAAGGTTATTTGTACAGGTTTTTCTGTTGGGAACCCTCGTTTGATTATTCTTATGACCCAACTTTTCTTCCAGTCTGGATTGGTTTCCGTCTTTGCCTGTTAACTTTTATCACGAGGACTTCTTAAAGTCGATTGCTGGAAACTTTGGCTCGGTTCTGCAGATCCATGATGTTACAAAAGCTATGACACAGACGCAGGAAGCCTTGGTTTCAGTGGAACTGGATATTCAGAAGCCTAGGCCGGAACGGATCTGGGTCGGATGTGAGACTGATGGTTTTTGGCAAAAGGTGAACTATCATAGAATCCCATCTATATGTTCCTTCTGTCACAAGCTAGGCCATGTTGTGGGTGATTGTAATAAGAAAAAGGAACCGGGAGAGAAACCTTCAGAAACTGCTATCTCTGTTCCTGTTGTGGCCAGGCAGATGGCGAGTGGAAAAAACCAGTTAAGATGGGTTATAGGAAAGCTTGGCATAGGAAAGATCATACTGATGCGATTCCTCATGAATCGAACCGTTTTCAATCCCTTCAGGATAATGTTCAAGAAACAGTGCAGGTAACTTCCCAGGTCTCAGACCCGGTGTTGCATCAAGTCCCTCAGGATTCTTCAGAAGGCCTTCATATGGTTATTCAGAAAGGAAAAATTCCCCAGGAGCAGAACATGGAGGAGACGATACAGCAGATCCATCATGGTCTATCTGAAGCACTTGTATGTAGTCCGGTTCATCCTCTGCAGCCTGGTGATGCTATTATGGGAGGTCCATGCAGTAGTCCTTCCTCGGCGCTCGCAGTAATACCTGACGTTCCTCCGAATCAACCCACTGGCCCGTTGATAATACCTGGTGCAGACGGGGAGTTTCTTCTACGGGTCGTCAAAGAAAATATCCTTATGCCGGACCAGGGGATAAACATGGACGTGCCTAGCAATCTTGAGCGTGGTGTTACGACTAGATCTAAGGCGAAAGCCGTGGTTGCAAGGGAAGGATATCAGTCCTCATGAATAGCCCGATGCTGATTTGGAATATCCGAGGGTTGTAAATGTTGCCTCTCATAATAGTTTAAAGAAGAAGGTTAAGAAGTATAAGCCGATGATTGTGGGTATTTCCGAGCCAAAAACTGCCTTCAGCAAAGCTAGATCCCTGGGTAATTCGTTACGTATGAATGGCTGGGCGGGGAACAAGGATGAGGACTCTACCATCTGGGTTTTCTGGAAGGTGCAAGATGATTTCCAGGTTATTACTTCTTCCAATCAATCCATCACTCTTTTGTGCAACGATGGTACTAACAGTTTTCATATAACTATAGTGTATGTGGATTGTAACCAGGGGGAGAGAAGGAGTCTGTTTGATGAATTAGTTCTTTTTTCTCACAATAATTCTAACATCCCTTGGATGGTTACTGGGGATTTCAATTGCATATCTCAACATTCAGAGAAACTTGGTGGTAATTCTGTCAGTAATTCCGCCATGTCAGATTTTAATGATTTTATCATGGCAGCTGGTCTGATTGATGCTGGTTACATTGGGTCTCCTTTTACTTGGTCGAATACGTACTGGGAGTGCGTCGGTGAGAGCTCGGTTAGACAGAGCGATGTTTAACATTGCTTGGCAGAATGCTTTACCGGAGACAGTTTTCGTCACCTTCCTAGGGGTGTCTCAGATCATGCTCCTTTGCTTGTTGATCAGAAAATGATATCTAAGTTCCCGTCTCGTTTTATTTTCCAGGAGGTCTGGGCCTCCCATGATGATTTCCTAAATGTTATCTCCAATGCCTGGAAGGAAGTGCCTTCAAAAATTTAGCCTTTGATACTTTGCTGTGTAGATTGAGAGCTGTAAAGATGGCCTTGAGAGCTTGGAATAAGGATGTCTTTGGCAGAATACAGGAGTCCATTGATGCTGCTGAATTGGAGTCCTCAAATGCTGAAAAGGACTTCGATCTTATGCCTACTGATGCTAATAGAATGGCCATGTCTGCTGCCCACGCCAGACTACGGCAAGCTTATGTAAATGATGAGAAGATGTGGTGTCAAAAAGCCAGGATGACATGGATGCAAGATGGTGATAGAAATACTTCCTTCTACCAAGCTGTTGTTAAGAATAATCGTAGAAGAAATTATATTCACAGACTTAAGATTGAAGGCTCAGATGATTGGTGTGAAAATCAAGACCAGTTGAAGGATGCGGCGGATTCTTATTTTGATTCTTTGCTTCGTACGGATCATACTCTAGTGAATGAAGACCTGCTTCAGGTTATACCCCCCCTTGTTTCTAATGCTCAAAATGTTACTCTTTGTGCAATTCCTAGTAGAGAGGAGGTTAAGTCGGCTGTCTTGGCTATGAATGGGAAGGGTGCTCCGGTCCTGATGGCTTCACAGGGTCTTTCTATTCTATCTGCTGGGACATTGTAGGTGAGGATGTGGTCTATGCAATTCAGGATTTTTTCAAAGCTTCCCCTTGCCGCGTGGTGCGACTTCTTCCATCATAGCTTTGATTCTGAAAGTTAGGGACCCTACTTCGTTTGGTGATTTCCGCCCGATCAGTCTGTGTAACTTTTGTTACAACAAAATTTTCTAGGATATTTTCTGATCGCCTCACTCCTATCCTGCCCAGTATAATCTCTAAAGAGCAAGGTGCTTTTGTTCGAGGCCGCTCTATTATTGAGAATGTTTCTGTCTCCAGGCATATGATGAAAGACATTGGCCGAAAAGTTAGGGGGGATAATGTTATTTTTAAGCTGGACATGATGAAGGCCTATGATAGAGTGGAATGGAATTTTTTGTTTGTTGTTCTTCGGAGTTTTGGTTTTTCTACTCGGTTTGTCTCATATGTAGGCATGATGGTTAGTAATTGTTGGTTCACTATTGCAACGACCCACTTCCACCCGGTACGGTTATACCAACCCACATCAGATGAGAGCAAGCCGTTACAAGGGAGAATACCCCAACAAGTAACAAATGAGCTGAGATATACACAATAGAATTAAATAAATGCAACGGAATTTAAATAAATCTTATTCCATCAACTTTAAATCCACATACCACAGTCTGTATAGTTCAACAAAAGATAACATAAGTGCAAAATGTTCCAAATACATAGCCGACTCCAAGTACATTTGAACAAAACTAAAATTTCAATTGTAGCTTTACATACTATGAAAGATAAATTACAAGTCTTCAATCACTTAGTCCAACTCTACTTCAAGTCTTGCTAGCTTCTCCGCTACAAATTTCCTAAAATGTTTAGCAAGAATGAGTCTACACAATAGACTCAGCAAGTAACTTAAGATTCAATACATACATATTCTCCAACAATTTAACTCAATAGAATTTCAGCAATTAATCATACATGCTTATGCCATAACAAGAAATTTCACATGGAATTGTATTAAACAACTATTCTAACACATGTAAAACTATAATCTAAACAAGATTTCTAATAACATGGTGTCATTATCATATGTACAAATACACATTCACATACCTTCACACTTTACTCACATCATTGTAAAACTTCATAACTAAGTCGTGGAAAAACATATACAAGATAGGTTTCATTGCTAGCATGATTTCTAACTCACTTTGCATGCAATCATAACAATTTACTTACATTTAGCTTGCTGATTTTCTACAAATTTTATGACATTTATATTACCCTTGCATAGGGATCACTTTTAACTATACAACATGATACTAAACACATGTGCATCCAACCATTCAAATTACATGAATATGAAAGCATATACTTACATTTTGGTACTAATGGTAACATCACTCTTAGCAATTTAACAAGTTATACATAAGCACATACACACACACATTTGTACACATCAATAAACAATTTATCAATTAACACTATTGTCATTTACACTTATACTATTTTCTCATTTCACACAACCATATGATGAACCTTGGCTTTCGCATACACTCACTTTGTTCTATCACACAATACTCATACACGTTTCCCATTAATTCCTCTTCACATTCACACACTTCTTATCATTTCACTTTTGCACATAACATGTGCCACATTTACACTTACATTGCACATACCTTGTGCTATGAACACATGTCACTTTTCACATCACACTTATGGTTATTTTCACTTAATGCCAAGACACAGCCCAAACCACCACATAGACGATAACATGACACATACACATTCACATTCACTTACTTAATCACCGCACAGTGATAAGTCTTAGTTCCTGCAGAAATCGGGGAAAGCCCTTCCCACCATTACCAGTGGAACTTGTCCACCTCCAGGATTTTACAAGACCCTTTGCCAGGGTGTACACTTTATCAAGACCCTTTGCCTAGGGTATCACATAACACATTGAGCTTTCCCGTAGGGGCATTACTACGGTACAGCTCCAAGCATCTAGGGTGGCAGTGTATTATGGGCATACTTGTTTATCTTGTCACATTAACCATTTACACACAATACCACTTGTTCTCTCACATTCCATACACACACTCATACATAATTCATACACACATAAGTCCCCATTTATTGGTTTTAGCCTCACTATTACAACTATCAAATAATCATATTACAGATATAACTATACTGAAATCTACTGAATCACATCGAGTCACAATTCACATGCTCGCATAGTCATTTTTCTCATTAAAAATCCATAACAATACTTACTGTTATCAAAACAACCTGAGATTTTAACCACAGACACATTTCAGGTTTATAATCACACACGCAAATTTTCATATTTTTCTGAACCATATTACATTACAGAAATTAAAACATGCAATCTCATGCCGTTCATAATTTGATTTAACATGGAACATAACATGAACATCGGGTTTAACAGTTCACAGTCCTGATCCTAACATATTTGTCATCACATAAATTTTCCTCAGATTTATTGCATAATACACAATTTACTATAAATTTTACAATTCCTACGCATGTCTCCTATTTCCAAAATAGAAATTTTCAGTAAATTCCACAGTCATGGAAAAATTCTCAAATTTTCAGGGCATGGACTGATACATATACACATGGTATAGAAAAATCTAGGGCATTTAATTCTCGGGAATTTGGTGGACAGCAGATGAGCATGCAAAATCCATCTTTTCCCAACATGTATTTCAATAATCAAATGAATTCATACCATCCACAGAAAAATGCAAAAATTTCCACACACACACCACATTATCTATTTTATATAGCATATAGGATTTACACTATATCCTCATGGTGAAAACATATCGAAAATAATCATCTACCAGGAAGAACAGCTCACTGCTCTATCCTGAAGAACTTGGCGGCAGCCTCTGGCCGTTCAAGAGTTTCGACGGCATGATCGCTGGACGCCTATGGAGATCTTGGCGTCAAGGGTATGACGCCAAGTTCCTGTCTGTGCAACAGCACAGACCGAACCCCAAATACTCAGTGAAAAGGAGGGTCCAGGACACGATTAAAATCCACAAAAATTACTGGGACCTAGGGAACATGTATGGGATTGAGATCTATGGGTTACTTGCCTCTCAATTAATCTACAATATCGGAATAAGCTGATGAAGCCCTTCTCGGCCTTGCCAAAAAGGTGATCAGAACTCCTTCGATCCTCTTCTCCTGTCGATGTAGATGGCACCTCAGAGCTGGGATCTCTTCTTGGATGTATTGGCCGTCTCCCAGACGTGGCAGCTCCTTGGTTTCCTCCTCCAATCGACGGATTAAAGCTCCTTAAGTTCAGCTTTTCTGCAACTCGGGTCCAAGGGTTCACCAAATGTCAAAGCTTCCTCCTCGATCTAGGCTGGGTATTTCATAGGTTTAGAGTCTGGGGATGCTTCTTGGGTAGCTGTACTACGCTCCCATCTTCATGGATCTCTCAGAAGGTCTCTTAATCGCCGATTAAAGCTTGGGAAGATCAGTTTTCTTCTAGTTTTCTCACAGCTAGGGTTTTCCTGGCCAAGAGAAAAAGCAATCACCTCCAGCTGCTAAGGGTGTTTCTATATAGATCTAGGCTTGGGGCATGCGTGGGCAGGGTCTGATGTGAGTTGAGAGCCGTTGGGAGACATCTACCCAACCAGTGAGCTTGCTTGCCCCGGAAATTCTGGGTCTACAGTGCACAGAAAATTAGGGATATTAACGTCCACATCCATGGACGGCTACCTTAGTGTTGGCGTCAGTCGATATGGACGCTGACATATCATGGGCGTCCATCCATGTTGACGCCAAGACATTCTTCTGCCAGAACTTAAAATCATGCAGAACCATGCTTAATCCACACATATATGCACATGAAACCCATGTAGTATAGTGTATACACCACTACACCATGTAACCATCCAAAATTTACTACTAATCCTACACATACATACATAGGTACATCAAGATAATAACACGTACATGAATATCTTCATACGCATACAATGTATATAATATATATCTTTAGAATTTGGTATCAGAGCCCTGGTTCTTCATGATCATAATAGTCTTCAATAACATATATGCTATTTTGCAGTTAATAATATCCATCTTGCTCATCATATTGCTGGTTCGTGATCTCATCCGTACATATTGATGCTTCTGACCGATGAAGAATTAACATTTTTCATCTCAGAATTCAATTCAAAGAACAGCTCCAGAATAGCCCGTCTTGTGCAACCTATCAAGTAAGTTTTCATCTTCGAATTTTGTTTATCATGATATCAACTTCGGTTAAGAGTTGTAGTGTGTAGTACTGAGTGATTTTGTGTGTAGTACCTCGAGAGCTCGTAATAGACAAGAAGTCTAAGAGCAGGAGGGAATATCAAAATACTCAGGATATCTATGGCTCTCCCACCAACAAAGATAACTTGACAATCAAAACTGTAGGTGAATCCTCAACAAAGATAGTTTGCATGGAATCTGTACCTTCAAACTTTAATCATAAAACTCATAATGCAGCAGCTAGTGATCAAATAAAATAAATTTTCAAAATATATTTGATCAAACAGTAATGAAATGAAATGATCATAATCTTTAAACAAGAATTCATCCATTTCTGAAATACTTGTGGAGCATTCTTTATTCCAAAAGGCATTATTAGCCATTCTAGGTGTTCATATGGAGTAGAGAAAGCGCAAAGTTCTTTTGTTTCTTTATCAGCAAGTTTTATTTGCCAAAAACCCGATTTAGCATCAAACTTACTAAACCATTGTTTATTTTGCAATTTTTTAATGATGCTTTCACAACTTGGAATATGAAATCCATCAAACTTGATATTTTTATTGATGCGTTTATAGTTTATAACCATACGAGCTTTACCACGCTTTTGTTCAGAGTAGTTCCTGACCATAAAGGCAGGAGAAGTATGTGGACTAGAACTATTTTGTACTAATGGGATAGCTTTTAATTCTGTAAGCTGAGTTTTAAACTCATCAGTATCTTTTTTGAGTACAAGGGGTTTAGTTCTTATATTCTTTCCTTTACTTTCAGGAAGAAGTTCTAACTTACAAAATCTAGGACTTCTATCAAATAATTTTAGTGGGTTATCAAAAAGAGTTCTGCTAAACTATTCATGAACTGTGATTCAAAGGTTTCTGAAAATGTTTTAATTGTATGTTTTTGTTTCAGCATAAAATATCTGTATAATGATTTGTTTTTGTTCTTTAGTAAAAATATTGTATAGTCTATCAATTGTAATCGAGAATATTTATTGATGAATTATTACCAAGAATCATTTTTCCTATAGGTTGATTAATAAGATATAATTCCGGGATGATGAATTCTTCTTCTATATCATTTTTCTAGTATATATATAGGTACTTCTCTAGCTACATGTGTAGAGAAATCTCTCCTATGATTCCAGAGAAGAATTTTGGTTCGGCGAGCTGTTGCTTATATTTATCAAGCCAAGGAACATTGTCTGTAATAGACTTTGTTGCACCTGTATCTATGATAGGAATTAACATATGAAGTTTATTATTTGGTTCTTTTATATTTTATAATCCGATTTGTCTGTTTGACAATTCCATTCCATCTGTTTGTGTATTATTATATCAACTATTTCATTTTATTAATTATTTTGATAATTGCATCTGATTCGCAATTTCTAATTATAACCTTTATTTCTCCTGAGTAAGATGATTTTATTACACCTTCTATGATATCTAAATCTACATTCTTGAGCCATCCATTCTTTCCTTTTATTATACCAAATATGTGGGAGGAAATTGAAATCCTATTCCAGTTGAAAGTATCGCTCTTTCATAAGGAGCTATAGTAATTGTTTCATTACTAAAAATAGTAAATCCTATTTCAGATTCTTCTGGCCATAAAGCATTAGAATCATACTTGATGATGAATAGTGATTGATTTTTATGAAAGTATACTCTTTTAGGAAAGGCTATTTCCATTCTAATGTGACTATAAGGTTCTATAGTTCTATTTATTGTTATTGGTTTTTGATTAAAGGTAAATGTAATTGTATTAGGATTTATGGTTATTGGCTGGAGTTTTTCTAAGATATCATTTCCTATAAGTAGTGCAATTGAATCCTGTGGATTTGCATATAATTGATCAAAGGGTATTGAATGAGGAACATTATTTACATCTAATAGAGATAAGCAAGAAACACATCCTTCATCTTGAACTTCTACTATTTTATTGTCAAAAGTGATATATTGCATTCGTTCTTTGGCAGGTTTGATTTGATTTTCTATAATATTAGTATTAATATGGGACATGGAAGCTCCTGAATCTATCAGAGCATTTACTGTCTTTTGTTTATTTTCTATTCCATAGGTTACAGTTATGAGAATTGTAACTAGATTAGCATATTTTACTAGTTATCCTACATTTCTTCCTTAGGAAGATCATGTTCTAAATATCTTTGTAAGCTAAAGATTTTCTGGCTGATTGAAAATTATTAGAGGATTCTCCTGAGTTACTTAAAGCATCTAAATCTTTAATTTGTAGTTGTCTTGGCAAAGTTAATGTTCTTTTAAGTTTAATTTTATCTTCTTCTATTACTAATTTCTGTTTAGTATTTAGTTGTCTTTCTCGAAGTTTTTCCATAGATATATACCAGTTTTGTGGTAGAGTTATTGTTTCTTGTTGAGGTTCTATTATTTCAGAATAACTCAGTTGATCTTCTAACATAATAATATTTTCTGGTAAGGATTTTGTAGGGATATCATTATTTTCTGATAAAGAGGCTAATAAGTTGTAGTTATTGTTAAAGGTTTACTTCCATTTTGCATTTGAATTCCAGACAACTCGTGATATATATATAAACTTTGATCTAAGTTTTTATCATTAAGACTTATAGCATATTGAGGGAAAATTATAACTTTAAATATTGATAAATCAAATTACTTTGTATCATACCTATAATAGATTGAGAAGGAGTAAGGAGTCTATTATCTGATATGATAATTGTCGAAGGGGCATTAATACCTTTTCTAAAATTTGCTTTGATAGTTATATCTATACAACCAAGATGGAGATATTTCATCTTTTGTTTTTTCTTATCATTGATATTATTCAGTACTTGTTTTATTTGATCTTTATTAATAACCTGAATTTTGTTATATTGTTATTAGTTTCTTCAGAGTCTGTGACCCGTTCGAACCTTTCTATGAAGAATTTATTTTGTCTAAGGAAGTTCCATTTAAAATTATAGACCTTATTCTTTTCTATTAACCAAGAAGTAGAGTTTTGAATTTTATTATATAATGATTCATCAAAAATTACTAGTTGTTTATTAGAGTCATCTGTATCTTCTTCATGTATGGATAAGTTTTCTAATTCTTTACTAGTATCTGAAACCATATTCACATAGTATGTGTATTCGTCTTCTTCATTATTATATTCTAAATCTGTGTTTTCAAATTCATATTATAATTAGTATCTTCCATTTCTAAAAGCCATTTTCTACTTTGATCTAAATATTCTTGCTGTTTTTCAACAGAATATTCTGATGTATATGGTTCTTCAAATTCGAAATCTTCTAAAGGATTTCCATTTATATCAGTTTCTGCTATTACACTTTCTATTTCATATCATATAGATCTATATCATTTTCAGTAATATGAGAACCAGTTACAATATCATATAATTCATTAACAATGTTTATATCCTCATGAGATTTGTGGCTGATCGTTTATTTGGACATTCATGGCATAATGTCCAGTTTCACACACACTTGAAACATTTACAGGTCTTTTTAAATGCAGGTTTCTTTCTGAGATATCGTTTATTATTACTGATATAACGAGGACGTCTATTAATTTTATAAAAACGTTTATATCTTGGTTTTCTTTGATTAGGTGGAGGAAGAGCTAATGGTCTTTGATTCCAAGGTCTGAACCATGGAGGTTTTAGTTTGTATGGTAATGATTGAGTCCTAGGTTTTCTATTCATATGACTACGTAGAGGTTGACAGCCAACACATAAGTTGGGGCTATATCTTGACAAGCTTGTTTTGGAGTACGAGATGCCTTTAAAGTACCTATAGAATTATAATAGGATTTTTGTATAGAAGCTTGTTGGCAACAAGTATGATAGATATCTATAGCACATTTTATACGAGTGGCAAGATTATCAGCACCAACTTTGTCGGATTGCACTTGTTGTAGGGTAATATGATATTGATTTTTACAATTATTATCCTATGGAGGTGGTAATTTATTGAAATATTCAATTTCCCAATGAGCCCATTTGATCAATGGGAGTCTCCATACCAAGGATGAATATAGTCTGGAGAATGGTTCTATAAAACAAATATTACATATCTTTTACGTGATAGAGTAGATTCTATCATTTCTATAATTTTTTGATCATTTATAGTGCTTGCACAAAGAAATGTAATAATAGATTACGGAAATGACCAATCATTTCTTGAAAATTTAGAATTTTTCTAATTTGTATCATTTCTGAGGTGGTTGAATATTTTCTATGGTAATGGATAAACTTCCTTCAATTTACTTAAAGCAAGATCAAATAAGTCTTCTGTGGTAAGATTAGGATATTGCATAGGTAAAGCAGATATTTTTCTAGACCATAAAATTATAGCTTCAGCTCTTTTGAAGACAGGAATATTATCAAGATTAAGTACATATGGATCAGAAGATGGTTCTGATTTAAAGAATTGATATTTGTCAAAAAATAGCTTTTCATTAGGAGGGTATTCTGGTTGACTAGAATTAAAAACTTTATAGGGAATATTGAAATCATATGCATATTGTGAACTATCTGCTGTTCTTTTTGGAGTAGACTGAGTAGGGTTAGCTTATGATCTGGCTGAAGATTGAGCTTCTTCTACTATAGGTTCTGTAGCCATTATTTCTTCTGTTGCAGATTTTATAGAGTCATTATCTGAGTCAACTTCAAAGGTAGGTTTATAGTTATATTCTTTAAAGCTTTCATAATTATTTTCGTAAAACTGTTGTAATTGAGATAAACCTTCTGTAGTTGGATTTAATAAAATTATTGGTTAAGTTTTCTATCATATTTTTATTGTCTTGGAAAACCTTAGTATCTTTTTCTAAATCAGGTGTGATAATATTTTAACATTTTCTTCTAAGGTTAAGATTGATTCGATAGCCTTTTGTTTGAGATCTGGTTTTTGTGGATTTAAAATCTTATGATATCAAATATGGTTTCTGGCATGAACCATTTGATTTAGTCTTAGATAGAGTTTTAACTGTTGGCTTTATCTTCATTTCTTCTAGTTGTAATGTTATTTTATTTAAGGATTTTTGAGTTTCTATTTGATAATCTACTATAGTATTCTGTTGATCAAATATATTTTGAAATTTTAATTTTATTTGATCACTAGCTGCTGCATTATGAGTTTTATGATTAAATTTGACGAAAATATATACATGCAATGTACAAAGTACAATGTACACATTAACTATACCTTGCAAATGAACAACGTGTACAACTAAGTATACTCATGCATACCTAAGTATACCAAGGTGTTACATATGTAAAATAAGTACACAATTATCACATGCATATGATAATCTACATACGAGCATACACGTATGCACTTCATATATTCGCACACACATATTCATGAAATGGGCAATATAAGGTATACTTCAATAATTAGATAGCACCTGCATAGTATTTAAATAGATATTTTATACTCAAATTAGCCAATTACTCATCTTCACACGATAATAGTTTACATCTTCGCATATACCCATGCAAAAATTTATATCTATAATATGCACAATTTTCATGCATGCCATTTATGCATGAACAAGCAAACAACATATACATAAAGTATAAGCGGGAAAGAAAATTCGGGGCCTTACAACTATCCTCTTCAATGGTCAGCAGGTGGGGTTTTTTATTCTTCCAGAGGTATTCGTCAAGGAGACCCTTTGGCTCCGGCCTTGTTTATTTTATGGAGGAGGCTCTAAGTTGGGGTCTTCAAGCTTTACATTCTTCAGGGCGATCTCTCCCTACAGGGGTCCTCGTGGCTGCATCCAGGTCTCTCATCTCCTATATGCTGATGATACGCTTGTCTTTATGAATGGACAATCCAGCAACATTAAGAAATTCCTTACTTTCCTGAAGGCGTATGAAAATTCTTCTGGTCAGAAGGTGAATGTCTCTAAAAGCAGCTTTTTTATTTCGCCTAAGGCAAGTGCTTCCACAGGTATTCGCATCAAGACTTTAACTGGCTTCCGTAAGCAGGAGGGGTATTACGGTATTTGGGTGTCCCTATTACTCATGGCCGCACTTTAGTCTCGCATTATAAGCATCTTATTGACAAGGTTAATAGCTCCCTGGCTTCCTGGAAGTCAAAACTGTTATCTCAATCAGGTCGCCTTGTCCTATTAACTACTCTGTCCTCTTTCTATACCTATTTATGTTGCCTCGGCTACTTGCTTGCCTAAATCAGTCATTCAGAGTATTGAACACTCATGTGCTTCTTTCTTTTGGTATAGAGGCGATGGTAGAAGACGTCACTGGATTGCTTGGGATCAAATTTGCAAACCGAAGGAAGAAGGAGGATTGGGGGTTAGAAGTATGTGGCATGTTCAAATCTCTCTTATGGCCAAGCTCATATGGAATGGATTGCATGGCCAAAACCTTTGGCTACCTATGTTAGAAGCAGATTTATGACGACGCATATTACAACAATCAATAAAATGTTCCCTGCAGGGATTTCTAAGGAGTGGTTTAATGCTGCCCGCTCTCTTATCTTGCATAATAGTAGATGGGTTTTGGGTGATGGGAAGAGTATTATATTCTTAGGGATAATGGGTTGGAAATTGTCCATTGATATCCATTGTTCCAGCTCCTTCTCTTTACTCTCTCACTCTTCGTTTTGATGTTGCAGTCAACACTGATCATGCTCTAAGAAGTCATGCTTTAATTGGCAGGATTATGGAGAAGGTAAATGTTCTGGAGTATCCTGATCAGTGTGTTTGGATGGGTACTGCGAATGGTTCTTTTCTACCAAGTCCGCCTTCCACACTATTAGACCTCATGGTGTTCGTCGGCCTCATTTGCTTAAGATCTGGCATTACACCTTTAATCCAAGGGCCTCCTTGTTTGGTTGGAAATTCTGCAACGTGCGGTGCCTACTGATGATAGAATTTCCAACTGTGGTGTTTATCTTGTTTCAGCTTGTTCTTGTTGCGTTCTCCCCCCAACTGAAGACATGGACCACCTTTTTCTTGAGGGGGATATTACTGTTGCTCTCTGGAATTGGGCCCGCCCTCTTCTTTGTGGTCAGGTCCTTGGTCCTCATATCACTTCTACTCTTTGGAATATCATATCTGTCCTTAATTGTCAGAATGCCCAGGGGTTCATTGCAACCTACGCTGTGCTCCTTCTCTTGTGGGAAATTTGGAAACATCGTTGTGCTAAGAGGTTTGATTCTTCCAGTAAGTCTGTGGGGAAGATTATTGCTGATATCAGGTATGCTATTAATGTGGCTCTTCAAGGCGTTACCTTCAAACAGGAGTGTGCTGCCAATTCTCTTGCTATCCTGCAAACCTTGGTTTTAAACCTAAGGTTAAACTCAAAGCTACTAAGTTAGTTCGGTGGATACCTCCTCAGCATGGTGTTTGTTTAAATGTTGAAGGTGCTTGTAAGGGAAACCCGGGGCCTTGTGGTGGTGGCGGTTGTATGAGAAATTCAGCTGGGGATATCCTTCTTGATTTCGCTTTCTACTATGGTTATGGTGATAGCTTGCTTGCTGAAGTTCGTGCTCTTGCTGATGGCCTTCGTTTGGCAGAGTTACATGGTTTTAACGTGACCACTATATACTCAGATTCACTAGTTCTGGTCCAGTCATTTACCCATGGCAATTGCCCATCCTGGAAGTGCTCTTGGTGGTGGAGGATAGCTCGGTCCTTGCTTCATCATATGCGCATTAGCGTAGCTCATTCCTTCAGAGAGACCAATAGAGTGGATGACGCTTTGGCGTCTTATGCTTGTCAAACCCAAGAGAGATCGGTTTTTCTTTGTCCAATCCCTAACATTTGTAAAGGGCCTATTGTTCTTAATAAATCTGGCCTCCCTTCGGTTAGATTAGTTTAATTTTTGCTCTCTCCAGGGGTATGCCCCGCTGATACTTGTATGAATTTTATCCATATATACAAAAGTTCAGCACTGGGCAAGACTAGGGGAGTGAGAACGTTTTCCCCTGCTGGGGGATTGCGCACTTAGCTAGTCTTCGTCCCAGTGTCCCTCTGTTTAAAAAAAAAAGTGACGATTCTATAGCACCTCGAAAATTTCAATAATTAAAAATCAAAGATAAAGTGATAATTTTCACTTTAGTAATAAAATATATGCACTGTTATTATATGTAAAAAACACATCTAAAATTTTGGAAAAAAATATAGTTGGATTTTAAATAATATCCTCTCATGTCCCATAAAGAAATTTGAGCTAAGAAAAATCGTTTGGACTATGTTTAAGAATTATTGTGACTTATTATTGTAATTAGAAAATAAGTCATAAATCTATTATCACACATATAAAAATAATTTCAAAAATGCTATAAAAATTATGATAGACTCTCAACATCCTTCCCTCACCATCAATTAAGAAAATTGGGTCAATAGATGACTCTTGGGCCATGAATAAATTCAAGATAGGAAAATAACCTAAAATTCAGAAATTTTAACTAAATGAGAATAATGGGTTTAATACTCACCCAATACACACTTATTGGACTCTCAATTGAGCCCAATTTGTGGGTACAACTCAGAGTAAGATTTTCTATTAGGTTTCTATCACCAATTGAAAGAGAAATCTCTAAAGGATGGAAGGATTTCCCAAACTCGTACCTTGAGTTTCCTAGTCCATTTAGGACATTTAAAGAGCCGTCCCTAAATAAACTCTCTCTTTCTCATGGGATGACCCCTAGGGTTGCTGAAGACATGCTTGGAGGCTCTAGAGGCTTGGGATTTGTGAGGGAAAGGCTAGAGCAAGGAGAACTTGTGCACACCTTCAACTCGGATCTGCAGTGACCTACACACAAGATGACTCTTGTTCATTACCAAAGGTTAGTAAAACCCTGACCAAACCTAGAAAACCATATATCCTTCGAAAGCTCTTCGAGTCTAGTTCTTATGGTACTATTTTACCCAATTCTTACTCAGTAGTTCATGAGTATTAAGCGTTCTTTCCCGACCTATCGAACTAGGGTTTCTGGGAGGATGACTTTTCTTTCCATCCAAAGGTAGGTTGTCTCTAAGCCAAACTCTAATTAAATGCGTACATGCTTGCATACATATGTATAGATCACGTTCTTAATGTTTTTCCCAATTTCTATTATGTGGATTTTGTGGATTAAATCTTGCATGTTTAGAGCGTTGCACTGTCCTATAGAACCCTTGCACTATCTTACAACTCATATATCTCTTGCCTAAGTCATTTTCAGATCACACACTCAACATGAATAATGTTCAAATTTAAGTTTATGTGGATACCTTGTTTGCTAATTTTCATGATTATTTTGAAAGTATGATTAGTTTCAACCCGACTATGTCAGATCTGCATAGACAATCACACATCTCTCTAATACCCTATCCAAAGTCTATTGTTTTTTAATTCCTCGATACTGTAGGTTGGATAGGAAGTCCCCTAACTAACAGAAGTGGTCTCATGTAGTTTGATTCATCCTATCAATTGTTTTAATTTTTCAAAGGTCCCTGTGTCAAACCCAATTGGAAACAAAGTCGGATTAAGTCATAAAAGGCAACCCAAAACCCTTGTTTTGAATACGACGAGTCGACCTGTCGCGTTAAGAATGCGGCAGGGTCACTATTGCCTTCTCATGCAGAAGGCGACAGACTTCTTATCGCCTTCTCAGTCAGAAGGCGAAAGCGATACTATCGCCTTCAAGGTGGCAATAGTGATGTGGTCGCCTTTTGACCTAGAAGGCCCAACACCCTACTTTGCCTCATTTTGCCTTGTTTCTTGGTCCGGTTTGTTTCTATTCGACGTGGTATATAGAAAGCGTGCATTTAAAAACTCATATAAAAGTTTCAACCATTTGAACATGAATCTAATGGATCTTAACTTCTTGACCATGCTCTCTACTTATCGATTACTCTCTTTTTCCTTACCTTGTTATTGTACTTACTAAAATAGGCACATGTCAACTTACTAAAATTGGTCATGCATGATTTTATTTCCTTATTTAGCACCCGTGATGCTTACCTAAAATAGAGTTTCCATAATCAGATTCACAAGTCACTCACACGTGCACTTGAGCTATTCTCACACGCGGCACGTGCATACACTCTTGTATGATAAGAAACCTCTTTTCTTGACTTGTGGTGAACGTCGGATATTCCTTCTACCAGATTAGTGATCCCTTGACCAAGGCCTTCATAAGTCTCCTCCGTCCATGGATTCCCACATGGCCGACAAGCAAGTTGTACCACTTAAGTATCCAGAAGTTAGTGTGCCCATATCTCTCTTCTCTTGTCATTCTTGGCAAGATCTTTCTCTTCTCATCTTGATATTCTAGAGTACACATCTATAAGACATGAAACCAAATCATTAAGAAATATTGAACTAATTGGAAAACACGTCGTTATTCTGTCGAACTGAACTCTTGAACTATCATCTTGTTAGTCCCCAACTATCTTGATGTTATTGAAATCATGAAAAAACTATACTTGATTGTGAGTATCTACATTTAAAATTGTGGGATGTTAGATCAGGTACGACGAGTGTCCATGGGCTTCAGTCTAGCCCCCTCGGTAGAGAGCTGAAAATGTACTGTTAACTATGGGGTATAATAATTACTGGCGTTGCATTTGCGCTTGGAGTACTTGCTTGTGTAAATGCTAGATACAAACACCATATTATACGTGTTCATGATATACATTCCAAGGTGGCATAGATTCTTAGTGCATGTTAATGACTCATGAACTGACTGTCTTGCTCATGGAAGTACATGCTTGCTTGCTTGCTCGTAATATGGTCAATCTTGTTACATGCTATCTTGTTCTTGCTCGTGAACTTAATAATCTTGCTAGATCATTGCTCACACTGTCTTGGCATTCTTACTTAAACCTAAATATCCTGCCAAATTGACTATTACAATCTCTTGATTATATCTTGATATCTCGTACGTCACTCTAGTCATGTTTTATTATCGTGGTTTAGCTGCATAGTTCATATCATGCATATACCTTCTATCTTTTAAAATATTAAATATTTATATATTACTGGAAGATGTAAATCTTACTAGGCGAGTGCGTTCATTACCTACTTTCCAACTTTCTTAGGAGAATAAGAAATAGATGAGGAAGAACAAGCTTACATTGGGGAAGACTTGGAGTGAAGAACGTGCCTTAGATCATCAAATTATCGTCATGGTGTTTTATAGTCTTATAGTTTGAGAGAAACTTAGAACCATGTAGTAGGTAGTGAAGAGAAATATGTACTTTTCCTTTCTTAAGTCTTTGTCATCCAATAAAATTGTCATAGACAATTATTGAGTTTTGAAATAAAATTTCAGTTAGTTATTCATTATGTGGGCACTTAAATTTATGTTGATGCATGTCAAATGCTCACTAATTAGAGACTTATTTGTCGATTATTTACGTCTCGACTATTTATTTAATTTCCGCTGCATATTCTCAGGACATGACAGATTTGATTAGCAATTTTTTGATCGAGTATTTCTAAATCATTTGTAGAGATAAATATTATTAAATCCTTGTGATGCCTTCTCTCACTGATGTCATACTATAAATTGTACTTTGTTACGAAAAAGGAACGCAGCTGAAATAATTTAAACATTCAATGATGATGTTTGCCCGCTCAAAATACATTTGCTGGAATACTTTACTTCCAACTCCATGATATACATCGCGGATTTGTCTAACATTTTGCGAAAAAATTATTAGAGTTCTAATGCAAATACATTCTTTATATGAATTGTTGAGCTGGCTACCAGTCTAGTATTCCTGTTCATAATATGCTCTATATCAACTTTTTACCCCTTATCCTACATGCATGAAAACAGTAAATACCACCAGCGAAAACGCAATACCACATCATAGCTACTAAATCTAGTACTCCTTGTACTTACATAAACTTTCATATTAGACAATTCCCCAAGTAAATTCAATTTTTTCACTGTGGCGCCTCCCAACCGTCGAACTCTGAGCGTTCAGTTCAATGTTACAATCCCCACCCCCCTAAAAAAAAAAAAAAAAAAGGAGGCGGGAAGACCGTTTTCCTGTGACTCTCGGATGTGGCGCAGTCATTTTGAAAGCTGCTGAAACTAAGATCTACATAATGCTACAATGGAACAGGATTAAACTTTTTCCAGAAATATTTAGTGTAAGAAGATTTTTACATTAATAAATTAACGATGTGGATTGCCAAATAATAATAATAATAACCTATTGGTAGAGTTCACAAGTTAAAAAAGTGTGATACTTGCCTGGATCATGTCTCAACTACCAACTCGAGGTACCTTGAGTTGGGCCAACGCAACATAGTGCGTATGATACTATATTTAACATCAATTATTCAGACTCCACGAGAACTGGGTTGGCCACTTTTAGTGACTAAATCATATCCACATTGGCCTGTTCAAGACTTGCAGAAAGTGACAGATCGAAGAATCCAAGCAAAGATCTTCAACTCTTCTCACAGACTGACACCGTTGGGCAAAAATTTTGCACGATGTTACACAAGGAGGATGTTATGCAGCGTCAACCGTCAGAGTTTCAAACACTTTTTTTTTTACTGTTAAGACAGAAGCAATTTATTACTAACTAGTATAGATTACAAGAATAGACCTGCAAGTAGTCAAAATATCATAAGGGATGGCGTTAAGATGCCATACACCACTAAAAGATTGACAAAAGACATGCTTGGTCAGAACATGTGCCGAGAGAATAAGGTGCCTAAGAAAGTAATTCACTTTAAGCTGGGTGTATGAAATTAGGAGACTTATACAGTCCAACAAAATGGAATTACATCTCCAAAGGATCTTCTGTTGATCATTGATTGCCAAAACAACACTGAGAGCATCATTAGATAGAGTGATATCAGCATTTAACTCTATGGTCCACATAATGTCTTAATACATGACCTGAGCCTCAGCTTCCAGGGAAGAGGATGCCTTGAAGATAGAAGATCTACAGTGCAATAGCAAGATAGTATGGGCTATTAGTACTTGAGCACCAGCAGCATTGCCCTCCTTGAAAGCAGCATCAATAAAACGACTCCTTGTCGAGGGACGCTTGGTGGATGGCGCGAGAGAGCGCAGCAACAACACTAGGTGAAAAAAAAAAAAAAAAACATTAAAGCACGGAAGATCTGTGACGTCCTGCCCCTGTGCGAGCTCCACCTGTAAAATGTTTAACAATGTCTTTTTTTTTCACAGGCACAACAGAGAACCGTTCTGACATTAAACAACTAGGTTCATACACTTCCCAACAAAATAAACAGGAGTTGTACACTGCGGTTTGCAACATTTCAGATCATTGAAGGAAAACCACTGGGAAAAAACATATCCCTACGCGGCCATATGATAAAGGGCCGACTTACAAAGACTTGAAAAGGAAGACTCTGGACTTGCAAGTGGCTTATCAAGTCGATGAAGTTTTACACGTAACAAGTGGAAACGAACGAGAACAAGAATGTGCTGCTCCTAACTATGGGCCTTGGAGCCCGCAGATGCTACTGGCCACACTATTAGCACCGTAAAACGCATACAGGTGACCACTAATTCCATGTCCGGCTAACCTGCCACTCCTTGAAAGTGAATCTTATGGCTTCCAAGAAGAGAACCTGTACAGTTTCTATACGTACATCTTTCTGGAGTTCCAAGAAAAGAGCACCAAAATACGCTCCCGAGGATTAACCTCTGGCCATGACTCCAAGAATTACCGCAAGACGATGCACAAGGGCTACAAGGTTGCAGAAATAAACAAAGGAATGAAAGCTGCTCTACATTGCTCGTTTGACACATGCAACACCATTACCCTGAATACTGAGGTCGCTGCATGCATACAAAATGGACAAGTCCGGCGTACCTTCACCAGATCAACATGGAACTGATTCAGAATTCATTTGTCCACCACCATTGCCATGAGCACTGAATCCAGTAACAGGCATCGTAGACCTCTGAGCAAAATCCACTAACACCTTGCGTTGTTTTTCATCTGTGTGAGGGAGGCTTGCACGTAAGAGTTCTACTGGCATTTCCCTGCTGATCGCTTTGGCCACTTCTGATTTTGCAGTGACACTGTTTGGTGCCTGTGAAAGCAGTGACTGCATAACGCTGTCATATTTACTCATACAATATTGGGTCAGGAGTGCAAAGAAGGCATTGAAAGATGCCTGCCACAGAGACCTGTTGGACATGCTGTAGTTCGTCGCACAATGTGGAGATGTCAAAAGCTCTGTTGCTCGCTCAAGGACAGATTTTATAATGATTGATGCTCCATCACCAGCAGAATTTCCAAGAGGGCGAAGGGGAGGCTGCTCTGTTGAACATACTATAGCTGCAAGACAGGCACTAATTGCACTAAGATCCATGCTACTCACACAACAGGAAACAGTCCTTGCAAGATTGACTGTTGTTTCAGCTGAACTGAAATCTGATGGTAGTCCACCAAATAAGAACCTCAGGTGGCGGAAGATGGCCATACAGACAACTCGAGCGAGCTCATTCCCAGGAAAGATGAGATTTAGATATCGTGATAGAAGCTTCCGTCCCTTCGGAAGGGATACCAAACGCAAGAACACAAGGTCATCATTTGGGCCTAGTCCCACAGCATGACCAGTTTTTCCTGGACCAAGAGGGTCAACAAGCTGTAATGATGTTGCTAGTCCTTCAAGTAGGACCTGCCGCCTCCGTCTCAGCTGGGACCCACCATCTTGAGGCTGGCTAAATTGCAGAAGCCGATCAATATCATCCACTTCAAGAAGAAGACAGAGGCCATCTTCAATAGTGATCCTAGCAGCCAACATGGGCTCTTGTTCCAGGGGCTTCACAGAAGATTTCTGATCAGGAACATTGTCAATGGAAGTAGGTGTGTCAACCTCCAAAAGAGGACGAGGCCTACGGATGGAAGAGAATGATACCCTCCCAAGAGCATCAACCTGAAGATATGCATGTGGCTCATTGTTAGTGCGGGCACGAGATGGTGGTTCACAGATGAAAGTTGGACAGAAGTGGTGCTTGACCCGTGACCCAGCTGATTTTCTGGCTAGACATGCTTGGTGGTAGTAATCATCAATATATGGGTCATTGCTGTGTGTGGCAGCATGTTGCATTCTCAAGATACTTTCTATCTCCTCAGCTGACATGTACTTAGATCTGATCTGAGGCCACCTGTTCTCACTTTTCTGGTTGCCAGTATCAGAATACTGATGAGAAAACCTGCTACCCTGTTTTCCCCATTGTGTTGGTTTTGATCTCTGATCCCTCAGGTCAGCCATTCCAAGCATCGCTTCATATCTTCCCATCATCTGAGGTGAAGGGTGTGGATTGAATAGTTGAGATTGCAATTGTGAAAAATGAGACAGAGAAGGCTGAGAATGGATTCTCTGTTGTGGATGGTGCGACAACATCTGTGAGGTCATCAATCCTCTAGGACGAGGCAAATGCTGCTGTAACATGTTAGGCAAGAGATTGGGGTTATCAGCAGCATACATGTTTGCATGGTTCAATTGATTGTGTGGTGGACCATTAAGTGAGAGCCCTGGAGGTGTGAACTGCGCCATATTCCCACCATATGGCAAACCAGGAGTTGGTCCAACCACATGAAGCTGTGAACCTGATAAAGGAGAGAGATTAGGTGCAGAGAAGGGTAATTGGCCACAAGCTGTATGAGGTGGAGTATGTAGGTGGCCTGGTTGATGTGGAGAAGCCTGCAATCCACCAGGTGGAGGATAAGATGTGAAAGACGATTTTGGCACACGAATGGGCTCGCTGGCAACATGTTGTTGCTGTTGGGGATATGAGGATGTTCTATGCAGAGGTTTATTGAGCATAAGAATGGGCTCACTGTGGCTGTGTTGCTGCTGCTGCTGCTCAGGATATGAGGATGTTCTAAACAATAATTTGGATTCAGTAAAATGAGCTGAAGAACTTGGTTGTGACCACCATTGTTTGCCATCCTGGACATTTTCAGCATCAAATACTCGCTGATCAAGCCAGTTTGTCACATCAGGCTCTTGTGGCCAATCTGCTGCTGAGGAACCTGAAGAAGAAAATGAGTGAAAGTGCAACATATGTTTAATGCAGTTTTAAAATTGATAAATTAGTAACAACTTGCATATCTTTGATCCACAATCCACTCAAAACCTAATAAATCTAACCTATCATATGCAGACATTAGTCCACAATGAAAGTTCCTAGTTAACGGGCAGGTGAAGAAACAAATACAAAATGAAAATATTCAAAAGGAAAAGGCCAATGTGATGTCAAAATAAAGAACTAAAGAAGGGTATGGAAAAAGGAAAACTGTACTTCAATTTTGACTAGGAATGAATAAAATCTTCTGGTTAGAGGCAAACAAAGGAAATATCAACTAGAAGGCGCTCTGGTGGGATCCTCGTGGAAAGAAAATGATTGCAGTCAGTTTGATACAAGTTCATGAAACTGTTTCCTTGACATGATTACTAAAAATAAACAATAGTTATCAAATTCCAACAGTTTGTCATCAATTCACATCTATCTATCTCTCTCTCTCTCTCTCTCTCCTCTCTCTCTCTCTCTCTCTCTATATATATTATATATATATATATTATGAGGCATCCACAATCATAGAAACAAAAGAGAGGAAAAGAAACCACTAATGTGACTTCTGTCAAGAAACGTAGGAATAAGAAACAAGTAATGTGCATTCTACAAACAAATGTGGGAACATGTCATTCAAAGACAAAATTTGTTTCACCCATTAACTGGGCAACAATAAGTCCAACGAGTTAAGAGCCCAAAGCACCAATCTATCAAGAGTTACAACTCATGACCTGTTTTTTTTTTAAATTTTGGGAAAGGTCATAACTCATAACCTGTTATAACCCATGGTTTGCAGTTGCATCGGAATTCACAAATCCACATGGAACTGATGCAATGTGGTGACATAAAAAAGACATGGCCCTAAATCCCACTCCGATAAGAAAATATTGCACAAATCAGTGGGAACCTAAGAACAAGAAAATATAACTCACAAATATGAAGAGCAGATCATTCTCAATGTTATTTTATTCATATAGGAAAAGAACTATTGAAAGAAACAAAACCCAATACAATTGGACAAGGACAAAGATAAAGGATTACACTCTTCCCAATAGAAAACACAGATCAAGCATCATATATGATTAAGAAAAGAATGAGCACCAAGAAAAAGAAATCTGTCAGCGAGAACATAAGAGCAATGATATATTGTTCATAAGAATATACTGATATAGATCGACTTCTTTATTAGTTGTAATCAATCATTAAAACCATCCAAGAAGTCTTCAAAGACAAAATAAATTGAGAAGAAAAGCTAATGGCAGGGAACTACTCACTTTCTCTAGAAAATGATCCACGATCACCAATAGTTCCCATACTTCTTGATTCATTGACATTTTTGTTCAGCTGGCAACAGAAACAGATGTTACCACAACCTCAAGTAGATCAGCATGATCCAAGACCATGATCCATAAAAAAACAAATCTCAAGTACAGGCAAGTATGCAGAGCACCTGGGTTTGTAGATAGAAAGACAAGTAATTTGCTTAAGACAAGAGATATAAAATGGATGACTGCATGAACAGTGAGTTTTTTATAGCCTACATCACCCTTCCCTTTCCCTCCGTGAACAGGTATATTCTTCTCAGGAGATTGTTTCACTGTGACTGACATTGCATGTAGTCTTAAGATGTTCCCTCATGAACATGTGTTTTCTTCTTAGTGGATGATATGATCAGTAATGCAAACCGAAAACAAGACCCTTTTGCAACATATAATCAGGATATGAGTTGAAGTGGAAAAGCTGCAATATATGCACAGGAAAAGGACAGGAATTGGCAGTCAAGGACATTGTCAAAGGCCCATGTAAACCAAGATAGGAATTAGGTGATTTGTCAAGAGCAGGCAGTGTTTATTCATCATTTTTTAAAAGTTTAGCTGCACCAGAAGCAGATAGCACTGACATAATCATAAACCAAATTAGCTAATATGATCATGAAACTGCCAAAGAAAAGAGCATCGAATCTACAAAAAAAAGTATAGAAGTGAATATCAACAACTGTCAGAACATCAATAGAAAAGGGCAGCCCCAATATACAGGACAAACATGCCCATACGGGGCCACCACTGTGCCTAGGGATGTTCAGTCTCCCACATCAAAAAGAAGGAATATGCAATCTGCCTTCCAAGGTCAGAACCATCAGGGCCCTGGCTTTTACTCTAAAACCATGGACCGCTATAGTGCCAGGCCAGACAATGTAGCGGTTCACCAGTTTTTTTTTTTTTTCAAATGGCTGGATCCAACCAAAGTGGCCCAACACTGTAGAGGTTTGCACAAATTCCTTTTTCTTTTTTAATTTCAAATGACCAGATCAGCGAAATCAGTAGGAATTGGTTGATGTTGGCCGATCAGACTTTTTTTGGGGGGGAGTCGGATCACTACCCAAAAATTCCTAGAGTCGGATCACTACCCAAAAATTCCGACACAAATCAAATCGGCCGATTCCGATCTGGATCTGCCAATTCCTCCTTCCATGAGTAAGTTCAGTTGTTCACCTGAAAGTATGGGAGTGGCTCCAACAAGGCTACTTGATGCGGAACACAGAAGAAGCAAGGGAGAAACAGCCGGAGTCTCACCGGAGAGGAGGTAGAAGGCGGGACGATAAAGCCTTCTCGGCTGGGCTTCGCGCCAAACCCTTCTCGGGCACCTCTCCGTCGCGGAGGAAGAAGAAGAGCAGCGGCTCCAAGTTTTCTCAAAAGCAATAAAATCTGTTCTATTTCTCTAAATCGGTGCTTACAAGTATTTAAAGAGATTTGGGCTAATCCCAATCCCAATAGAACTCCTAAATACCTGCCATACTAAAACACTTAAAAGTAATCCTAACAGGACTGGAAAATGCTAAAATTCGGAACAAAAAATAAGCAAAAATAGAAAAGACACTAAACAGGCCCCAATTGGGCCATAACTACTGTCTATGGACTCCTGGATGTAAACTCTACACCATGGGCTCCAAATGGGCTTAAACCATTGTTTCAGCTTCTCGCTCCGCATCACTACTTCAGCCAAGCATACCTACTTCTGTTTTGATTCCCTCTTATTGAAACAATTGTTATTCTTATTGTCATACTTTATAGCAATGAAATATCAGCCATTAGTGATTCCTATGTCCAAATAAGATGGCAATACATAATATATTATTCATTACTATTGATCAAACATTTGCCCATAGTTTGTACCTTTCATATTGGATTTGCACCAAATAAGAAAATTATTTTAAAGAAATCAACATATCTGCAAATTCCAAAAAAAAAAAAGATTAACAGAAGACATGAAAAAACATGGCAGCCATCTCCAAGCATATATGGTTTCGAAGGCAATCTAGAGATGTGTGGTTGTCCATCCCAGGTATTTTCCAAAGCACAGCATCAAGCAACAATCATAAGATACTCATCATCACTTAAAAGCAAATCTTCATAATTCACCCATTAGTATATTTTTTTTCTTTTTTCTTTTTCTAGGTATGCCATATTTTCTTTCTTAAAGAAAATGTATTAAAGGAAATATGGCATAAAGTTGCAGTACTACAAGTTTACTAAATTAATAAAACAAAAAGGGGCCACACAAGAATCTTACAAATCACCTTGCTGTGATTTACTCTCTCTATTTTGTAGGAAGGGATCTCTGGGTACCTATGGATGACCTATAGACAAAATGGTCACATGCAACATGAGCCACCAGATCAGTCATGGATCAATGCCCATCCTGAATATTGCAGATGATGCATAAGTTTTGAAAATTCAGCTACCAAACATCCTGTGCAAAAACTCGTGAATGGATGGTCGTTCTCCATTCCTCCTCTACACAATGCAGCATATTGTCCACATATCTTCAACAAAGTGAAATCACAAGAAGGCAGGCTACCATGTGAAATCCAGACCAGGTCCTTCACCTTCATCTGACTGCTGAATTGCCAAACTCAAGTGCCCATAGGGTGCTGACTCCCAGCATAGATAAGCTAACCTAATCTTCAAAATTACTTCCATAGACTGCTAAGATGGTATTTTTGGCCACTCATAGAGACGAAAATCAAAGTCAACTACTTACCCTGACACAGACAAAAAAGAAAACACAAGTATTCACGTTTATACCAAATCAAATAGTCTCCATCAGGGAGAATAAATCCAGATTGTCTAAACTCGCAACCATATGGCCCAAGACACGACGACTGACCAGTGAATAATAAGATGGTTAATCATATGGACAATAGACAGCAAGTTTTCCACTCTTGACTGAGATATTGAGAAATATAAAAACAACATTGTTCTGCAGTAACAGCCTTTTTAAGAACTCCTTTCCCTAGTTATTTATCCCACTGGATGATGGATTAAATAATTATCTCTATGATATAATTTTTTAAATCTACTCCAGAAAAGCAGAATCCCAAATGAGATTCAATCAAGCATCCCATGATTCAAGAGAAAAGTTAGCCATAGAGATGTTAAGTAGCCAACCTTATCAACAAGTTTCCCGATTCAATATCACACATAAGTATGGAGTGAAATGAGAGGAAAACTAAAGCATCACCAAATTCAAGATGGCAAAGACTTGTAAGGTACTTCAACATCAAAAATGTAACCTACTAGAGATATGCAAGCCTGTAGATCATAGTGGATAATGATCGGTGCAGGGTGCTCTTATGCATAAAAAGTAAGATAAAAATACTTTTTTAGCATAAAGCCCACAAAAGAGGAAATGACAAACATGATTCACTACAATGACAAACATGATTCACTGCACAGCATATATCAATGTGTGTTTCTATTCACTTGACATCAGAACTGCACCAATGTCTTTGAAAAATAAGAACATAAAGTGAACAAAGTGCAGATGGAAGGATCTACCTTTGAAAATGTGGTTGCAAGATCATCAATATCAGACAAAGATCCCATATCACGACCCTGCCAAAAGAAAATAGCAGTCAAGCGCATATAAACATAGTGAAATCTTTAGTCTTTTCACATTTCTGGAATTATCAAGTGTAGAAGGACAAAGGCCAATGACATCTGGCACGCAGCTATCATGGACAATGCTAAACTCATATTTCTGTATCTATGATAAAAAATGAATAAAGAAATGAAGTATAAAGTTATTTAAAGCAAAAAGGCATAATGTTCATCCGAGGACAGCTATGCAAGTTAAAGATTTCTGCCTAAATAAAGAAAGATAAATCAATCTTAGGCATTTAATAGTTTGTTAAAGATCAAGATAATTCATTGTAATTAATCAACAAAGGCTCATTTAGCTTTTCAAACACTGACAATGAATTGGTGGCATTACAGAGTTGCAGTTAGCAGCAACTTTTCTACAAAGACCACCTCCTGCTTCGTGTATTTCTTTTGTTTTTCCTGAGCCCTTGTAAAACTAATTTGACATGCAATGCATGTAAGCTTTACTCCTATGGGATAGGTCTCTTCCAATAATAATATAGCATTAAATTATGCTCCATAAAATACATAAGTCATCTAGTATTAACGCCAGCTCAACGAGTCAATAAGACCTATGGTGATACCATGATCAGTCCCAATCCCATTTTCCTGGATCTCTCTCCAAAGGGATCACAATCAGCTCTAGCTGAAATTGGTGACCCATCCAATGGATCAACTTGACCAAGTAAGGTTAAGTCTTAATTAGAGGGCAAGTTTTAATCGAACAATAAGTAAATTCCCCCCAGACCAAGTTTATGCAATTGACAATCAATCTCCACTCCAGAAATCTGCCAGCAAGGTCGACAAAAGAATTCAAAGATTTTGTGAAGTTATCTGGTTTCTCTTCATATTTCAACTATGTAGAAGGTCATTAGCATCAGCTTTTGCAGAAGAGGGACAACCAAGAAGTCCCATGAGACTAGTTAGCAGACATAATAATTATACATCTAACCTGCACTTTAAGTCCATGTAACTAACAAGAAATTCACAAGGTTTCAAGTAGAGCTTCTACCATATCTAGAAGGTGATGAAAAATGAAGTTTGATCAGAAGTGAAACTCTCTAGGACAACAGTAATCAGATTCCCTGCTATTATTGCTACCTGTAATAAAATGCTTCCTCATGAAGCCTAGTATAGCAAGTGGTCAGAAGATGGATTTCATCACTATACCTTCCTTTGGAGAACATAAAGTACTTTATACAATAGGACATCTCGTTAAACAAGAAGTGTGAACAGAAATTAGATGAGATGTCATTTAAAGAAATGAAATAAGAAAGAGAAATGAGTTTACATGTCTTCAGTGTGCTTACTTAGGATGGTCAAGAGTCCACCAACTGCATACATGTATCAAAAAGCATTCTAAGCATATCACCTATGTTAAATTCTGTTTTTTTTTAATAGTGAATAATACCAAGTATATTAATCAAAATGAGAAAGAATGTACAAGTATATGCATACAAAAAGGCCCCCAAAAAACTGCCCAGCCCGCCTATACAACGCTATCCATCACAATATGGATAGCCAAACTCTAACCCCCCAACAAAACAAGAAGTATCGAATTTGACTGATTCACATTACACAAAATTGACACCCATTCCTTGACCTTGATACAAACCCTATCAAAAAGAGTCTCAACATCTCTAGCACTCCTAGAAAATATACGGTTGTTACTCTCCCCCAAATCATCCGTAGTGTAGCATGAAGAATGAGCCACCAAATAGTGTTATCACCTTTGGTGCACAGATGCCTTTTTCACTTTTCAATCAACTGACGGACCTCACCATGAGAGGGGATTGTGTCATGAGATCTTGCAGCCACCTCTTTCCACACCATAGGTGAAAAATAGCAACTCACAAAAATATGATCAATAGACTCTTCCCACATAGAAGACACAAGGTCTGAATATCAAGTAGGAAGCGAAACAGTCTGTCTCTCATGGGAAGCCTACCAAGAGAGATTATCCAGAGGAGTACCTTCACCTTCAATGGACTTCTAGGCCTCCAAACCTGATGTTCCAATCCATGTCGATGCCCACCATCAAAAATCATACTGTAGGCCAACCTAACTAAGAAGCATCCTCCCTTCACACCCACCAGTCCACACTATCCGCAAGGCAAATGGAAGACAAACAATAGAGCAGGTCTTGAAGCTAAAGAGATCGTGACACCCGAAAGAATAATATCTCTGCAAGAACAGATGTCATGCCACAGAGGGGATGTGCTGGTCCGTGAGGAAGTAAGGTCCCAGACTCTGCATGTCCCAAAGTGCCTTTATCTGACAATAGTAGTCCATAGTCTGTTGTCACCGACACCTAATCTCCACAACCACTTAGACATCGTTTGGAAACGAATTTTGAGAGATTTTGGACTACAAAATCTCTGACAAATCCATCTCGTTTCCAAACGTTTTTGGGCAGCGACGGTTTGCATGCGGAGGAAATTTTGTAGGGAGAAGAGAGATAGAGAGAGATGATATTTTCTCTCCGCTGCGGAAAAGCGGGTGTGTGCCGGCTTTTGGGAGATTTTGGGCACGGACGATGGTGTGGAATCCATTGGCGTGCTAAAGGTGACAAGAGAAAAAATAAATTTGTTTTCATGCTCTTTCACGTGGGTGCATGGGCAACGAGACCTCGTCGCCTGTGACGCAAAATGCGCCGCTGACGAGGCCCAAAATTGCCTGCCATCTGAATTTTATCTGAAAAGTGGCTCCAAACAGTGCCTTAGCTAGTACTGCCATGTTGAATTCTGCTTTGCACAACAATGAATGACTTTACAATATCATCCACCCAAATGGTAACAGAAGACTCCTTGTAAAGCAGCCAGACTAATAGTGAAACTAAATCATCTAAATGGTAAAGCTAGCCAAAAAAACAAAACAGCAAAGTGACAAAAAATTAGAACAATTTTGAAGACCAAGATCAATTCTCTGTTGATTTGCAAAATTCTTTACCTGTTTACTATTATACATATAGGTAATAGGCAAGAAAGCAAAAGGCAGTGTACCTAAGGATTCAACCATGGAGAGAATAAGGATCAACCTAATACTAAAGTTAATTTCATCAGGAAGCTGGTGGCTACCATATTTTGCCAAAAGACCTTGTCTATAAAACCTACATGTATAACATCTGATGTTAATCTTCCAAGAGATCCATGGCCAAAAATTGTCCTATAAGGAATAAACCAAGCATTGCCATCTATAATATTCCACTTAATTGGCCAGATGGAAGAGACTAACCATGGAGCAAATCCCAGCAAGGTTACAGCACCAACATTCAATAAGCTACAAAGATCTTGGGGTGTTTTGTAATTAGACTTTTCACATAGCATCTATCATCTCCCATTAAGAAGGATTCACTCTTTTATGGCACTTCGATTGTACCACTCAGAACAGTCTGAGCAGACTGGAACACCATTGGAATAGGGACCCCCCCCCCCCGGTCCAGAAACTCTCTCTGGTTGAGTGGTTCCACAAACCTTAGTTGCTGCTGCAGGAAGGGAGGGGGGGTGTTGGAGGTTTGGGGTTTTGTCCATCGCATGAACTTTGGTTTGAACAGGTAAAGGAGAGGGATAATATCTGGACAGGCAAGGAATTCAGAATCAGATTGGATCTCCCCAGACCACCCATCTGGCGAACCTAGAGCGGTTTTTGGGGCACCAACCCGAATGTGAATACTGAGCTTGTCTTTCTTGGCAACAGATCATTTACAGGTAGCATCAAGAGCAAGAGCCAACAAAAGAACTCCAGAAAACTCTTCCTCTATGGTTGATAAAAGGTCCAAATGAAAGGTAGGAAGCAAAACTGAGATCCAGATGGGGTCAATGGGTCACCCACTGAATTCAGTCAGGACTGGACAGCCCAAATCAGATGACCCCACGCTCAGGTTCTTAGAAACCTGTAAATGGATGACATTATTTATCAATAAATAGCTTAATAACGGGAATAAAACATGTATTTACATTAAGATGAGGGTCATCCTAGAAGTTTTACTCTTTCACCCTTAGTCCCCCTCCCCCGTCCTCCCCCCCCCCAAAAAAAAAAAAAATTCTTTTATATTCTTGCTTCAGCAACATTGGCAATTATCAAGAGGCAGCAGCAGCCACAACAATGACAGCAGAGGATAGAGGTAGCAGTACAAAACATATATAGCAGTGAACAACAAAGGCAGTAGTAGAAGACATAGGCATTGGTGGATAACAGCAGCAGGAGACAATTGGAGGCTGAGGCACAAGAAAGAAGGTTCTTCATTCAGTCACTTCTTTTAACTTCAAAATGCAAGTGCTTGCCAAATATCATGATCTGGTAAGCTTTGGTATATACATAAAGAGACGGCTGGAAGTGGCCCAGAATCAGATGATTTCCCTTAGAATTTAAGGACACAGTAGTACAAGCCTATAGAGCAGATCCTGTTAAAGTAAAGTCATCCAGAATCAGACGATTTCATATATAGCAAGAGCCAACAAAGCAGATGAGCACCCCTCCCCCCCCAACAAAAAAAAAGGAAACAAAGTTTGGATCAGCCACTTGTTTAAGCCTCATATGAATAGCCCAATTCGAATTCAGATGATGTCAGAGTCTACTGAAGTTAGTACTCTTCTCTCCCCATCCCAACCACCTATTGCAGGGGAAGAACACAATTTGCTACAACCAGGTTTAGTCAAACTAAAATAGAGGAGTATATTTCTCCAGAGGTAGGTAAACTGGTAAAGACATGTATTGGACCTAGACAAGGAGCACACTTCCACTGATGAGCAAGACATCCAAGAAACAAGTAGGAAGATTAACCTGTGGCTTGACCCTCATGAACCGTTCATTAGACTCATGCAATTGAGGGGAAGAACCAAGTACCATGATGCTGTAACAATATTAACTACATCTACATACTCGTGTTTGACAATAAAACAAAGGCAATTTTCCAAATAACTGTAAAGTTTCAGAACAACCATTTGTTGGAACCAGACTAGCCTCAATGATTTCATATGCAATTCCAGCTCAAAAACTAGTTTTGGCAATCCATTTCTTGCCAATTTATCTCCCATTAGAACTGAACCAACTCTGACCAGTACCCATCAGTTTTGGGTACGATTCAGTTAGAAGACCATACAGAATCCGCATACAACATGAAAGAAGTTGAGATACAAGCTCGAGAAATGAGGAGGAGAAAAGAACCATACATCCAACATGAGGCATGCCCATGCATAGCCTATATGCAAAAGAGAGATGACAAATACAAAATGAAATGGAAATATCTATTAGTCTACCATGGATTTCTGTCATAGTTGCAGCCACTGGCTCACTCAAAAGTTGGAAATGGTAACTTTCAACTTCTCACATGATCCACTCTGCCAATTCACAGTGGACGCAGCAAGCCACTAAGAAATTTCATGCAGAAATTCAGGCATGAATTGAATGTGGATCGATGAACAGTAGAAATTGGAGCACAAATCAATTATCACCAGAGCTTGATACTCATAACTCACAATACAAAATAAGAAAACAAGCTCAGAGCAACGTTATGGAATAAGACGAGAAAAGAACACTACCACTTCATCTCCATCAGCAAATGAGGAAAACTGAATATCATCATCACCTATCCCAGCCAGTTCGACATCTTCATTCTCATCATCTTCAAGACCCCCCAACTCAACTTCCTCCATGGCATTCTTCCCAAAGAAGGCATATTGGGAGGCATCAAATCGAGAAACACCTAACGAAATATAGAATAGTAGCTTATGTTAGGCATAAAGCGCACAGAAGCATGGCAGCCTTAGGCATGAAAGGTTCCAAAATATTATCCTTTAGGATCAAATAGGTAAGAACAACAACACAATAGAATCAAATTCGGAGAGCTACATCAAAGAAAAGGAAAAACAGGAGAGTTAGCAGAAGGACACCAAACTTATTCAGTCAACAAGTTTCTTTCATCTCCAAAATTGATTAATAGGAAGATCTACATACTTCCCCTGAGAAAAAGTTTGGAAAGGAACGCTGAATCGGTGGTTCATTTTGGAAAATCATTATAACAAATGCATGATTCCACGAAAACACCACGTACTTCAAAAGTCGCATACTATCCAGAACCTGAAGCTTCTGGTAGATTAAAGATGAAATTGAAACGCTCAAACCCTCCAATCATTCACACAGAACCAAAGAACACTACAAAATCCCGCTGAAAAACTGAAGCCGCCAATCCATGTGAAGCATGAAGCGGCATTAAAGAAACTATACGCACCATAATCAGATCGACAGAAACGCATAAACCAAAACAACCACGCAAAACGCAAAATCGTAGGACCCAAACGATTGACCATGGAAAAAGAGTTAAGGAAACGAGCACCATACGACTCCAGTATGAAACCCCTAAAGAGCCACAACAGGACATCGAAGCAGAACAACGGGATCCCCACGAGCTCCAGGAAGGAAATCTAAAAAAGCATGACAGAAGAGAAAAAAAAAAAAAATCAAACCTGAGCAGTCGCTTCCCAATTCCTTGCAGTTGCCGCTGGAATTGTGCCTCACGGGCAACCCAGCACCGGCACCGCCGAACCCGTCCATCACCCCACCAATCCGACCAGCCCAGTTGATTCCCCGGCAGAGCTCGGATCGCAGAGACCCTAAGCGACGATCGAAAACACGAGATTTGCAGACATGCCTGGACGCAGACGAGATAGAGATCGGCGCTGAAGAGGAGGAAGAACCCTATCCACTGGGCGGCGACCCAGGCTTGAGATCTGAAGAAAGGGCCGGCCGGCTTCGATAAGACATAAAAAGAAAAAGAAAATTTAGATTGTGAAGGTCGAGACTCGAGATGAAGACGGGCTCTTTTGCAGATACCCTCCTACAAAAGTTCCTACATACAAAAAGGCCTTGTCAAAACTTCATATATACAAAACTCCCAAAATATATGTTATTTTCTGGTGACATTGAAAGATGAATAGTGTGGAGGTGCAAGACCGACTGATCCGATTCACTAAACTCACTAGTTTGGGAGAACCGGAGTTGCAGCTCATTGATGTCCTGCTGTAGAAGAACGGGAGCCATATAAAAAAAGGTTCGGGTCTAGCCCATCTAACTCTCTCCCCCTTGGCTCCTCATGCCACTGGCATTTAACTCGATGCATGAATATGCAGCCCAGTCAGTTTGACAGGGGGTATCCCTCATTAAAGTGCAAAAAGTATTTTGGGGAGGGAGGGGTGAGTCTGCTCAAGGGTAACCTGGTTAAATCAGGTTACCCATGAGGTGGGGCAGAGTTACCCTCATGGTAATTTTTTTTTAATTTAATAAAAATATTCATTAAATTGTAAATATTATTTATTACATATCTCTGAAAATTATCTTACTTTTTAATTACACAAAAAAATAATTTGAGTCAAAATTTTAAGTTGACTAAAAAAAATAAAAAGTGGATAAATCTACAGTGGTGGTTAGTGGGGTAAGTTGTCAAAGTAAAAATGGGTAACTTTTTGGTTAAGAAACTCATGGTTAAACTACCCAGGGTTTAACCATGAATCAAACTAAAACCCACCACTTAATAAGGAGTCTTCAATCTCCTTAATTAGCCATGGCAAGGCTTGGCCATGTAGTACTAAGGTTTTTTTTTTAAAAAAAACACCAACCTAAAAAGTGAAATCGACAAAAGTCGATATGCACGCGGAAGCGCATACGGAGGAGGCGCTTCCGCTCCTCATCGCCCGAGCAACGTAGAAATGAGTTGAAAAAAAAAATAATGGTGCTTCTGCACAAACACAACTTTGCAATTTTTTAAAAAGTTGACTCCCTACTGCTTTTGAAAAAGCAAAGAGCACAGTGGAGTTGTGTCTGTCTCTCTCCTCCGTCAAGAATAACATTTACGCAAATGTCAAGGACACACAAATCTTGTTTGGAAAATAATGTGATATGTCAGAAATTTCAAATTCTAAAATTTTTTCTTCTTCACTTTCAAACAACACCTAAGAGTAAGTCCACACTAGTCATTAAGCACACCCTTGAGACACCAAAATAAGGTCCTATTGGTTGTCTAGTATACCTATGTTGCATTAGGACATGAGCGCCACTTACTCAGACATGTCCCTTTTATTCTCATAGTTTGACAAGGTGTTAAGACTTCTTTCATACCCAACAAACTAGATTAGATAGCATATCAACTCTCACTTGAGCCCACATGCCCCCAACTAGAGATGTTCATGGTTTAATTAGGTTTGATTTATAAGATATTTTTAAGAAATCAAATCAAATTAAATTTGAACTCAACTCGAACCAAACCAAATCGAATCGTTCGATTCGATTCGATTTAATTTTTCGATTTGAACCGAATAATGAACACCACTATCTCCAACCACTCTATGGTGCGAGAGGGACAACAAGAATAGAGAACTTCTGACACACACTTAAAAGAGATTCACAAGGACAAGATAAGAGATCATACAAATCCTAAACACTCAAATACACACATTGGAGCACTCCAAATCTCCTCTTTCTCTCTGACTGATTTTATTTACGTCGTCAAAAAAAATTTCTTTAAGATCACTCTTGAGCCCCCTAATTGCTTTTTATATTTTTAGATGCAAATTGTATTCTATTCATCAACAAATTTAAGAGCTTGTATAATTGAATGCCAGCGCCCATTTTTATATCTATGCAAAATAGTGACTCAATTCTCCAATTATTCGACACGGATCTTCCACATATATTTTAATAGCTTAAATTCAAAATTTTAATTTCTATATTACCTACGAGAAAAATATCATATTTATGCTCACATCTGAGAAAGTCTTGTGACTCATCTCAAGACTTTTTTTCTCACGACAAGAAAACTAAAAATATTAATTATAGACCAAAGAACCGACATTTCTAATCACAAGGACATCCATCTATATCAAGCTTGATAAAAACATAAATCTATAAGCTGAAAGGAACATCGTTTTAAATTCTATATTTGGAATAAGATTACAGCATAAAGGGGATGTTTTTGACAGTCTAAACTTAAATTGCATATTTTAAAACACAAATTGCATGTTTTTCAAGACATAGGATGCCACTGAGAAGCATCAGCTTCATTTGTAAATTTCCCATCTGTAATGTTATTATTAGTTCATCAATGTAACACAATAATTTCAGTAAAATACAAGATTTATCTATCTAACTGAAGCCAGTAAGTTAGTAACCTCTACATGATAACACATGTCACCATCACTTGATCTGCCGCCCTCTCATTTATGGCAGTCAACCGTCTTCCCCATTCGAAGACCCTCCGCAGCACCTCCACTCTCTCGTGCAATATTTTCCCCTGGACTTGAAACCATCAAAGTCATGTGTATACATGTCATTCTCTAACAAGTTCTAACGCACTACTTAAAAAACACACAGAGTCTCTCTCTCTCTCTCTCTCTCTCTCATCAAAATCTTCTTACATGTGGTTCCAAGTTTCACCGGTCTATAAAAAAAAGTGAGAAAAAAATGATAAATATCCATTGCATATTTACGTGTTGAGAGGCGGTGCACTCATGCATGGGATACAAGACGTAAAGTAAAGTGTTTCTCAAAAATTAAAAAAAAAAGGAAATAGGGGGAGTCTATTTGCTCTCTCTCTCTTCATTTGATCCACTTAAAAAAAAAAAAAAAAAAAGGAGGAGAAGAGAAAAGAGAGCGGTGTCTGCCTCCTACTCTCTCTCTCTCTCTCTCACCAGCTGATGGTCCACGAAAAAGATGAGTTGGGCCTTGGGGGGCGGGGGGGGGGGGGGAGCGCGTGTAATGTGGGCGGCGGTGGTGAGGTGACCATCCTTTTTGACGCTTTGCACTAAAAAAAGTTCTTCTTTAGGTGGTGGGGGTGTGTGCTTAAATATGTGCACATCATGCAAGTAGTACATATAATTATGGGCCTCGTAAAGCAGCAACCGATCTGATGAGTCGTCCATATAAAAAAAGTGGGGTCGGTGGATTTGCCATCATCATCTTCCTCACCGCCACCTCTTGTGTTTGCATAGCTTGGCGAAGGGGAGGTGGGTTTCTCAACTGGTGAGGGTGCTGGGCCAACTGCTGGCGTAGGCGTGCGGGGGAAAAAACGAAGAAGAAATTTTGATGAGTGCCGTGGGAAGGTGGGGGAGTACTCTCTCTCTCACTCACACACACTTTGCATTCAATATATGTTTCAAGTATGATAAAATAGTGAAATTTCCAGAGGGTATAAAGTTGATGGTTTGGCTCACACTACATGTGGTGATCTTGATTGTATAAAGTAACTAGATGACTACCCGTGCGATGTACGGAAAGTTTTTAGATTTAAATATTTTTAATATATTAATATATTTTATTTTTAATATATTAATATATCTTAGTTTATATATACGCATTAGTAAGATTTAAAAAATTATAAATTGATATAAAACTATTACGGATAGTCATTTCTTAGTGGTATAAAATTGTAAGTAAGTCTTACCATTGATATTTTTAGATTTACTTTGGAAGATTTAGCAAGATTTTAAAAATTACAACGGATAGTCTTTTCTTAGTGGTATAAAACTGTAATTTTTTTAAAAAAAAAATTGTGCAACATTTAGCAATATTTAACATGTCGATTTTAGAAAGTTTCTTCACAACTTTAGGTGAGAGACTTGCCTTCTTAAAATAGCTGCATTAAAGGAGTGAAGTAGGAGAGGTATTTGTGAGTTTTGGCGGGAATATGAATGTCTTGGTGCTGCCACATGGCTGCTCCAAGACTGAGTTTTATTATAATAGTATAGAAGGGTATTCAAGATATGATGTGAGTTGAAAAAAAAAAAAGTAGCCAATTTGTTTAGGATTTTAAAAATTCCAAAGATGTTGAAATTTAATTAAACCGTTTAGAGAGGGTCATTTGATTCGCCACAAAGTAAAGTGAAATATGAGGTTTCTCGGTCTTTTTGATCTCGAGTGTTGGGATGGAGTCGCCGAACCAATGTCTGGAAGTGGAAGGATTTGGTGAGAGTTGAAATCTTAGGAAAAATTTGGAAGTTTCAAATTTTGGGAATTTCACTACGGACCTAAGAAGGCGACTACCCCTCATGTCGTTTTCTTAATGCGACATGGCTAGATGCTCACCCCATAGATTTTCTAACACCTCAATAGGTCCTCCCTGACACCTCAGGCCACGAAGGATGTGTATATTTAGGACTTATGATATTGTGTTAGACATTGTACATATCAAACTTTGAAAACAAATATACGTTATAGTTATTTTAGTTCTTATTTATATCTCTAGAATATAATGAACTCTTTCGAATCTATCAACTCATAGGGGATAGTATAGAATTCGGGTTCTTCTAGGGCTTCGGATCCAGAATCACTACAAATGATATATATCAGAGTAGATCTAGTGAAATTTTTGAAGAATTAGAACAACTGTAACTGTCATAGAAGATAATGTGGATTATGGTCCAAGGTTTGCTTGTATATTTTTTCGCCATGTTGTTTAACTTTTGCTGAGTAATTAATTAATGGCTCCTAGGAGGCATCGTAGGCTAGATAAGGAAGAGGAGCCAAAGGATCCCCCTCCTCAGCCAATGCAAAGACACCCAATGGAGCAATTCTTTTAGCAGACATGGCAAAATTTTGCTCAGTGCCAGGCAAAAGCTGTGGGCACTGGTCCTTCTAGCTAAGGCAGTCAGTTGTCAGCATTAGAAAGATTTTTGAGGCTTTAGTTGCCAGGTGAACCAAATTCGGAACAAGTAGAGCATTGAGTTCTTGAACCGGAGCATTCATTCAAGGCTATGGATTGCCTAGTTTAGACAAACTGCCTCTAGCCTCCTATCAGCTCTGAGGATTTGTTCATGAATGGTGGCAGCTGCAAAAGAAGACAGTCTTTGCTCAGAGGTCGACTAGGTAGATTTCTTGGCAAGAGTTTTTAGAAGTGTTCAACCGGACCTACTTCTCTAGAGAGAGAGAGAGATGCAATTAGCTTAGGGATTTGGTGGAGGCCGGAGGGTGATGTGTTAGTTTTGCAGTATCAAATGAAGTTCACTACCCTATGTCGGTATGATCCACATATTGCAGTAGGTGAGAAGATGAAGATAAAGCATTTTGTTGTTTTACAGTTATCACCCTTCATTCCTTATATTTTAAGTGATTAACAAAATATTCATGTCTATTTAGGGGGGGGGGGGGGTTCTAAATTCAGAAGGCTATAGACTATCTTTCTAAATGTCTTACTGACTTTTTGACAATAGTACATATTTTTTAAACATCATTCTATTCACAAATATTGTAAAATCAATGAACATATTATGAAGCTAATTTGATCAAAAACATTGATACCATACTTTCACTATTATTATGCATTATGTCGAAGAACAAGTTTTTCTAAACCCATAACACAGTTATGGTATCACTTGAGTGACCTACGCAAAATATCAATTGTGCATATCATTGGGGAATAGCTCAATGAAATTCTTAAAGTTCTCAATAGTAGATACCTACTGAAGTAATCGACTATATTTGCATAGTAAAATTAAGTTGTCGACTAACTAAGAATAGGATGCATTTAAGACTACACTAAAGTAATTGATTGCTCTATCTTGATAATCGACTTAGTCTGTAAACTAAAGTCTACTATCCTATTGGAAGCAGTCAATTTTGCTAACCCGATAATCGACTAAGTGTCGGCACATTTTACTGTAGATTTTCCATGTATGACGCATACCGATTTAACTAACTATGTTTACGTAGTGATTGTTGTATGATCAAATAAATATTATAAGATATTACTTGTAACAATTGATTTACTGATACCAAGAATCGACTAAGTCTTTTATATAGAACAATATATTCATGGAAGACAAATGCATATTATTCACTAGAAATATCTA